>JARQOD010000003.1:523393802-523422438 GCA_033576555.1 Oophaga sylvatica | reverse complement strand
TTTACTCTTACGCAAAGTTTTCTCTGAGACCTAAGGTGTTCCTACTGTGTGTGATGTTGTAGTAGATTTATTTACTTTTTTTTTATCTTCTTGTATGTCTTTTGTTCATTAACCGTTACCTGGTCATTCCCTTTGTGGGTATTCAGGGTCCTTCTTAGGACTAGAATACAGTTGGCAGGGATTGATAGGAGACAGGGTTTACGCTGGTGGCCTGGACCTCTGTACCTTTAACAGTACTCCACAGTTGAGGGTTAGTAGCCCCAGTTAGGGTCAGCTTAGACCCCGGTCACCCTCTAGCCGGAGACAGCGTTATAACGGATTCCGTTTTGACCCACTGGACTTTCTGTCAGGTAAATCTATGTATCATATATCTATGCGCATGTTATATAGTATGTTGCCCTTTTGATATAGATTTATTGTCATCACATATAATATATTGCTATACAGCGTGAACAATTTACAACCACTCTTTGGGTCCGATCACTAAGCCAGTTGAATCCACTAACAGTTGCCTTGTCCATTCCATACTTAGTCATTTTTTTCAATAAGAATTGTGTGAGATACTTTGTCAAATGCTTTGCTGAAGTCAAGATATACTATATCTACAGCATTTCCCTGATCCACCCAGTCAGTGATCTGTCATAGAAGGAAATTAAGTTAGTCTGACATGACTTATTGGTTACAAACCCATGCTGACTTGTTTAATCACTTCATCTTTCCAGGTACTTGCATTACATGTTCTTTAATAATTTGTTCAAAGATCTTTCCTGGTATAGAAGTCAGACTCACCGGCATGTAGTTCCCTGGGTCCACCTTCTTCCCCTTTTTGAAGATAGGAACAACATTTGTCTTCTCCAGTCTTCTGGGACTTCTCCTGTTCTCCAAGAATTTTCAAAGATTATGGACAGTGGTTCAAGAATTTCTTCTGCTATCTCCTTCAGTACCCTGGGTGTAATTCATCTGGACCTGGAGACTTGAATTCATTATGTTAGCTAAGTGTTTCCTCACTGTCTTTCTGTTTATAGATATCCTGGATTCTTCTATTCTTTAATAGGACAGTGAAGATTAGTTGATGTTACATTTCCTTTTGAGAGAAAACAGATGCAAAATAGGAATTTAAAAGTTCAGCCTTCTCAACATCCTGACTTACCATTTCATCATTTTCATCCTGTAAAAATCCTATAGCATCTTTGACTTTTCTTTTACTTTTGACGTATCCCCAAAATCCTTTTTTGTTGCTTTTGACGTCACTTGCAAGCCTTAATTCATTGTCAGTTTAGATAATCTGATTTGTGCCCTGCAGGTTCTGCAGACGGCATTATATTCTTCTTAAGATATGCCCCCTCTTTCCATTTGATAAACATTTCTTTTTCTTCCTTTTTGCATGTGTTTAAGTTCTGTGTTCATCCATCCTGGTTTCCTTAAATGCTTCCCATTCTTCCCTCTTTTCGGAATTGTTAACGATTGTGCTTTGAAATCTCATTTTTTCAAGATTTTCCATCCTTCCTGGACATTTTTGTCCTTAAGGATATCCAGCCATTGGTCCCTCCAATTCTCTTTCTGAGTTCCTTAAAAATCTGCCTTTCTGAAATCTAACCTTGACGTCTGAGTCTTCACAGGTCTTCCTCTAATTATCCAAAATTCTAAAATAGCATGGTCACTACCTCCTAGAGTTCCCAGCCACTCTTACCTCTTCCACCATTTCCTCCCTGTTTATGAGGATTAGATCCAAGGTAGCAGATCCCCTTGTTTTCTCCATTTACCTTTTGGAAGATAAAGTTGTCAGCAAGAGAGGATAGAATTTCCTGGACCTGTTAGTTTTGCCTGAGAGAGATTCCCAACAAATGTCTGGATAGTTGAAATCTCCCATGGACCACTATGTCATATTTTTTGGAGAACTTGGCCATTTGATGCATAAGAGTTCATCCATATCTTCAGCTTGCACAGGCGGCCTGTAGTAAATGCCTACAATGGTGTCTTTCATTGTTCTTGTCCTTGTATTCTTAACCAAACAGTTTCCACAGAAATCCCAGTCTTGAAGCGTCAATCTCTGTGCAGATATACGCTTTTCTAACATACAATGCAACACCTCCTCCTGTTTTTAAAGTCTGTTTCTTGCAATAAGTTTATCCTTCTAGCCTTTTGTATTCCAATCATGTGTATCGTTCCCACCAAGTCTCAGTGATTCCATTGACATCATATTTCTTTCCTGCGTTGTAGCTCCAGTTCTCCTTGTTTGTTGCCCATGCTTTGTGCATTCGTATAGAAACACTTTAGTTTGTGATTGGTTTCTCTTCCTTCAATATTTTTATTATGTAAATTTTTTTGTCTTTGTTCTTCCCCTTCTCTTCTAATAGCAGAAATCTCAATAGTATTTGTAAGTGTATGGCTTTTGCTGGCGTTTTTCTTCTCCCACATTGTTCTAGTTTAAAGCTCTCCTGATGAGTGTAGCAAGGCGACTTCCAAATACATTGTTTTCAGTCTTCGTAAGGTGCACCCCATCTCTAGCAAGTAGTCCATGTAATAGGTAATTCACTCCGTGATCCAGAAATCCAATCCTTGCTGACGGCACCATCGACGTAGCCAGTTGTTCACCTGCAGAAATCTTATTCCACCTCCTTGTTCCATGGCCATCCATGGGAGGTGGAAGAGAAGACCACCTGCGCTCCCGTTCTTTCACTTTCTTACCTAGTTTTCAAAGTCACTGCAGATGGTTTCCAGGTCGTTTCTAGCGGTGTCATTTGTCCCCACATGTATTAGCAGAATGGGTAGTCATCTTTAGGTCTGAAGAGTCCTGATATCCTGTCAGACACATCTTTAATTTTTGCACTGGAAGACAGCACATTTCTCTTGAGGTTATATCCGGTCTGCAGATAGCGGCCTCTGTTCCCTCTCAACGGGAATCCCCCATGACAACAACTCTCCGTTTCTTCTTCACAACAGTTTTCTTTCTCCATTCAGGAGGACTCTGAGGGCGTACAAGCCAAGTTCAAACAACTCATCAGCGATCTGTATAACGACCTCTGCGGTCGTTGGGAAAACCTAGTCCCGCCTGCGACGCTGGTAAAGTCGTTCATAAAGGGTGTCACACTCAGCAATTCAGGCTCACCAGAGGGACACCAACGACCAAAAAACGGCTCAGAACGTTCAATAAGCGATCAGCGACATCTCAGCAGGGGCAACATCGCTGCCCATGTCACACAGCTGCGTCGCTAACGAGATCGTACTGCGTCATGAAATCGGTGACTCATTAGTGATCTCTTTTTAGTGTGACAGTTACTTTACGGTACCCTTAGAATGTAATTTGTAACTTGATCTTATCACTTTAGTGATTTTCTCACACTGTCTTGATTAGTTGAAAAGTGTGCAGATCTCTTTCTATCATACTCAGACACACAGCTGCTTGTAATGTGGAACTATGAGAAGTGCGGTAGATTCTTTACCTCATATCTTTGTGGAAGTCTAATATTTTTACTGATTGAAGTTTTTCCGGTTCAAGTGATTAAACTCTATGTGGTTAGAACTTTAAGATTTAAGTCAGTTATCTTCTCACATAACTTACCTGACAAACTGAACCCCATAACATGTTCAAAAATTAAGTAAATCTTGTGTATATCACTCTACGCTGCCAATATCAAGGGGTGTATTAACTAGCATGAGGGGGTATGTAACAGCCTAGGCCAATCTATACCCAGAGTATAAATTGGCCCTAAGCCATAATATACCCAGGGTATAATCAAGCCAGGGCTGCTTTAACCCCGGGTATAGTCTGGACTCGGGGTATCTATGGCCTGTGACACTAAAGTAGATCAAAGAGCGAAATCCCTCCTTGTCTTAGATTTACATCACACCTAAAAAAGACTTCTTCTGTTGGTGTGAGTCTAATGAAGTCAGCCTTATGTAATTTTCACTCCCATGTCTCCTCGCGTTCTTGCATTCAAGTTTGAGCCTTGCTTGGCCCTCAATGCCGCCTCAGTGCCCTCACTGACCATATCTCAGCCCCATTTATCTTTTTTCAGAAAAATGAGGATTCATGCCACAAATCAGGCCTTTCTTCAGGGTATAACTCGCGCTGTTCTTCCTTACCTGCCTCCTTAGGATCACTGGGACCTTAATGCCTTACTGCGACTTCCTTTTGAAACAAACGCGAGTGGTGTACCCAATTGCATTCACTTCCATCAGACATGTATCAAAACTAGTGGTTGGACCTGTCGCTTTCCATTCCTTGTCCTTCACTTGGACAAAGTAGTTTGGTGTCCGATATTCTCTTTTCTACCTTAATGTAGACATCGCCCTTTCTTCACTCTGTCATTCTACTTATCATCTAGTGGAGCAATCCTCACACAATCTTGACTTTATCAGAGCAGTACATCACAGACTCTCCATTTGTCATTACAGAAATGACGAGTCAAGGTCTCAGTCTATAAGGTGAATAATTTCTCATTGCATTTGTTCTCATTCTGAAAGCTTATACAGCCAAGAATATAGTGCCTCTGCCGGGGGTGAAGGCTCACTCTGAACGGCAGTGGGGAGATCTTGGGCTGTTTGCCATCAGGCTTCTATTCTGAAGCTTTGCAATTCTGCTACTTGGAACTTTATCCACACCTCACAAAATTTTACAAGGTTCAACCTTCACATCTGGTCAAAAAGTTGCTGAAATGGCAGTCAGTCAGTCAGGTGACTACCTGATGGAGTTGCCTTAGGGTCTGTGCACACGTTGCGGATTTTGATGCGCTTTTACGTAGCGTTTTTGGATGGCAAATCCGCAGTGCACACAATGTTAATCAATGGGAAATTCAAAAATTCTCTCTCTCTCTCCATACACAGCAAAAACGCACTAAAAATCCGCAAGGAATTCGCAACAACTCCACAGGAAAACCGCAAGCGTTTTACCCTGCGTTTTCCACCAAGAGATGCGGATTCTCTGCAGAAAATTCAGCAGGCTAATCCACAATGTGTGCACATTCCATTAAGGTACTGTCACACTAAACAAGATCGCTAACGAGATCGCTAATGAGTCACCGATTTTATGACGCAGTAGCTATCTCGTTAGCGACTTAGCTGTGTGTGACATGTAGCAGCGATGTGGCCCCTGCTGCGATGTCGCTGATCGCTTATGAACATTCTGAGCCGTTTTTTGGTCGTTGGTGTCCCGCTGGTGAGCCTGAATCGCTGAGTGTGACACCCTTTATGAACGACTTCAACAGCATCGCAGGTGGGATTAGGTTTTCCCAACGACCGCAGAGGTCGTTATACAGATCGCTGATGAGATGTGTTTGGAATCTAACTAGCGATCACACCAGCGATCTCGCCAGGTCGTGTCATTGTCGTGATAGCTGGTGCGATCGCTAAGTGTGACAGTGCCTTTACACATACTTCTTAATTAGAAGTAATATTACTTTACTATAATTATAATTAGTAATTTGTTCGGCTTTAGAACAAAAGAAAAGATATTTTAGGACTTGCCATAAAGGCCCTTACAAGTAGTTTTCATTGTGTGTGTGTGTGTGTGTGTGTGTGTGTGTGGGGGTGGGGCGGGGGGGGGACGGACGACACATAACCACCCGTTCCTAATTTTTTTTTTGTCCCGTTAGGCATGTTCGTAGTTTCTTCCCGTTGTGTATTTTTTTTTTTTGCTTTGCCTACTGCTTTCTTACTTACTGGTGCCAATAGGCAGATGTAGCCTACGGCGGAGACAACTTTTTTCTTCAGGTAGTAATTCTTAGGCCGGCGTCACACTGGTGAGTGTGATGCGCGTAATTCGCACGACTTTCTCGCATCAACACCCGGCACGGCCGCCCGCTCTCGGACCCGAGTGTGCGGCTGCATGTATTTCTATGCAGCCGCACGCTTGGGTCTGAGAGACGGGCGGCCGTGCCGGGTGTTGATGCGAGAAAGTCGTGCGACTTACTCGCATCACACTCACCAGTGTGACGCCGGCCTTAGTGTCAGCCTAATGGTAGCAGCAGCAGCAGCGTACACCCATGGCTTCCTGTGTCCCCAAATAAAAGAAAAATTTTACGGTAAAGTTCCCAAAAATCTTTTCTTCACTACTTTTTTAATAATACTACAGTTTTAGTCACCATATTCTGAGATTCAAAACTTTTTTCTTTGACGGTAGAGCGGTTTCAGAAAATTATGCACACAGCAATCCCATGTTATTTTTTTCCCTTATTATTTCACAATGTATATTTGGGGAAAAGGAGGCGGATTTAGATTTAAACATTTTTGGAAATACATGAAACATTCTTTTAAACAGTTTCATTAGTGTTCTTAGGGCGACCTGCGACCACTTGATCGCCTACAATACACAGGTTGGGTGTACCAACATGGTAGGCACAGGGTGGCATCTCAAATGTTAAACTGATCGGAGCTGTTGTTGTTTGGGCCTAGCTCAGCTATCGTGCACAGCTTCAGTAGTAACATACAGATGGCAGCTTACTGTGAGGGTGCTTTCACATAGCGATTAGGCACCCGTTTAGTGGTTCCCATTGGGGCTTAAGTCCGGACACCTTCGCAAAAAGGGATTTGGAAGTATGCGCCGACGGGCCATAGACTATAATGGTGCCGACAGAGCGAAAGTGTGCTCTGTCGTGCTTCATTTTATAAGCATAAACCTAGTGGAGGCGGACACCCAAACACAGTCTACTAAATCTGAGCTTACGCCTCCAGGAGGTGTATACTCCCAAAATTGATTAACAGAGCACACGTTAACTCTGCCGGAACCATTGTAGTCTATGGCCGTGTCAGCGCATATGTCTGAATCCCGTTTTTGCAGGGAGTTCAGATGTAAGCCCCGACGGGGTCACTGAACGCCATGTGAAAGCGCCCCAATTCTGGGGATCAGAGACAACGATGACCAGTGGTGACCTCAATGGTTTTACTGGGGGATGGGTCCCTTCTATAAAACCAAGAGAACCCCCCCTAACAAAATGCAGCGCCTATTGGGCTGATCAGTACACCACTGACAAGTATAATCTTTTCTCTAATAAATTCCATTTACTTCTAATTGGAATTGCAAAGAAAAGGTTCATTACACATAATTGCATGCCATTTTGTTTAGAAATGTATTTGGACACGACGAAAACTTGTATAACGCTATATGGAAACAAATAACCTGATCTAATTTAGTGCAAAATTGTGCAGCTCAATCCTGTTAGTCATGGGTGTCCTACTGGGCCGTGTATGTGTATTAAGCCTGAGCTTAAAGCATCATTAATGAAGAGTCCACCCAATACCTGCTGTAAAGTGCACAGTTCCGAAGTTGAGAACAATATTTACAAGCTTGTTTGTCAGCAATTAGTGATGGAAGAGAAGAAAGCTTAGTTCCTTTGGCTCCATTATGCACCAAATTTGTCAAATAAAATGACAGCTCGTTTCTTATTTTCAATAATTCTGGAAAAGACATTTAGAAAATATTAACAAGCCTGGTGAAAATATAGTTACATTACATATTTTACAGCAGGGTAAAAATATCTCAAATTTGTAAAGGATAGGTTCACCACACAAGTGAAAATAAATACAGCAAAAGACAGCATTATAGCCAATGTTCAGTGGGCAGTGCAGACTAACCTTTTTTTTTATTTCATGGATCGAATCTACATGTAAAAAAAATGTGAAAAAAATAAAATAAAAAAATCGCAGAATGAACTGGTTTCTTCAAAGTGTCGGACGAGTTTCACCTATTCTAGTCTATGGATGAGCAGCAAAAAAAAAAAACAACAAAAAACAAAAACAAAAAAAAAATAAGGATCCCGTATGGGGTGGCTGTACAAAATCCGTTTTGTTTTAGTTTGGTTTTTTTTTTTACTTATACATTGCAATTTTGTAACATAGGAAACTGTAAATGGTCCTGTAATTATTACTAACTGATGCTGCTAAAAAAAAATAAAAACGGATTGCACACAGATGACAAGTGAGAACCAAGAATTGTCCAAGTTTTTGGATGAAACTTAAACAATTTCTTTATATGCCTGTGTGAACACAACTCAAGGACTGCCTTCCCACTCAGTTTACCCCCACTTTCCACACTTAGAAACATACAGGCCATTAACACCCAGAAACTTATGAAGAACTTGCAGTCATCTTTGGCCCCTATCTCCTCCCTCTCATGTCCAGATTCTGCACTGAAACATTACAATGAAACACCTCAAAGTGCTCTGGATGAAACTGCACCTCCTATACATAGAACAATACGACACAGACGGCGACAACCGTGGCACATGCTGCAAACACGTTTCCTGCAGCGATGCTCCAGGTGCGCCGAACGTTTGTGGAGAAAATCTATCCGAAGATTTCATCCATTATAAGTTTATGCTTAAAACATACAACTTCTGCCCTTCACCTCTCCAAACAAACCTATTTCAACACCCTCATCACCTCACTATCCAACAACTCGAAACATCTCTGACACTTTTCATTCCCTACTCAACCCAAGAGTGCAGGCTCCAACCACGGATCTCCGCGCTGACGATCTGGACAATTATTTCAAAGAAAAAATTGACCACATCTGACAGGAAATTATCTCCCAATCCCCTCATACCATGCACTGTCCTCCCCCCCCACTGCATCCAGCTCACTCTGATTTTGATCCAGTCACAGAAGAAGAAATCAGGCTCCTTGCATCTCCTCGCCTGACCACTTGCACGAGTGACACTATCCCCTCATATCTTCTCCATTCTCTTTCCCCTGCTGTCACCTCTCACCTAACAAAAATATTCAATCTCTCTCTCTCTACCGGTATCTTTCCCTCCTCATTTAAGCATGCCATCATACATCCATTACTTAAAAAAACCATCCCTCGACCAAACTGTGCCGTTAACTATAGACCTGTCTCTAATCTTCCCTTCATCTCTAAACTCCGGGAACGCCTGGTCCACACCCGTCTTATTCGCTATCTCTCAGATAATTCTCTTCTCGACCCTCTTCAATCTGGTTTCCGCTCTTTACACTCTACTGAAACTGCCCTCACTAAAGTCTCTAATGATCTACTAACTGCTAAATCTAATGGTCACTACTCCATGCTAATTCTCTTGGATCTCTCCGCAGTATTCGACACTGTGGACCATCAGCTCCTCTTCACTATGCTCCGCTCCATCGGCCTCAAGGACACCGTTCTTTCCTGGTTCTCCTCCTACCTCTCTGACTGTTCCTTCGCTGTATCTTTTGCTGGTTCCGCCTCCTTTCATCTTCCCCTTACTGTTGGGGTTCCTCAAGGATCAGTCCTAGGCCCCCTCCTCTTCTCTTTGTATACTGCCCCTATTGGACAAACAATCAGTAGATTTGGTTTCCAGTACCATCACTATGCTGAGGACACCCAGTTATATACTTCTTCATCCTGATATCACACCTGCCTTTTTAGAAAACACCAGTGATTGTCATACTGCTGTCTCCAACATCATGTCCTCCCTCTATCTGAAACTGAACCCCTCGTGTTTCCTCCCTCTACTAACCTACCTATGCCCGACATTGCCATATCATTGTGTGGTTCCACCATTACTCCCCAGCAACATGCCCGCTGTCTTGGGGTCATACTTGATCCCAAGCTTTCATTCACCCCCCCACATCCAATCACTGGCTCGCTCTTGTTATCTCCACCTCAAAAATATTTCTAGAATTTGACCTTTTCTTACTTTCGACTCTGCAAAAACCCTTACTGTTTCTCTTATTCATTCTCGTCTGGACTATTGTAACTCTCTACTAATCGTTCTCCCTCTTACCAAACTCTCCCCTCTCCAATCTGTCTTGAATGCTGCAGCCAGTATCATATTCCTCACCAATCGTTATACCGATGCCTCTGCCTTGTGCCAGTCATTACACTGGTTACCCATCCACTCCAGAATCCAGTACAAACTTATTACCCTCACCCACAAAGCACTCCATGGCTCAGCCCCACCCTACATCTCCTCCCTCGTCTCAGTCTACCACCCTACCCGTGCCCTCTATTCTGCTAATGACCTGAGGTTAGCATCCTCAATAATCAGAACCTCCCACTCTCGTCTCCAAGACTTTTCACGTGCTGCGCCAATTCTTTGGAATGCGCTACCCAGGTTAATACGAATAATCCCCAAATCCTACAGTTTTAAGCGTGCCCTGAAAAATGCATTTGTTCAGACTGGCCTACCGCCTCAATGCATTAACCTAACTATCCCTGTGTGACCCATTCAAAAATTTTTTTTTACCATAATCAGGTTCCTCGCATCATGTTCTCACCTGCTTTATGCATTTAATAGCCCTCTGTGTCTGTACTGTTATGTATTCAGACTGTTAACGGTTCATGCAGCATTGCATGAACACCCGATTCTTGCACTATGGCTGATCCAAACAATAAAACAGGATTTTGGTTGCTTACCATAAAATCTGTTTCTTGGAGCCTTCATTGGGGGACACGGGAAACCATGGGTCTATGCTGCTGCCACTAGGAGGCTGACACTATGCACAAAAAAAGTTTGCTCCTCCTCCGCAGTGTACACCCCTCCGACAGGAACTAGGGAATTCAGTTAGTGAGAAAGCAGTAGGAGAAGCAATCTGTAAGAGACAGAAACCACAGAAAAAACCCAAACTGTAACAATACAGTAAACACAGCTGTTCTATTTGGGAGGGTGCTGTGTCCCCCATGAAGGCTCCGCGAAACAGATTTTACGGTAAGCAATCAAAATCCTGTTTTCTCTATCGCCTTAATTGGGGGACACAGGAAACCATGGGACGTCCTAAAGCAGTACCCAAGGGGAGGGAACAGCAGATAAGTTTACCCAGGTCGGAGAACTGACCTCCGTAACCTGCGAGGACTTACAAGTTAAGCCAGTATCCGCCGAAGCAATACATGGACTCTGAAGAAGCAACTTGACAGACGAAAGGAAGATCCTTCCCTATGAAGACATTGTCGATCTAATATGTCCTGGCGGCATTGAAGCGGGGAGAAGAATGTAGTGTGTGGACCCACTTACCTAAGTATGAGACATCACACAACCAAAGATACAAATCCTGCTCAAGGAAGAAATCGTGTTATCACCAAACTCTTCACTTTATTCATGCCTGGAGCAGCGTTCCGCACTGGTTGATGTGTGCGGAGAGTGAGATCCAATTCTGTCCAAGGTGGGAAAAACCTGATGCGGTCACCCTCGGAAATAAAATCAGAGAGCTGATCGAGGCTTTATTCGGTGTCTGTAAGAAAGAAGAGGTAAGCACCGACAGATAGGGAGCTCTGGTATTGAGGTATCTCAGAAGGCCCTTAGGACAAAATAGTGAAGGGTCATGAGAGTTATGGTGTACCTATGGGTGCTGACTCAATAAAGCCAGCCACAACGTATAAACAGTCAATGGTAACCTATTTACGATAGGAGTAACGCACTGGGCAACGAAGAGAGCCTGAGGAGCACTGTAAACTGACCTACGGAAAGATAGTGCAATGCCCGAATAAACGGATGGTGATGACAGGCCCCTGGTGAGCAACCTGTAACCAGGGTCAAGTGCGTGGCCGAAGAAAAAAGGTGGAACTATCTGGTACCGGATACCAGCGTGTCTGACCTACCTGAAAAGTGGTCTGGCCACTCATGCTAAAACCGAGATCCACCTTATGGTATGGAACTCCTTCTCTTTGGTATGTGGTAGATGTTCTGTTAATAGACCGCAGATGTTACTGATCATGGAAAACAGGCAGCCGAAGGTACCTGTAACTAACCTGAGATGAAACCGCTGCTGCAGCCAACCAGAAGTATGAATACCGGGTGCCTCTCATTGTAAGGTGAACGAAGGGAGCCTAGGCAGATGTGCAAAGGACCCTGAGGTACGAGAAAGAGAGGGTTCCTGACTCACCTGCTACGACAGAAGAGCAGGACCGATGCAGCACTTGAGCACATCTTGAACCACTGGAAAAAAAACTGCGTGTATCGATGGTCGGTAGATGACACCAGTAAATCCTGGATAGCGGCTAGAGTACTGCTGCCATAGGGCGCGGAGAACATGAAGTCCACTCAAGACCCATCCGATCCACTGACAATACGACAGTATCAAAAAGCTCTACCGTACCTGGTAGCTACGATTGGCTCTCAGCATCCTGCGACTACATTAGTGTGGAGAGAGCCCTGGAGAAGGGTCTGGGAGAGAGCCAATTCTGTGTTGCGGTCCAGGTCGGCATACCTGACGGCATTTGGTATAATGAAGGTCTTACTTGTGGTAAACCTCCCCACGAAGACTGGTCAGATCTCATCTGGAATAAGGATTATCTTTATTCTCATTTGCCACGGAAAGCCCAGAAGCAATGGGATGAAACTGAATGGAAGGAAACACAGATTAGATATTAGAAAAAAACTTTTTGACAGTTAAGTTACTGTCACACTAGGCGATATCGCTTAAGCGACACCGATTTTATGACGCCTTTTCTGAATGACGAGCAACCTCGTTGGCGACTCGTATGTCAGCGGCGCAGGCAGGACTAGATTTACTTTTATGAGATCTTCCTGTTTGGAAGCTAACTAGCGACCATATAGCGATGTACAAAACGATCTCTGCCAGGTCGTGTCGTTGTCGTGATCACGGTGCGATCGCTTAGTGTGACAGTCCCCTTAGAGTGATCAACGAGTGGAACAGGCCCCACGAGAGGTGGCAAGCTCCCTCCCAACGGAAGTCCCCAAACAGAGGCTGGACACCCATCTGTCTGGGATGATATAGTGAATCCTGCTTTGAGCAGGGGGTTGGACCAGGTGACCCAGGAGGTCCCTTCCAACTCTACCATTCTATGATTCTAGATATAACCCGTACAGTCATTTGTCCTGACGGAAGAACAGTAGGCTTGGAATCAGAGGGAGAATAAACTCTACTCCCTGTTGTGCACCTGGGTTAACCCTGCTGTTCTGTTCGCATTTACTATACACTTGTAGTGTTCAGGGTCACTATGACCCGGCTGATTAAACCTTGATTTTAGACACTCTAACTCAATTTTTTTTTATACTTTTTGCTTACTAGACTGTTTGTGAACATGTTTGGTAGTAAAAAAAAAAGAAAAATGAAATAGAAATCTTTATTTTTTTTTTTTATTCATAAAAAAGTCTAAGTTACTTACCGTTAACGGTATTTTTCGAAGTCCATGACAGCACTACAGAGAGAGGGGATCCGCCCCTTAGGAACAGGAAACCTACAGATATAAAAGGGCGGCACCTCTCCCACACATCAGTTGGATTACAGAGCATAAGAGGACATCAAGGTTAAATGGTATACAGCAAAAAAATTTCATGCATCACACAGTAACATTAATCAATTGTTTATTACATGTGGACTACATAAGCGGAAGAAGTGCACATAAAACCTGGGTGGGAATGTAAGGGTGCTGTCATGGACTTCGAAAAATACCGTTAACGGTAAGTAACTTAGACTTTATTCGAACGTCCATGACAGCACTACAGAGAGAATTACAGAGAGTAATAACTACTTAGGGAGGGACTACTGCCTGCAGCACCCTTAGTCCGAAAGAAAGGTCTGAGGAAGCACCCAAATCTAATCTATAATGAGTGTAAAACGTGTGTGGAGAAGACCACGTAGCTGCCTTACATATCTGGTCAATCGAGACTTCTGCCTTTTCTGCCCATGAAGTCGCCACAGCTCGAGTGGAATGCGCCCTTAGCCTCTCAGGTGGCTGCTTGCCCCCCGAGGTGTATGCCAGAGAAATTGCTTCCCTAATCCATCTGGCCAATGAGCTCTTTGTTAATCTACGGCCTTTGTTAATTCCTTGAAAAGAGACAAACAATGCACTGTCCCTTTTCCAGGGATCAGTGACTGCCAAATATTGCAGCAGACATCTTCTAACATCTAAAGTATGAAGTTTCATCTCTTTTTGATTAGATGGATTAGGGATGAACGAAGGGAGAATAATTTCCTGTGTTCTGTGGAAAGCGGAAGACACCTTAGGTAGGTATGCTGGATCCGGTCTAAGTATTATCCTGTCATTCAGGACCTGAGTGTAAGGAGACAGTCTAGATAGTGCCTGGATGTCACTTACCCTCCTAGCCGAGGTTAATGCTACCAGGAAAGCGGTCTTAAGGGAAAGAGTTTTTATTGATGCTGCTGATATAGGTTCAAAAGGGGGCTCTGTTAAAGCAGTGAGAACAAGATTTAAGTCCCATGGCATGATTCTCACCTTCACTATGGGTCTCGACCTACCCGCAGCTTTAATGAATCTACTGACCAGTAATTATTTGCGATGTTGCAACTAAAGAGTGCCCCTAAAGCTGAAACTTGCACCTTAAGGGTGCTTGTGGAGAGACCTAAGTCCAGACCCTTTTGTAGGAATTCTAGAATCTGGGTTATCGGTGTTGTGTCCCCTGCTACAACCGCCGAGCTCTGAAGAAATTTCTTCCAAATCCTAGCGTAGATCCTAGTTGTAACCTCTTTTCTGCTTTTAAGGAGAGTATTAATTACATTAGCAGAAAACCCCTTATCTGTCAGCAGCGACCGTTCAAAATCCACGCCGTCAGGTGGAGGCCCGCTACTCGAGGATGGTAGACTGGACCCTGGGAGAGCAGATCGGGAATGTCCGGCAGGACCCACGGGTCGGCTATCGACATGTTTCTGAGACATGAAAACCATGCCCTCCTGGGCCAAAAAGGAGCGATTAATATTATCCTTGCCCTGTCCTTCCTGACCTTCCTCAATACTAGGGGGAGTAAGGACAGGGGAGGGAAGGCATAGGCTAGATTGAAATCCCACTGTAATAGAAGAGCGTCCACTGCCAGAGGGCGTTCTTTGGGATTCAGAGAGCAGAACTGTCTCACTTTTCTGTTGCTTTGGTAGCAAAGAGATCTATTTCCGGTAGACCCCATTTCCGCACAATTAGGTCGAAGATGGAAGTCTTTAATGACCACTCTCCTTGGCTCAGGAGATTGCGGCTTAAGAAGTCCGCCTTGGTATTTTCTTCTCCCCTTATATGTAGAGCCGTTAGAGAAAGAAAGTGTCGTTCTGCTATCTGAAGTAGGCGCTTTGCCACTTCCATGAGAGGACCGGAACGAGTACCACCCTGGTGGTTGATGTATGCGACTGTGACCCGATTGTCGGAGAGCACTCGAACGTGGTGACCCTGTAGATAGACAAGGAGTTTTTTAATTGCTAGCTCTACCGCTGTTAATTCCTTCATATTAGAAGACATATGAATTTGATCCTGCTCCCATAAGCCCTGAACCATAACGTCCTCCATATGAGCCCCCACCCAGAGGGGCTAGCATCTGTTGTGACTATCCGGGATATCTCATATTCCCAGGGAACCCCCTTAGACAGGTTTGTCTCATTCTTCCACCAATCCAGGGATCTTATAGCAGCCTGGGACAAGGATAGCTGGCCTTCCAGGTAACCACCTAACAAATTTTGATACAGCAAGACCTCAGCTTGCAGTGCCCTTGTGTGAAATTGAGCCCACCGAACCGCGGGAATGCAGGACGAGAGGGAGCCCAAAAGAGACATAGCCTTCCTAAGCGACATGGAGGGATTACTGGAAGCGTTTAGGACCTGGTACCGTAAACGAATTAACTTGTCTGACGGTAAACTACAGTTCTGATTTTGTGAATCCAGGATTAGCCCTAGAAATTGCTGAACCCTCATCGAATTCAAACGAGACTTTTTGGTATTTATTAGCCATCCCAGCCGCTCTAAGGTAGAAATCGCTCTTTTCAGTTGCTCTAGGCAATGCTCTGCCGTCTTTCCTATAATAAGAAAGTCGTCAAGGTAGGGGACTATAAGCATATTTGATTCACGTAAGTGGGCCATGACCTCCGACATAACCTTAGTGAATACTCGTGGGGCCACCGCCAAGCCAAAGGGAAGGGCGCTAAATTGAAAATGTCGCAGTGATTCCCCCATCTGGATTGCTACTCTGAGGAAACGCTGATGCTCCATATGGATCGGTATGTGGTAATAAGCGTCTTTCAGATCTAACACCACCATAAAGCAATTTTCAAACAGAAGCTTTATTGCTGAGCTGACCGTTTCCATTTTAAATGGGTGAATAATCAGGAATTTATTGAGGGCTTTCAAATTAATAATTGTTCTAAAAGACCCATCCAGTTTATGGATCAAAACAGAGGGGAGTAAAACCCCTTACCCCGCTCTGCTTCTGGCACCTCCACTAAGACATTCTTAGCGCAAAGCTCCTGAATCTCCAACTCTAGAGCGGCCTGCTCCGATGGGGATGATCTGAGTGGGGTAATTTTAAAGTTATCCCAAGGTACCGAGGAGAATTCTAACCGCAGCCCTGTAGCTATGATGTTAAGGATCCAGCTACTGTTTGAGATTTCCGACCAGGCCGGGTAGAAGGCTTTCAATCTGCCTCCTACCGGCATCGCTAGTCATTGCGAGGGTTTTTTTGTTTCCCTAGGTGGACCTCTAAACATAAACCCTGTACCTCTTCGCCTCTTTTCATCCCATTTGGCTCGTTCCCTGGACGACCTTCGGTAGCTGAACCTCCTTCTGCTGAAAGGTCTTTTATAGGAAGGAGTTGATAGACTGGGAAACTTTTTCTTGTCGTCCCCTGCCTTTTCTAAAAGTTCGTCCAGGACCGGGCCAAAAAGATATTCGCCGTCACACGGAATGGAGCAGAGGCGAGATCTGGCTTGAATATCGCCCGGCCAACATTTCAGCCATAATGCCCTTCGTGCTGAATTAGACAGCCCTGCCGCTCTGGCAGCCATTCTTACTGAGTCCGCTGAGGAATCAGCCAGGAAGCCGCCGCATTCTGAATTAATGGCAAGGTCTTTCGAATTGTCCCCTGGAGGTTCCATCTGTTAACTGGGAAGCTAACTGGTCTAGCCAGACCATCAATGACCTGGCTGCGCAAGTGGCTGCAACTGCCGGCCTCAGGGCACCTGCCGACATCTCCCATGTGCCTTTCAAGAAGGAATCTGCCTTCCTGTCTAGTGGATCTTTCAAAGACCCCATATCATCGAAAGGGATGGAGGATTTTTTAGAAGCCTTCGCCACTGCTGCATCCAGCTTCGGGGCCTTATCCCATTTACCCGTCAGGGGATCTTCAAAGGGATATCTCCGTTTAAACGCTTGGGGTAAGGAGCCTCTTTTTTCAGATTTCTTCCACTCTCTGTCTATAAGGCCTTGGATGCTACTGTTTAGTGGAAAGGATCTCCGTTTTTTTGGATCTAGACCACCAAACATCAGATCCTGTACTGAGGGCTCTGGTTTCGCCTCTTCTACCCCCATGGTGGACCTAACGGATTTGACAAATTTGTCCATCTGGTCCAAGGGAAAACAAAAACGGGTAGCGTCTTCCGTAGAAGACGAGGAGGAAGCCGAAGAGGAAGGCGAGGAGGGTCCTGACACAACTTCACCCTATCATGGGCGGCAGGCGACTCTGAATCAGACAACACTGGTACATTTCTACGCCTGGAAAATTCTCCGTGTCTTGAGGACGCTTTCAACTCTGCTCTTATTATCTCCTTCAGGCTTTCGGTGAAATTTGGAGTCTCCTCCGCTATCTAAAAAGGGAAGGGGCATAGGGGGGGTTTACTATGTTATCCCATGCCCCTGTCCTTCCCCTTAACAATGCCCTACCGTCTGTTGCATGCACGGCTGGCACAACCTCTTAGGGCAAGCGTCAGGCAGAGGGCAAGCGCAAAAGGCACATTCCCTGTGCTTGCTTTTCACCGAACACTTCTTCCCTAGTAACAGACAAAATGGTGAAAAAACTGTATTACTGGGTATTCTAAATCTGACGATCTCTTACCCAGATTGTACAGCAGTAGGTACCGGATCACGGGGAGGGGGCTTTTTCCCAGCTGCGGAACTTCTGCGGCTGGTGCTCCTGGCCATTGAAGAGGAGCGCTCTGTCTGCTGCTGCTGCTGGCTCTCCTGTTGCACCGAGGGAGCCTCTGCAGTGTCCATCGTAAAAAAATGGGGCAGAAGCGCTTTACCTCTTTCCTAGGCTCCTTATATCCTTCCCCGGATATCCGGATCAGCAGGTCTGGCCAGGGGTCCACCCCCTCCTACTCCCCGCCCCACGGCCCCCCCTGCACCTCCCCGCCGTCCCCACAGCAGGCGCCGTCCGATGATGCAGCCACAAAAATTTTCAAAAACGCCGGCCGGCGTCTCACTTCCGGTTCCGGTGGTGGAGACTCCGCCCCCTTTTTTCCCCGCTCGCACGGACCGACGGAGGTAAGCACAATCCCCCGCTGCATCGCCCCCCAAGCGGAGATCTCCCCCGACCCCAGCCGCGCCGCTGCAACAGCGGCGCACGACTGAAATTTCAAAAACCCCGCCGCGCCGTCCATAGCAGTGACGCGCGGCGGGAAATTCAAAACCGTCCGCCGCGCCGTCCATAGCCGTGACGCGCGGCGGGAAATTCAAAACCGCCCGCCGCGCCGTCCATAACAATGACGCGCGGCGGGAAATTCAAAAAAAACCCCCGCCGCAGTGACGCGGCGGGAAATTCAAAATTTTTTAAAAAAAAAATTCTTTTTTTTTTTTTTAAAAAAAATCACGGCTGCACCCTCAAGAGGCCCCCACCATGACAGGACCACAGGAGAGGACAGGGAGAAGGCATCGGGACCAGGGAGAGGGGGGGAAATACATACCTACCGGCGCTGGCTGGGAGACAGAGATCCTCTGGATACTGCTCCACCTGCTCCGCACACTGCCGTGGAATCCTACCCGGACCCACCGTGGCGCTTCCAGGGGCTCCGCACCGGCCGAGGTAGGAGATTCCCCCCGCTACCTGGGTCGACCGGCCGGCCTGGGTCCTCCTGAAGATCTTCATCTGTAGGAAACCCGTCCTTTAGGAACAGGAAACCAACTGATGTGTGGGAGAGGTGCCGCCCTTTTATATCTGTAGGTTTCCTGTTCCTAAGGGGCGGATCCCCTCTCTCTGTAGTGCTGTCATGGACGTTCGAATAAACAGAGCAATGAGCAAAACGAAAATAGAAAACTACACATATTTTGTAAACAAAAAAAAAAGATCATATTTGGTTTTCTATCTTCCCGTGTACTTACTTCATTATCATGGTGGTTAGTACTCATTAGTATGACTTTTTTTTTTATTATTTTTTTTATTTTATTTTTTTTTGCACACCTAGTGATCTCTCCGGATGCACTCTACATTTTAGAATAGACTGTGCACCAAAAATAATCAATATAAAGCCATTTTTATGGTGCGCAGATCTCAATGCATATCCCCGGTAGAGCGCGTGTACGACCCCATTGAAATAATTTAGGAAATAAATCAATTGATATACAATAGTAGATGCAATAAATAGACCCAACTGAGGTTAGAACTCCTTTATTTCACTGAAAATATGGCCTCACAGCTGTAAAAAACGATGTCGGGTCACTATGACCCGAACACAACAAGTGTCACAACAAGTGTAACTTTTTGCGTGTAGCAAAAAGTAAACGAAAAAAAAAAAAAAAATACTCATAGGTAGGTCCCCCCAAATGAAGAAAAGTCAAGGAGTCTCAAGTTTTAGAGACTTACAGAAAAAAAGCTACAGGGCCGCAAAAAGTCTGTTCGGGTCACTATGACCTGAACAGAACAGCAAGGTTAAGACCCTTGGGCCTGTGATTGGTGGTCAGCTTCTTTGTCCACTGAGCCACAGCACACCTGCGGGAGAAAACCCTCTCTCTATATAGAGTATCTCCATGAACTCAGATGCGAGGCAAAGACCTTGGAAGGTGGTCTGGACCGACTTAACGAAACCGCCTGATCTGCGGATTCCGTAGCGGTATCTTTGATGCCTAAGGTCTGATTGACTGCGACAATCAGGCTCTGCACCATATCCGTCCAGCTGGAGGCCTGCTCTGAAAACAGGCTTGCCTTATTTTCCGAAAGCGCGTCCGATGACGCCTCGCCTGATCCCATTGGGGAGAGGATCTAGAAAGGTGCTCCAGGCTAGTTTTCTTACGGCCTGGATAGGACGGACTGGAATGGGAGACTTGTGTTCCGTTGGCGAGTACGGGTGCTGAAAAGGGCAACCTGTCTAATACGGACACTAGGGTCTGAGACACCTAGGTGAGTTCCGCCACAGATTGTGACCGAGACATAACCCACTCGGGGGTAGGGGTCTCCGAATCACCTTGGGCCGAAAGGGGCTCCTGGGTGGGTACCGAAGGGAGGTGTGCATGGTGAGCAGTCCCACTAAATGGTGCCAGAAGGATGGGTGACCAACAAGAGACAGAGGAGAGCTACTCACAGAATCCTGTGTGCTGCTGCCCCGAGACTATCGCAGAGTCTGTCCACAAGCCGAAGATGTGCTCCCAAGCTCACGCTTCCTGAACGCTGCATGGCAGAGGAGGGGAGAGGACCATGGGCGCAGACAGCAAAACTAGGCCCAAGTGAAGCCGGGGCCTCAGGTAGGACCTGCGGCCGTCGGTGGAGGGGGGGGGGGAGCTAAGCGCCGTTATTTATACAATATGGCCGCTGCTCCAGCCTACTGCGACGCAGGGAGAGGTGGGCGGAGCCAAAAGCAGCGCTGGGAGGAAGGACGGGCGGGAGAAAAGCCCGCCCGGAAGCCAGAGTGAAGGGGGCGGAGCCGGCTAAAAAACTAGGCCCGAAGTGAAGCCGGGGCCTAAATATTAAAAATCGCGGCCGCCGATGGGGGGGGGGAGGGGGCGGCACGGAAGTGACCCAATTGCCTCCCAGAGCCCCCACAAGGGCTGAAATAGAAAGTGGCCCCACAAGAATCGCGTATCAATGCGATCCGGCGCCTGGAGCCCCCAAAGAAGGCAAGGAGGCCCCAAAGAGGGAGAAGCCTGGGGCCTATAAAGGCCTGCCTTAGATCCCCCAGGTGAGCCGAAAGGGAGCGGAGAAGGGGTCCCCCGTGATCGCTAACTTCCCCCCCTTCTTTGTCTTTTTTTTTTATTTTTTTTTAAATAATTCTTCTTTTCCTAAATCTTCTTTTCTTCTGTCTTCTCTTGTGTGGGGGGAAAGAGGGACATACCTCTGAGTGTCAGACGTCCGGCATCCGCTGTGGAACGTCCGTGTCTCCTTCACCGACAGGCTCTGGTGGGCGAGTGGGTGGGAGACGGAGGCAGGCCCGGGTCATCTTTCCCATTTCCGATCACCTGAACACCCGTCCGTGTCAGGGATCCATCAGGGGTCCTGCCGAGAACAGACATATGAGGATACGGGGTGGCAGTACACGCCAAACTCATAGTCTCTGGGTGGGAGTACAGTAGTGACCGTTCACACTGTATCCCTCCGGAAAAACCTGAAAAGGAACGACGCACATTAGGTAGATATGGGTCTCCAGAGAGACCCGTGTCCACCTCCTACTGACATTAAGCTAAACTGAATTCCCTAGTTCCTGTCGGAGGGGTGTACACTGCGGAGGAGGAGCTAACTTATTTTGTGCATAGTGTCAGCCTCCTAGTGGCAGCAGCATACACCCATGGTTTCCTGTGTCCCCCAATTAAGGCGATAGAGAAAAGCAAATGTTACCATCCACCTTTCGTGTCTCCCCTTTTTCCTTATAGATTGTAAGCTTGCAAGCAGGGCCCTCATTCCTCTTGGTATCTGTTTTGATCTATGTTTATTGTTATGCTGTAATGTCTATTGTCTGTACAAGTCCCCTCTATAATGTAAAGTGCTGCAGAATATGTTGGCGCTATAGAAATAAAATTATTATTACAGAAACATTACTATATTTTATAAGAATGCTTCCATGATTAAGTAGAGAATTGCGGTGATTTCAAACCAGTGATACATTGTACACTAAATATATTAGAAAGAATATAGGGGACTCCAGTGTGGAAGCCAATATTCATGATGTTCTATCAAACAGCGGCATATTATTCCGTTTACAGTTATAACATGCAACAACTTGCTCACACTTTCTCCCTTTTTTTTTTTAGGGTACGCTTTTCCTTCTGCCACGAGTGTGTCATTTTTGTATCTAGTACTAGACAGCCTGCAGAGGTGTCAATGACTCCTACAAAGGCATTATTGCGACTTTTGTGTATATCATCAGTGGTTTACAAAAAAAAGAGAAAAAAAAAAAGAACATTTAGGATAAGCACCCTAGTGTATGAATCAATAAATCAGTATACAAATTTGTGAAGTTCGTGTTCTCCGTCATTTCTTGCTACATTCACTTGCAGGCTGCACACTGCCTCCTTGTGGTGTAGAATAGGAGGAGGACTAATTACAGCCCTTTAACGATGCATCCTTGCTGATATGGCTAAAACTATCAACTATATGCAACAACGATTTCCCCCATTTACTGCCTGATGAAAACAAAAAGGAATAGATAAATTTTCTGTAGGCCCTGACCTATACAAATAACTAACATCAGTTACATGACATCTTGCATATAACAAACCTCTTTTATCCATACGATTTGCAGGCACAGTGTACATATTTCCAGTCTTCAGATATAAAAGTAAGCCTGCTTCCGGATCCTCTCTCCTTTCCTGACTTAGCAAAGTATATAAAATAACCTGGAAGATAAAGCAGTGCATCAGAAAATAAATGAGAAATCAATTAAAGGGGTTGTCCGGTGTTAAACTACAAGTCAGCAGGCACTCTATGTGACTACACACTTATGAATCCTCACAGCTCGCGCAGTTTTCTGCTCTCTGAGCATTCTGCGTTGCAAGCAGCGAGTGGTCATGTGATCGCATGTGTGAGATTTGCATATGTCTGGCCACATTACGACTAGACTGTAACTGGACTTGTTCAGTGCAAGTGTATTGAGGGAGGTCGGATAGTCTAGTCGGAATGTGGCCGGAAATATGCAAATCTCACACTTGCAGCCACGACTGCCAGCTCCCAGAGCATGATGCGAGCAACATGGGGATTCACAAGTCTGTAGCCACATAAACTACGAGTTTGCAGGCACTCTAAAACCGGACAACCCCTTTGATACTAAAGCACATCACTTTACTTTGACGCCCAAGCTCTCAAGGCCTGTGTTAGCCCCGGTAGTGCTGAGGAATTTCCTTACCAGTACCAACAAAGTAAATGAGATTCCTGCAGTCTTAAGGCTGGGTCTCACATAGCGATACACCAGCGATCCCGACAACGATCAGGATCGCTGGTGTATCGCTACATTATCGCCGCTGAGCTGCCAAACAGCAGCAGCAGATCAGTACAAGCGACACTGCGGGTAACGTCGCTTAGTTACCCGCTGTGTACCTTGGATACCAGCGCCCTGATGCAGGGAGCTGGTAACCAAGGTAAACATCGGGTTTCCAGGCGCTGCGCGGTGCCTGGAAACCAGCTGTGTACCTTGGTTACCAGCGGATCGCTGATCTCCGCCTGTCACACGCAGCGATGCGTGCCTGTCAGCGGGAGACCAGCGATCAAAAAAATGTCCTGGCCTTTCAGCGACGATCAGCGATAACCAGCAGGGGGGCTGATCGTCGCTGAATGTCACACACAGCGATATCGCTGGTGAGTCGCTGCTGCGTCACAAAACTAGTGACTCAGCAGCGATCTCGCTAGCGATATCGCTATGTGAGACGGGGGCTTTATGTTAACGTAGGTTATTTTTTCATTGCAGATTGAAATCTGCAGTATGTCAATTCTTACAGTGTTTTTGCAGCACATTTCACCCATATTAAGAAGTGTGGAAAAATAAGGAACATAAACGAATATTAAAAAAAAAAAAAAAGCACAAACACAGAAAAGTGTTTTTTTTTCTGCCAACACATCAGGAGTTGCATCTGCTGCAATTCCTGAATGTGTGCACATAAACAGAACGATTAAGATTTAGGGTAAGAATTGATAACCATGGGGAACCAGATGCCTAATTTCATTCACTTACCTGACTCCTGTGCTCTATGGAGTTTGATTCTTTCCCAGTCTTGAGCTCGAGCGGCATAGTTTTAATTAGTTTGGATTTCTGGTGTATTTTCACTTTGGCCGTTACATCAATTTTGCCCTTCAGGCCGAATCTAGGGGACCAGACATTTTCCTCAATATCCAGAAATTCCGACACCTGGACCTCTCTAGTATCTGTAATGCTTTTAGCTGATGGTCTAGTAAAGAAAGACAAGCAGAATGTGAAACAGCAATCCATGTCTAGCTCTGCAGGTGCAGGAATTTTGCCTCTGCTAACGGTGTGATCAGACAGGGCGATGGATCCTTTTTTTACAGTTTACTTTTTCATACAATCTATACAAAAAGTGATATACTTTTACAAAACGTATCACAACACCTGACAGTGTTTCAGAAAATCCCCGCAAGTTTTGCAGTGAAAATCTGCAGCGTTAGTCAATTAGTACCACAGATTTGACATTCAAAAGCATGAAATCTGTCACAAAATGCTAACCACCTGGTATTTTTTTCTCTGCATTTTTTTTTTTATTATTCTGCAGAGGGAAATTTCCTCTATGGATGTACCATAATGCAGAGCCAGTACGTTCTGGGCTACTGACACTTCTAGTCTTGCCATTAAAATGTCAAAAACATTGACAGACCCCATTATAAGGTTTTGGTTATATGACAGATCTGTCATGACTTCTGTTACACATGGATGTCATGAAGCGAATGCAGAAAGAACATAACCGCTTGTGACGATATTATGAGTGGTCTTACCGGCCAAGTGGGCAATTGGTTTGCGTGACAGCTGCTAAATAGTCAGTCGTCCATTTTTGAAATGAGGAAGATATTCTTCAATCTCTTGCAAAACGTCAGCTTGATTTAAGTTTAATTGATACCTGGAAGAAAATGACAACACTACAGTCATGGACAAAAGTTTTGAGAATGACACAAATATTAATTTTTACAAAGTCTACTGCTTCACTTTTTCTAATGGCAATTTGCATAAACTCCAGAATGTTATAAAGAGTGATCAGCTTAATAGCAATTACTTGCAAAGTCAATATTGGCTATAAAATGAACTTTATCCCCCAAAACACATTTCAACATCATTGCAGCCCTGCCTTAAAAGGACCAGCTAACCTCTTTTCAGTGATTGCTCCATTAACACAGGTGTGGGTGTTGATGAGGACATGGCTGGAGATCAATCTGTCATGATTAAGTAAGAATGACACCACTGGACACTTTAAAAGGAGGCTGGTGCTTGGCATCATTGTTTCTCTTCTGTTAACCATGGTTATCTCTAAAGAAACACATGCAGTCATCATTGCAATGCACAAAAATGGCCTAACAGGGAAGAGTATCGCAGCTAGAAAGATTGCACCTCAGTCAACAATCTATCACATCATCAAGAACTTCAAGGAGAGAGGTTCCATTGTTGCCAAAAAGGCTCCAGGGCGCCCAAAAAAGACCAGCAAGCGCCAGGACCGTCTCTTAAAAGTGTTTCAGCTGCGGGATCGGGCTACCAGCAGTGCAGAGCTTGCTCAGGAATGGCAGCAGGCAGGTGTGAGTGCATCTGCACGCACTGTGAGGCGGAGACTCTTGGAGCAAGGCCTGGTCTCAAGGAGGGCAACAAAGAAGCCACTTCTCTCCAGAAAAAACATCATGGACAGACTGATATTCTGCAAAAGGTACAGGCAGTGGACTGCTGAGGACTGGGGTAAAGTTATTTTCTCTGATGAATCCCCTTTTCGATTGTTTGGGACATCAGGAAAACGCCTCATTCGGAGAAGACAAGGTGACAGCTACCACCAGTCTTGTCTCATGCCAACTGTTAAGCATCCTGAACCATTCATGTGTGGGGTTGCTTCTCAGCCAAGGGAATCGGCTCTCTCACAGTCTTGCCTAAAAACACAGCCATGAATAAAGAATGGTACCAGAATGTCCTCCAAGAGCAACTTCTCCCAACCCTCCAAGAGCAGTTTGGCGATCAACAATGCCTTTTCCAGCATGATGGAGCACCTTGCCATAAAGCAAAGGTGATAACTAAATGGCTCAGGGAACAAAACATTAAGATTTTGGGTCCATGGCCTGGAAACTCCCCAGATCTTAATCCCATTGAGTTCTTGTGGTTAATCATCAAGAGACGGGTGGACAAACAAAAACCTAAAAATTCTGACAACATGAAAGCATTGATTGTGCAAGAATGGACTGCTATCAGTCAGGATTTGGTCCAGAAGTTGATTGAGAGCATGCCAGGGAGAATTGCAGAGGTCCTGAAGAAGAAGGGTCAACACTGCAAATATTGACTTGCTGCATTAACTCATTCTAACTGTCAATATAAGCTTTTGTTACTCATATGTTTGCAATTAATATTTCTGTCCGTGATAAAAAATTATCTGTCAAACACACATAAAAACCAGAGGGCAGCAGATCATGTGAAAATATAATATTTGTGTCATTCTCAAAACTTTTGGCCATGACTGTAGTATTAAAAAAATGGTTACATAAGCATTACCTTATGGTAATATTACATTACTCTTCAATAATAGAAGTATTTGATTACTTACATTTCTTTCAGATATTTTGGCCCATAAACAGTCTGGAGAGCGAGGTCTTGCAAAACATCCTCACCAAACCCACAAGCTGTTGCCTTTTGGAAAACATCATGTAACATAGTACCAATCAACATTTGCCTCGAACCTTTATCACAAACCTAAAAGCAATCAGTAGAGCATTAGGTTTTAGAAAGAAATGAGTCATTTTCTACAAGAACACCCATAAAATCATGTTGTACCCCCAGTTTATAGCCTAATGAGATGGTGGTGATATACCCACTTGGAGCCACTAATGACTGTATGAGTCTGCAGCAACACTGAGATGAGTCTGTCTATAGCAATGCATTGAGAAAATGAAGTGTACAAAAACAGCCTCAGGGGCCTCAAATCAAGTGACATACTTACTTTAAAAGAGGTGTTCCGATACCTAAAACGTCCTTTATAAATATCTGTTTTTACACCCTACTTTTGTAATTTTCTTCATTATATAATTCCTGAACATTCTCGCGATACAGCAAATCAGTAAAAATGTTGTTTTATTTCACCTCCCGTGACGCTTAGTTTGAGGGGAGTCTCAAACAGGACGACACAGCAGGCTGGGGCTGCACTCACTTCTCAGCATCTATCACCCCTCCTGGAGCAGGATGTCATCAGGGACAAGCGCTGCAGTTACTTGCCACAATTTCTTTTATTGCCACCCTCTGAAAATGTCCTGGTACCATGGCACTGACAGAAACTGTGTTAGAAGCGATCAAGGTGCTTACACTCTGTTTCTGTACCCGCCAGTCACAGCTTCTAACTGTAAAAGAAAACGCCAACTGGGGGTGATGATCGAAGCTGAGAGTGACACCAGTGCCCCCCCTTCATGACAATTCAAAGCTGTGGGGCAGCGCTGGTGTCACTCACCCTGCTTCTGTCACCGCTCCCTGATGAAGATTTGCTGGAGGATGGTGATAGAAGTTCTGGAGCGGCGCTATTGTCACTCACTGCTTCTATTAACATCCACGATGACTTCTGCTTTCACAGTTGGACACTGTGGCCGGCTAGGACAGAAGCAGAGTGCCAACGTCTCAGTTACTTCTCTCACAGCTTCTATCATCACCATGGATTCAGGACAGCTACAGAGGGTGGCAAAGAAAAAAACTGTGGTAAGTGACTACAGCGCAGCCTCTTAATTACATCCTCTTGGGCAAAAGTGCTGTGTGTGTAAACATAGTTATTAATAAAGAACATTTTAGGTATTGGACCACCCCTTGAAGCCTTCAGCACTTACTGAAAATTGTGTCTGGTGATGTAAAAAACAAAAGTAATCAAAATTACATATCTATAATAAAGAAACATACCTTGAACTTCTCACTTAGGACCGATCTCCGTAAACATCGAATACCATTAGCTATGCTGGTACCAGAAATGAGAAGGTCAGGAAATAAAATGATATATCCGGAGTCTCCGTCTATAGTCCATGTATTTGGAGACGTCATGTTACCCTCCAGGTGAATAATATCTCCCGGCTTCACTTCAAGTCCAACCCTGTGAGGGAAGAAGTATTGTTTGTATGAGATCAAACCTAGAGAAGATGGTGACGCAGTTAGCAGGGGGTAGGCTCGTATATACTTGACTCATGCAAGTCAGTTGCAGAGCATTAGTGTCGGTGGAGATAAGCAATTTGGGAGTCATCTCTCCCAATGTCCGCATAAACATGCAAGTATGGTGATTTCAGGCAGACTGCTCCAAAAAACATCTGATAGAAGCTCATCAGACATTAGAACATATGGATCAGGTCTGCTGAAGTCATATGACCGCGGCCATCACACCAGAATCAGGACTGGAAGGGAACAGATAACATGCAAACCAATTTTTTTTAGATGAATCATCTATGTATATCGGTATACCCGTACCCATAAAACATTGTATGGAGGTGTTAACAACACACTTCCGACCTGATTTTATCAACACTGGTGTTTTGTAAGCTCGTCTTGTCCTAGTGAAGACAGCACTGGACTACGATGTTCATTAAGAGGAGCACACCTTTTAGCGAATTTGGCGCACCTAAAAACACGCATGCACCTCTGCCAGAAATCCCACTCCAGTCAGGGACTGGCATACATTTCTGGCATAAGTTACAATGCTAAAGAAGTATATATTTTGCAGAATTTGTCATGCAGGCTTTGCTACATGCCATCTTGGCCCATTTTAGCAAGAGCTGGACGGGACTGGTGTAAAAACACCAAAAGTCACAACATTCTTCAATATTTTAATGTGTTTTACACCAGAATTCTGGCAAAAACGCCCCCATGATTCAGGGCCTAAATGTGCAAATTACAGAAAGACTGAA
>JARQOD010000003.1:523345546-523393702 GCA_033576555.1 Oophaga sylvatica | reverse complement strand
CCCCTACATTCGACTGAAACTGCACTCATCAAAGTGACCAATGACCTTCTGACAGCAAAACGTAAAGGCGACCACTCTCTGCTCATTCTTCTCGACCTTTCTGCAGCTTTCGACACTGTTGACCACTGTCTCCTACTGTCTAGGCTCCAGTCACTAGGTATTAAGGACACTGTTCTCTCCTGGTTCTCTTCCTATCTTTCTGACCGCTCCTTCAGTGTTTCGTTCTCTGGCTCCACATCATCTCCTCTTCCTCTCACTGTCGGTGTACCGCAGGGCTCAGTCCTTGGCCCCCTTCTCTTCTCTCTCTACACGACCCCAATTGGACAGACCATCAGCAGATTTGGCTTTCAGTACCATCTTTATGCTGATGACACACAACTATACACGTCATCCCCCGATCTTGCCCCCGCTGTTCTACAGAACGCCACCGACTGTCTGTCCGCAGTCTCCAACATCATGTCCGCTCTCTATCTGAAACTCAACCTCTCCAAAACTGAACTTCTTCTGCTCCCGCCGTCTACTAACCTCCCTAAATCTGACATTTCCCTCTCTGTGGGTGGCACCATAATAACACCCCGGCAGCAGGCTCGCTGTCTGGGTGTTATGTTTGACACCAATCTCTCCTTCACCTCCCATATACAATCTCTTGCCCGCTCTTGCCGTCTACACCTAAAGAACATCTCTAGAATCTGCCCTTTTCTCACCATGGAAACAACAAAAACCCTCACTGTAGCATTGATCCACTCCCGCCTGGACTACTGCAACGCTCTATTACTTGGCCTCCCCATTACTCGACTATCCCCTCTCCAATCCATCCTTAATGCAGCAGCCAGGGTCATCCATCTGGCTAATCGGTACTCGGACGCGTCCGCTCTTCGCCAGTCCTTACACTGGCTGCCCATTCATTATAGGATCCAATTCAAAGTACTGGTTCTCACCCACAAAGCTCTCCACAGTCCAGCACCCCCCTACATCTCCTCCCTCATTTCTATCTATCGGCCTAACCGACTGCTGCGCTCTGCAAACGACTTTCGACTAACCTCTGCACTAATCCGTACCTCCCACTCCCGACTCCAAGACTTCTCCCGCGCTGCGCCAATCCTCTGGAATGCTCTACCCCAAGAAATTAGGACTATCCACATTTTGCATGGTTTCAGGCGCTCCCTCAAAACACATTTGTTCAGAGTGGCCTATCACATTCACTAATCAAAGTCGTTCTATGTGTAAGTGTGTGTGTGTGTGTAGCCCATTCACTATCTCCATTCATCCCTCACTCCCTCAAGATGGCTGGACCATCATTGTAAATGCACCATTGTATATACACACCTGTACTTTGTATCTCCCCCACCTCATTGTAGATTGTAAGCTCTCACGAGCAGGGTCGGCTTATTTTGCTTTAATTATTGTATTGTTAACGTTGTTACTTATGACTTATGTTTTGAAACTGTTAAACTGTAAAGCGCTGCGGAATATGTTGGCGCTATATAAATAAAGATTATTATTATTATTCTTTCCACGCGGTCACTCCTCAAGAATTGACGTCTTGCTTCTTTTTTACGTGTCAGAAAAAAACACCACCACCAAGCTAATATGAAGCAGAACTGCATGTGGATTTTGGAACAATTTCTGCCTCTAAGTCCACCAGGACAGTCTCCGTGTGAACGCGCCCTTAGTTTGTAAGGGGGATTTTGCTGTAGAATCCAGTCACAAAACACGTACAATGCATTTCATGTGAGCGTCCTATTCACTTCAGTGGGAATAGGTGGTACGGAGCCATGTGTTTTAAAAATTGTCATTGAATCTAAATGTAAGTGGGGGAAACACACCACGAAAAAAAAAAACACCCGAAAAGTCCAGTGAATGGCTGCAGCGCTATCGAAGTGACATTACTACTGCAGACAAATGACAGAGCCCAGGGCAGTGGCGGAGACTTGACGCTGGACCCCGGGAGGGTTGATAGAGCACAGATTCTTTCCAATAAGGGTGAGTTTCCACGGTCAGTAAACGCTGCGTGTTTGGCGCTGTGCGCTGGCGCAGCGCCAAACACGCAGCGTCCAGATGTTACAGCATAGTGGAGGGGATTTCAAGAAATCCCGTCTCCACTATGCGTAACAATACGCAGGTGGCAAACCTGCGTAAACGGACATGCGGCGCGTCTTTTTAGACCGCAGCATGTCCTCGCGTATTGCGGCGACGGTGCGTCGCCGCAACAGAATATTACACAGGGCTATGTAGCCCTGCGTTCTTTCGGAGGTGTTCCGGAGGTGTCCTGAACACCTCCGGAAGATCGCGCGTCAGAAAGGGGGCGGGGCTTAGACGGAGCGGAATTTCCGCTCCGTCAAAAGCGCTATGGTTCCGGACCGTGGAACCATAGCCTAACTTGCACGTATCAGGAAAACTTTTCTGAAAGGGGAGAAAATTTTTAATGGTCTCCGGTAGGGATTAGTGAATGTGCTCGTATAAGGTGTTATCTGAGCATGCTCGGGTGCTAACAGAGTGTCTTTGGCGTGCTCAAATATGTTCAAGTCTCCACAGCTGCATGCCTCGGGGGTGTTCGACAGCTGTAACACATGCAGGGATTGCCAAAAAACATTCAATCTCTGCAAGTGTTCAGGCTGTCGAACAGCTGCGGGGACTTGAACATATTCAAGCACGCCAAAGACACTCGGTTAGCACCCGAGCATGCTCAGATAACACCTTATCCAAGCACGTTCACTCATCACACTGGCACAGTGCCTGTAGGAGGACAACTTGTTCTGGTTCTTATAGCATCTAGGAAGACCCTCATTATTCAGCGCTGCCCCCATTCCTCAGCCCCATCCAGACATTACATGAACAGTCACTGCAAGGGGTGTCTGGCCAACTCTGATAGTGGTGCGTCAGTCATTTTCAGTATCGCTGAGCGGTGAGAGGGTTAAATAGCTAAAGCAGAACAAACAGCTGATTACCAGTTATTAGTGGGTTGTCATCATAAAACAACTCCTTTTACCCACCTCCCAATAATGCACACATTAATGACTAAGCAATTTTTTATTTTATTTATTTTTCAAAAGCCAAAACATTTTTATTTTTCTGTCAATATAGCTATAGTAGCTTCATTTTTTTTTTTGTTTACTTTTGTGGGACAAGTTGTATTTTTCAGTTCCAAGTTCCACCATATTTTAGGGTTCAAATAATTATTTGATTTATTAAATTTGAATTAATTACCTTTTATAAATAAAAAAAAACAAGGAATTCACCCGTTGTGTTTCACAATTTTTCTGTCTATCATGTGGTAAAAATAACAAATTACTTTAATCTACAGCAGTAACAAATATGTATGGTATTTTTTGGTTGAATATTTAAAAAACAAAATAAAAAATACATATATTTATTAGGGGAACGCTTCTATATTTATTATTAACAATAATTATCCTTTATTTTACCCTCTGGAGATTGAACTATTAATACAACTAAAATCTTGTTTGCTGCCATAACTAACAATGGGGTGTGAGTACAGTCATGGCCAAAAGTTTTGAGAATGACACAAATATTATATTTTCACATGATCTGCTGCCCTCTGGTTTTTATGTGTGTGTTTGACAGATGTTTTTATCACAGACAGGAATATAATTGCAAACATATGAGTAACAAAAGCTTATATTGACAGAATGAGTTAATGCAGCAAGTCAATATTTGCAGTGTTGACCCTTCTTCTTCAGGACCTCTCCAATTCTCCCTGGCATGCTCTCAATTAACTTCTGGACCAAATCCTGACTGATAGCAGTCCATTCTTGCACAATCAATGCTTTAATTTTGTCAGAATTTTTAAGTTTTTGTTTGTCCACCCGTCTCTTGATGATTGACCACAAGTTCTCAATGGGATTAAGATCTGGGGAGTTTCCAGGCCATGGACCCAAAATCTCTATGTTTTGTTCCCTGAGCCATTTAGTTATCACCTTTGCTTTATGGCAAGGTGCTCCATCATGCTGGAAAAGGCATTGTTGATCGCCAAAGTGGTCTTGGAGGGTTGGGAGAAGTTGCTCTCGGAGGACATTCTGCTACCATTCTTTATTCATGGCTGTGTTTTTAGGCAAGACTGTGAGAGAGCCGATTCCCTTGGCTGAGAAGCAACCCCACACATGAATGGTTTCAGGATGCTTAACAGTTGGCATGAGACAAGACTGGTGGTAGCGCTCACCTTGTCTTCTCCGAAAGAGGTGTTTTCCTGATGTCCCAAACAATCGAAAAGGGGATTCATCAGAGAAAATAACTTTACCCCAGTCCTCAGCAGTCCACTGCCTGTACCTTTTGCAGAATATCAGTCTGTCCATGATGTTTTTTCTGGAGAGAAGTGGCTTCTTTGCTGCCCTCCTTGAGACCAGGCCTTGCTCCAAGAGTCTCCGCCTCACAGTGCGTGCAGATGCACTCACACCTGCCTGCTGCCATTCCTGAGCAAGCTCTGCACTGCTGGTAGCCCGATCCCGCAGCTGAAACACTTTTAAGAGACGGTCCTGGCGCTTGCTGGTCTTTCTTGGGCGCCCTGGAGCCTTTTTGGCAACAATGGAACCTCTCTCCTTGAAGTTCTTGATGATGCGATAGATTGTTGACTGAGGTGCAATCTTTCTAGCTGCGATACTCTTCCCTGTTAGGCCATTTTTGTGCATTGCAATGATGACTGCACGTGTTTCTTTAGAGATAACCGTGGTTAACAGAAGAGAAACAATGATGCCAAGCACCAGCCTCCTTTTAAAGTGTCCAGTGGTGTCATTCTTACTTAATCATGACAGATTGATCTCCAGCCATGTCCTCATCAACACCCACACCTGTGTTAATGGAGCAATCATGACAGAATGATCTCCAGCCATGTCCTCATCAACACCCACACCTGTGTTAATGCAGCAATCACTGAAAAGAGGTTAGCTGGTCCTTTTAAGGCAGGGCTGCAATGATGTTGAAATGTGTTTTGGGGATAAAGTTCATTTTATAGCCAAATATTGACTTTGCAAGTAATTGCTGTTAAGCTGATCACTCTTTATAACATTCTGGAGTATATGCAAATTGCCATTAGAAAAAGTGAAGCAGTAGACTTTGTAAAAATTAATATTTGTGTCATTCTCAAAACTTTTGTCCATGACTGTACACTCACAAAGAAGCCGCTTCCCTCTGTCAAATACCTTAGAGGCTTAGACCATACCATATCAAACACACAGAGGGTCAAAATAAAAAAACTTGAACAAAGTTGCAGACTAACCAGAATACAATATAATGTGCCCTGCAAAGTCCTCCATACAGAATAATAGGCCCCACATAGTCCTCCATACAGTATTATGGACACTACATAGTCCTCAATACATAATAATGTGACCGCAAAGTCCTCCATACAAAATAATGGGCCCCACATAGTCCTCCATACAGAATAATGGACTCCACTGTAACGGGTCTGGTAGGTGGAACCACTGACGGAAACGGGTCTGGTTGGTGGAACCACTAAGCTTTATTATACAAGACAATTTACTTGTAAGAGAGCGGGTGGCATCCGGGAATAGGACAGGGAATCACGGCAATTAGCCAGGCAGTCTCTGGACAGGCAGGTTGTCACAATAAGTGACCAAGGAAGTCTCTGGACAGGCAGGTTGTCACGGCAAGTGACCTGGGCAGTCTCTGGACAGGCAGGTTGTCACGGCAAGTGACCTGGGCAGTCTCTGGACAGGCAGGTTGTCACGGCAAGTGACCAGGGCAGTCTCTGGACAGGCAGGTTGTCACGGCAAGTGACCAGGGCAGTCTCTGGGCAGGCAGGTTGTCACGGCAAGTGACCAGGGCAGTCTCTGAACAGGCAGGTTGTCACGGCAAGTGACCAGGGCAGTCTCTGGACAGGCAGGTTGTCACGGCAAGTGACCAGGGCAGTCTCTGGGCAGGCAGGTTTGTCACGGCAAGTGACCAGGGTAGTCTCTGGGCAGGCAGGTTTGTCACGGCAAGTGACCAGGGTAGTCTCTGGGCAGGCAGGTTGTCACGGCAAGTGACCAGGGCAGTCTCTGGACAGGCAGGTTTGTCACGGTAAGTGACCAAGGCAGTCTCTAGACAAACAGGCATATACGACCTGAACTGGTGTAGCCTCCTGGTAGGCTGCAGTCGGATGGCAGATGATCGCTCCCAGGTGAGCAGGCAAGAGTCTCTGGAATAGCCGGGGATCTCTGCTGATGATGTCCGAACCTCTAGATAGAGCTGCAGTCGGATGGCAGATGATCGCTCCCAGGAGAGCAGGCAAGAGTCTCTGCAATAGCCGGGGATCTCCGCAGATGATGTCCGAACCTCTGGATAGAGCTGCAGTCGGATGGCAGATGATCGCTCCCAGGTGAGCAGGCAACAGCCGGGGATCTCTGCTGAAGATGTCCGAACCTCTGGATAAAGCTGCAGTCAGATGGCCGACAGGCAAACAGACAGGTAACAGGCAGGCAACTGGAAACAGGAGCTGATGGCTGAAGCAGAGTTAGACTGCACAGAAACAACATTGCTCGGGCACCTCCATTAAGGAGGAAGCCCTTAATATAGGGTGGAGTCCACCAGCATTGGCTGGAGACTGATTTGGAAAATGCGCGCGGCTCCTTTAAGAACGGGGGAGGGTGCGGGCGCGCGCCCTAAGGCCAGCAGCAGGGAAGGAGCGCGCGAGACCAGCAGGGCGGAAGGAGGACGCCGAGGATGCCAGAGGCGCAGAGGAGGCTGGGAGCACTGAGGACGCTGAGCGCAGGTGAGGAGAGTGACGTCCCTGTCTGGCAGCAGGCAGGGACGTCGGGCGCTACAGTACCCCCCCCTCTAGGCCCCCCCCTTTTTAGGCCAGAAAAAAATTTAGCTAGGATGAGAGGGGCATGGATGTTCTCCCGAGGTTCCCAGGTTCTCTCCTCAGGACCAAACCCCTTCCAATCCACCAAAAAATAAGTCTTTTTTCCTACCCTTTTTGTGGCCAGAATGTTCTCTACCTCAAATTCATCATCAGCAGACACTGGAGCAGGAGGTGTACCTGTAGACTTAAAAAAAGAGTTAAGAACCACAGGTTTGAGGAGAGATACATGAAAAGAATTAGGAATTCGCAAATTGACCGGGAGTTTCAATTTATAGGACACCGGGTTGATCTGACTGATGATCTCAAAAGGACCGATGAACCGAGGACCTAACTTGTAGGACGGAATTTTGAGTCGAACATATTTGGACGAAAGCCAGACTTTGTCCCCAGGACGGAATTGAGGAGGATCCAGACGTTTTTTGTCAGCATGTCTTTTCATGCGCTCGGATGACTGAATGAGTGCGGACCGGGTACTCTCCCAGATGGAGGAGAATTCTCTAACCAGAGATTCCGCAGCTGGATTGTCCACAGAGATGGAAACAGGGACAGGGATCCGAGGGTGTTGACCGAAGACTACAAAAAACGGAGACTTGGTGGAAGATTCGCTCTCATGATTATTGTAGGAGAATTCGGCCCAAGGCAGGAGCTCCACCCAGTCAGAATGGTGGGCATTAACGAAGTGTCGAAGATAACTGGTCAAATTCTGATTTATTCGTTCAACTTGTCCATTGGACTGTGGGTGGTAAGCGGAGGAAAAATCCAAGGTGACGTCTAGCAACTTACAAGTGGCTCTCCAGAAACGTGAGGTGAACTGAACCCCACGATCCGACACAATGTGACGAGGCAGACCATGAAGACGGAAGATGTGGCGGATAAAGTCTTTAGCCAACTCGGATGCAGACGGAAGACCTGGCAGAGGAATGAAGTGAGCCATCTTGGAAAAGCGGTCAGTGACCACCCAAATGACTGTACAACCAGCAGAGACGGGAAGATCAGTAATGAAGTCCATGGCTATATGCTGCCAGGGGGCAGCGGGTACAGGAAGCGGAAGAAGACGGCCGGTAGGCAGGTGTCTCGGAACTTTGTTGCGGGCACAGGAAACACAGGCAGAAACAAAGTCTATTACGTCTTTGTGCAGGGTAGGCCACCAATAATGCCGGGTAATGAGTTGGAGGGTCTTTTTTTGACCAGCGTGGCCAGCGAGTTTAGATGAATGACCCCAATGTAGGATTCTCTTCCGATCAGTTTCTGATACGAACGTCTTACCAGGAGGGAGACGATTTAAACTCACGGGAGCCACCTGCATCACTCTGGCGGGATCGATGATATGCTTAGGTTCCTCCTCGAGATCCGACACCAGGAAAGACCGAGACAAGGCATCCGCCTTGATGTTTTTGTCAGCTGGGCGAAAATGCAAAAGAAAATCGAAGCGGGCAAAAAACAAGGACCACCGGGCTTGGCGAGGGTTAAGTCTCTGGGCATGCTGGAGGTATGCCAGATTCTTGTGGTCCGTGTAAATGATTACCGGATGAAGAGCCCCTTCGAGTAGGTAACGCCACTCCTCCAATGCCAACTTGATGGCCAATAACTCTCGGTCTCCTATGGAGTAGTTGCGCTCGGAGGAGGAGAAGAGTTTGGAGAAGAAACCGCAGGATACCATCCTCCCGGATGAAGCCTTTTGGGTAAGTACCGCTCCGGCTCCAGCAGAGGAAGCGTCCACCTCCAGGAAGAACTGCTTGTTGCCATCCGGGCGATGCAGCACTGGAGCGGAAGAGAAGGCCTGTTTTAGAGAAAGGAAGGCCTCCTCTGCTTCGGGCGTCCACTGTTTGGGGTTAGCATCCTTGCGGGTGAGCGCGGAGATTGGCGCAGTCCTGGAAGAGAAGTGCGGTATGAAGAGACGGTAATAGTTGGCAAATCCCAGGAACCGCTGAATGGCCTTCAACCCCTCCGGTCGGGGCCACTTCTCGATGGCAGACAATTTCTCCGGATCCATTCGTAGGCCTGTCTGAGAAATGATGTAGCCCAGAAACGGAAGCGATGTCTGCTCAAAGAGGCACTTCTCATATTTGGCGAAGAGGTGATTCTGCCTGAGCCTGAGCAGAACCTGACGAACATCCCTCCGGTGAGACTGAAGATCCGGAGAGAAGACCAAGATGTCGTCAAGGTACACCACAACGCAGGAGTAGAGGAGGTCCCGGAAGATGTCATTGACCAACTCCTGAAAGACTGCTGGAGCATTACAGAGACCAAAGGGCATCACCAAGTACTCGTAGTGGCCGTCCCGGGTGTTGAATGCCGTCTTCCATTCATCTCCTCGACGGATACGAACCAGGTTGTATGCTCCACGAAGATCTAGTTTGGTGAAGACTCTAGCCCCTCTAAGACGATCAAACAATTCAGGAATGAGCGGAAGAGGGTACTTATTCTTCACCGTGATCAAATTTAGGCCTCTGTAGTCAATACAGGGACGGAGAGATCCGTCCTTCTTTTTTACGAAGAAGAAACCTGCTCCCGCTGGGGAGGTAGATTTCCGGATGAATCCTTTTGCTAAGTTCTCCTCGATATATTCGGACATCGACCTGGTCTCAGCAGCGGACAACGGGTAAATACGCCCACGGGGAGGCGTGGTACCGGGTAGCAGGTCGATCGGGCAATCATATGGTCTATGCGGGGGTAATGTCTCTGCTTCCTTTTTATTGAAGACATCAGCAAATGACCAATATGGAATCGGGAGTCCTGGTAGATTAGCAGGAGTAGGAGAAGGACAGACGGGATGAACAGGCACCAGACACGTTTTATGACAGTCCTGTCCCCAGCGAAGAATCTCTCCATTCTGCCAGTCAAGCACAGGTGCATGCTTTTGGAGCCAAGGCAGACCTAGTAAGAAAGCATGAGAGAGTCCAGGCAGAACATGAAATGAGATGCTCTCAGAATGCAACATTCCCACCTGCAGGGTTATGGCTTCGGTGATAAGTCGGATGGGACGAGGTAGGAGACCCCCATCCACAGCAGCAACAGATACTGGTTCAACAAGAGGTTTGGTGGGAATGCGATACTTCTCTACTAGAGCCTGTGACACGAGATTCCCAGCTGCTCCAGAATCAAGTTGGGCCATCTCGAAGTAACGGTTCTTACCGAGAAGAATTGAGACCGAGAGCAGCAGAGATGAAGAGGATTTATTTTTGTCTAGATTGACCTCTCCGAGCGAACCTAGACACAGGCGTTTCCCGACTTCTCCGGACAGGTTCGGATCCAGTGCTCCTTACTGCCGCAGTAGAAGCAACTTTTCTCGGCACGGCGTGAGTCCTGACGGGCTTTGACCATCTTGGTCTGGTCGACCTGCATAGGCTCAGCAGTGTGCACCTGGGGAGAAACGGAAGGGGTAAAATGAGGAAACTTTTTTTCACGGGTGACCTCTTTGGCTCGTTCCTGGAACCGTAGATCAATCCGATTGGCAAGATTTATTAAATCATCAAGCGAGGTTGGAATGTCCCGACCGGCAAGTTTGTCTTTAATACGGCCGGACAGACCCTCCCAGAAGACCGAAATTAGAGCTTCATTGTCCCAAGCCAGTTCTGAGGCTAGAGTACGGAACCGTATGGCATATTGACCAACGGTGAGACTTCCCTGACGGAGACGCAACAGAGATGATGCAGAGGAGGTCTTCCGTCCAGGTTCGTCGAATACCCTCCGGAAGGCCGAGAGAAAAGCAGGCAGGTCTGACACCAGAGGATCTTCTCTCTCCCAGAGAGGATTAAGCCAGGCCAGAGCCTCTCCGGTGAGATGGGACATGATGAAGGCAATTTTGGCCCGGTCAGAATTAAACTGGTGTGCCAGGAGTTCGAAATGCAGGGTGCACTGGTTAATGAAACCCCGAGCCATAACAGGGTCGCCTCCATACCTAGGAGGAGCTGAAAGTCGGGGACCGGGAATGGAAACCACGGAATTGGGAGTCAGCGGGGCTGCCGGATTATGAGTCATGGCTCCAGCGGTGGTTGCTGGTGATGGATTCAGAGTGTCCAAGCGGGAATTGACGTTCCGCAGGTGACCCAGGATAGCCTCCTGTTGAGACCTCTGGCGAGACAGCTCATGACACAGTTCCGGAAGTGAAGGGGTTTGGGTGCCACCGGGTTCCATGGCCCGAGCAAACTGTAACGGGTCTGGTAGGTGGAACCACTGACGGAAACGGGTCTGGTTGGTGGAACCACTAAGCTTTATTATACAAGACAATTTACTTGTAAGAGAGCGGGTGGCATCCGGGAATAGGACAGGGAATCACGGCAATTAGCCAGGCAGTCTCTGGACAGGCAGGTTGTCACAATAAGTGACCAAGGAAGTCTCTGGACAGGCAGGTTGTCACGGCAAGTGACCTGGGCAGTCTCTGGACAGGCAGGTTGTCAGGGGGGGGGGCGGGGGGGCGGAGCAAGTGACCTGGGCAGTCTCTGGACAGGCAGGTTGTCACGGCAAGTGACCAGGGCAGTCTCTGGACAGGCAGGTTGTCACGGCAAGTGACCAGGGCAGTCTCTGGGCAGGCAGGTTGTCACGGCAAGTGACCAGGGCAGTCTCTGAGCAGGCAGGTTTGTCACGGCAAGTGACCAGGGCAGTCTCTGGACAGGCAGGTTGTCACGGCAAGTGACCAGGGCAGTCTCTGGGCAGGCAGGTTTGTCACGGCAAGTGACCAGGGTAGTCTCTGGCAGGCAGGTTTGTCACGGCAAGTGACCAGGTAGTCTCTGGGCAGGCAGTTTGTCACGGCAAGTGACCAGGGGCAGTCATGGACAGGCAGGTTTGTCACGTAAGTGACCAAGCAGTCTCTAGACAACGAGGCATATACGACTGAATGGTGAAGCCTCTGGTAGGCTGCAGTCGGATGGCAGATGATCGCTCCCAGGTGAGCAGGCAAGAGTCTCTGAATAGCCGGGGATCTCTGCTGATGATGTCCGAACCTCTAGATAGAGCTGCAGTCGATGGCAGATGATCGCTCCCAGGGAGCAGGCAAGAGCCTGCATAGCCGGGATCTCCGCAGATGATGTCCGAACCTCTGGATAGAGCTGCAGTCGGATGGCAGATGATCGCTCCCAGGTGAGCAGCAACAGCCGGGGATCTCTGCTGAAGATGTCCGAACCTCTGGATAGAGCTGCAGTCAGATGGCCGACAGGCAAACAGACAGGTAACAGGCAGGCAACTGAAAACAGGAGCTGATGGCTGAAGCAGAGTTAGACTGCACAGAAACAACATTGCTCGGGCACCTCCATTAAGGAGGAAGCCCTTAATATAGGGTGGAGTCCACCAGCATTGGCTGGAGACTGATTTGGAAAATGCGCGCGGCTCCTTTAAGAACAGGGGAGGGTGCGGGCGCGCGCCCTAAGGCCAGCAGCAGGGAAGGAGCGCGCGAGACCAGCAGGGCGGAAGGAGGACGCCGAGGATGCCAGAGGCGCAGAGGAGGCTGGGAGCACTGAGGACGCTGAGCGCAGGTGAGGAGAGCGACGTCCCTGTCTGGCAGCAGGCAGGGACGCGGGCGCTACACCCACATAGTCCTCCATACAGAATAATGGGCCCCACATAGTCCTCCATACAGTATTATGGACACTACATAGTCCTCCATACATAATAATGTGACCGCAAAGTACTCCATACAAAATAATGGGCCCCACATAGTCCTCCATACAGAATAAGGGCCCCACATAATCCTCCATACAATATAATGGGCCCCACATAGTCCTCCATACAGAATAATGTGCCCCACATAGTCCTCCATACAGTATAATGAGCCCCATATCATCCTCCATACAGAATATTGGGCCTCATATAGTCTTCCATACACTACTATGGGCCCCACATAGTCCTCCATACAGAATAATGGGCCCCACATAGCCCTCCATACAGTATTTTCAGCCCCACATAGTCGATTGACACCGCGAATGTCGATTGACACCAAAAAAGCGTTCTGCGACAGGACCGCCAAAACAGAGCGAAACGACTTCATGCGGAATTTCCTGGCGTGGACATGCCGATTCAATCTTTTGATCCAGAATGGGCCTAAATTTGCCCTCTTTTTTGGGGACCACAAAGAGGTTAGAATAAAACCCTCTTCCCCGGCGGAACCGGCACCACCACACCTTTCTGCAGAAAGGAATCTACCTCCCGCAGTAGAGTGGCAAAAAAACTCGTGTCTGGGGGTCGCGAAAGAAACTCTATGAAGTAGCCTGCCAACACAACCTGTGTCACCCAGACGTCCGACACGCAGGAAGCCCAAATCGGTTTGGAGTAAACGACCCCCCACTCGAGAGCGCTCGAGTGAGACCCAGGCGTCAGTCCGACTTAGCAGGCTTTTTGCTAGCTTCCCGCTTGTCTTAACGGAAGTTCTGTTTCCAGGGAATGTGGAATTTCTGAAAATTCTTTTTTTTTTTAAAAAAAAGAGGGACAACCCGATGACTGAATCATCCCCTGGACCGAAAGGACCGCCGACAACTACCGGCACTAGTCCTGCCAGACGCATAAGTCACAGCTCTGCGCTGCGGTAAAGCTGTTTCTTTTGCCTTGCCTTGCCTTGGCAATCAGCTCCGTGAGGTCAGATCCAAAGGCTGACCACCTTGTAAGCTAAAGATAGCATACCCTGCTTGGAAACCGCGTCCCCAGTCCACTGTCTAAGCCACAGTGCTCTTCTGACTGTGACTGCCGAGGATTGCGCCCTGGATAGCAGTGACGCAGTATCCTCCAACAACTTGAAAAGCCCATCTACCTCGATAGTGGGGATCCATCTTGCCACGCCGTCCGTAAACGGTCCAACCGGCTCAGGGAAGCTTTACAAGCACACATGGATCCTTAGTACTGAAATCCATGACCCGCGGCCTCGCAGATGGATATTGCTGCCATCTCCGTTTTTCTGTCCAGCGGGTCCTGCAGACTCGCCTTCCCTTTAACAGGAAGATTTGCTAAGCTGGGATAAAGGGACATCCACTTCAGGAGAAGGGATCCAATTATCAATCAACTCCGTAGAACACGGATACAGTGCCTGAAAACGTTGTAAAGCTGATCGCGACCTATGCGACTCCTGAAACATCCGGGCCGAATTACCAGGACGTCTAGTTACCTCCTCCGGTAACTGTAACGCCCTCATGGCTCCAATAAAAGCCTCTGCACGGCCCAAAAGAGAGGCAGAGTGTCCCTGCCGATCCTCCTTGTCCAAATCGGACATCTTCATTACGCGGGAAGGAAGGCACCGGCTTGTGTCGCTTCCTTGAGAGGATCTAGCGGACACCCAATAACCTAGAAGGTCAGACAGGCCATCAATAGAAACTAGCGAGGGCCTCCATTTTGACACCACTGGAACCTCCGAGCGCTGCGCATGACGCTGTCGAGGTCTGCGTGTCAGATACGCGAGACTGATCCTGTAGCGGATCTGGGAGACGGTCCGCATCTGACATGTCCTTGCACAGTATATGGCAGGTTAAACCTGTCAGTAACTAGAACAGTGTGTTTCTTAAAGGAAAAAAAAAAAAAAAAACGAACGCTGAAGGGTTAAAGCTCTTAAAGAGAGAGCTACCCCAGCTGTCCCCCATTAAGAGTTAACCGCCTAAGAAGGGGTTAAAGTAGCAGACTCCCCACAACCTTGATAATGAAAAGGGTGTGCGAGCCCCAAGTGCCTCTTATAAGGCAGCAGCTGCAGGGCAGCTATGCCACACTAAACAAGAACGTTCAACGAGATCGCTAAAAAATTGCGTGTTTTGTACATCGCAATGACCGCCAAATTCGTAAAGGAGATCGCTAACCGCTTATGCGTCGTTAATGAGATCGCCCAGATTGGCAGCTACTAGCGACATTAAAACGATCACACAAACGATCGCATTAGTATGCGTCGTTATCGGGATCGTTAGCGGGAACGTATGGTGGCATTAATGTCGCAGACTCCCCACAACCTCTTTAATGGAAAGGGTGTGCGAGCTCTCTTATGGAATAACAGCTGCAGGACAGCGCTATCTGCCACTCATTTGTGCTTCAGAAAGGCGCCCGCGCTGTGGGGGTGAGGGGGTTAAGCTTCTGCCCAGACGGGTAGAAGCGACTCACCCAGCTGGTCACGGTGTAGCGTCTTGCCGGGAGGGGAGGAGTGAAAGGCCCGAGGAAGCTTTGAGCCTGCTTCAGTAATGGCCGCCACGCTGTGCCTCCGATGTGCTCCATGAGAGAAGCCAGAAAAGGAGACAGCAGTAAAGCGCGCGCTCAGAGCGGCGCGAAAATTAAAATAAAAAGGCGCGCAACTCCTCTCTCCCCCGCTCCTATGTCCTGCAGGCATTTACCTTCGGACAAAAAAACACCAGTCACCGACATGTATACATGTAACAGCGGCTGCCGCAGCAGTCGCTGGAGCACTCATAAACACATTAACATGTTGAGTACTCACCCAGCTGAGCGCCACAGGGACCCCCAGGGATTTGTGGCGCTATGCCCTTTGCTTCCCCCCAGGGCGGGGAACGCAGTGACCCCTGCAGCGCGGTTTGCGTCCCCGCCAGGGAAGCCATCCTCATCCCCCCGGGCCGGCAGGGTTCTGCAGGGACCACCATACAGGGTAATACAGATCCGCCAAGGGAGAGGTGGGGGTCTAGCAGCGCTGAGACCCCTGAGACCTCAAGACCCTGAGTCCAAGTCTCTGTCTGATAAAAATAAGAAAATCTTCTGAGGAGCTGCTTCAGCAGCGACCATCCTCTGAGACCTCAAATTTTAGACTGGAGAAGCAGGAGTAGGAGGAGCCCGAGCTGGAGGGGCCGGTCAACACTCTTTTTAATCTGAGGTGTCAATCCTATCTGGGCTCCGCCTACCCACTAGTAATGACTAGTGTGTCTCTCTTCCTTCCATCTGCTGCTGAAAAAATCATTAACCTGAATATATTGAATAACGTGGGTCAGTGTGCAGCTAGATTAAAAATCTGATGGCACACGTCCAGTTTATACACTCGTCTGCATGAGCCCTTACTCAAATTAGTTGCTGCAAAAATTAACCCCCCCCCCATTAAAACTACTACATCTAGTATTTTGGATGACCTCCATGATATTTAAGTACAGCATCAAGTCCTTTAGGCATGTTTCTAAATTTGTTTTTCTAAATATATAGCACCTACAGTGAAACATGGTGGTCTACGTCCTTACGTGGGGCTACATGAGTGCTGCTGGGGGTCAGTCCCAGATGTACTGCTGGATTAACTAATTTCAGTAAAACTGAAGATTTTGTAACGAAAGTTATTTTATTAATCTTACTTTCATGTTATGGGTTAAAAAAATGTCCCATGAATCTCAGTCTTGTCAACATTATTCCGTAAGATGATTAAGATCTTACATGTAAAAGAGGGTTTGCTCACTCCTGCTGAGCACTGTATGTTTATCTCTGTCATTTTGATGGAAACCATCGTGTTTGAAGGTTTTTGTTATTTTTTCCTGTTAAATGTGATGGAGTCCACAACGGAGACTCCAAGCTCCAAGTGCAACACTATCGAGAACAATGTATGGTCCTTACAACGACATGCAGCAAATATTGGTAAATGGCATCTGGTAATTAAGGAGTCTTCAGATGATCATATAGCGATATTGATAAAAGGCTATGTGCATGGCTGTACACAGCGCCATCATGCTGTCACTTTTACATTGTGCGGGTTTTAAATGGACTAGAATTGGCTGCATGGATTTGTGCATAAAACCACACTTTATCAGTAAGCCTGTCCATGTCAGCAAAACATGTATTACCAGAAAAGACCACTAGATGGACATGTAGTACCGCCAAGTCAGCGCTTCTCAGAAGACAGCAGCTGCCTCACTTTTACAGTAGGGTTCATGAGATTATTACCTAATGGTGTCTAGGATCATCTTTCTTCTGCTGCAACAAAAACACAACAAACTGGCAAAAGAAAGCAGCTTGTAATTTTGTAATATGTTTATGGAAGTACAAATTTATTAACAACATTGTTGTCACTACCCAGTGACGTCAGCACATGCAATAGGCTCCTACAAGGGACCCACCGAATCCCTAACAGCTAAATCCCAATGACATAATCAGAATTTAAATAACCTATTCACCGGTGACAATTCCTATTGTATATTTAGGGTACGACCAGGGCGCCGACAGCACCAATCGTGACCCAGCCCTGCAACGTGGCTGGGTGATTGTCAACAATCTCCTGCTTGTTCATATTTTTATTTCCTTACTTAGAAGGGGTATACACTTTTGTGTTAATACTTATGAAAAGATATTTCATAAAACAGTATATTGTATCCGTCCACCGTAGAGCCCATTTGTAAAGAGAAAAAAAAAAAAGCACGTACTGTGTTTCTTTGCAGTGTCCCTCTATATAGGACAGCGGAGTCGGCCGCATTTTTCAGTTCAGTAAAACAAAACGGTTTGTAGTCGCATACCTGGCAGACAGAGGCCGAAAGAACACACTTTTGGTCTCCAGAATGGGTGACTATGCGAATATTACAGCATATGTCAGGAAAAGCTCCGGCCGTGCACTGGAGGCAAAGTGCTCTTAACATAAAGCTTCATTCCGACGTCGGTGAATTATATGTGTGTTCTAGCAGTGTTTTTTATTGTGGATAAAACATGTATCCATTATAATGTATGGTGCTGTTGACTTGTCCGTTTTGAGCCTGCAAAAAGCAAATAATCACGGAGCCATATCTGCATGTCTGTTTTTGATCTGAGTTACAAATCAAAATTACCCATACAAGTCCATGGTTCTGTGAAAATCACAGACTGCACATATGGCAGTGCAGGGCGTGATTGATTTTGCAATGGACAGGAGAAGCTTTGCAATTTAGTTTTTCATATGAGAAAAATCACCGATTGTAAAAACACACACTATGATCCAACACTGATGAAACTTGGACTATTTTTTGTGTGCCAGAAAAATCCTCAACATCTAAATGAGGCCTTAAACACATACTCCGTACTGGAAAAGGAAAAAATGACTACAGAACAGTGGCTCGAAGGCAATGGCTCTTTTTGCCTAAATGATGTCCACAACTCGGACAACTCCTCAGTCAGCATGTTTCCTCCCAGCAAAATGTGAGAGTCAAGCCGATTGTGTTAATATCACTTCGCTCAAACTCTGCCAGAGATTGAGCCAAGTGTCATCTTAGTGTGATGCGGTTCTCTTGCACGAGACAATCGCAGCACATTTGTGGAGAAGACGGAGAATTTAATTTCTCCATCTTCTCCATTGTCTCTGTGCGCATACATCGGACAACACTGGGACAACATCTGAGTGTAGTCTGATGTTTCACACGCACCCATACAGTTCATAGAATCATAGAATGGTAGAATTGGAAGGGACCTCCTGGGTCATCTGGTTCAACCCCCTGCAGGATTCACGACTAAATCATCCCCGACAGATGTCTGTCCAGCCTCTGTCCAGTTGTATGGGTGAGTGCGCTCTAATCATCAGATGCACTCACAGCATGCCGAGATTGTTTTTTCATGCTGAATTGGTATGAGAAAAAAAAAAAAATTGCAGATCTGCACTGCCCTATAGTATAACATTGGTCTGAGTGCTATCCGATAAAACATAAGATGGTACGCTGCAGTGTTATACGCTAGTGTGACCGATTCCTTATAGTCACCTAAGTTGGCAGCACCGTTCCAGCAGTGTCTGCACCGACTCTCCCGGGGATTGTGTTACATTGTTATGCCACACGATCCCTGCACCCAAATCAGCTGTCAAAGGGTTACTACAATAGAGAGGAGCCAAAAGACAGCAGCGTCTGATTGCTCCTACTCCTGCGCTGAAAAGCACTTCACCTTATTTTTAAATGGTGTTAATTTCTTTTGGCAGTACAGGTGTTAATCGGCCATGATAGGAGCTCTGGAAGTCTGTGCTCTCAGCTGAGCACTGTTAGCCACTCCTATCCCCTATATAATCTGGGTCTTGACTGACACACATGTCAGAGTTAGCTTATGCTGCATGGCTGGGAGGATAGTTGTTTGGATTATAAAAGGAATTTGGTAGATTTATCTGTGACTGTTGCTTAGGTTTTTTAATTGTGATAATTGCCTTACCTTCTCCTAGTTTTTCTCCATCCTCCACTCCCCAGTGTATTCCTTTGTTATATATGAGTGAATATTTGTATAGCTGGTGTTTTCAGTTTCCCTTTTTCATCTGGTTGTTGTGCTGCGGTGCACGGCTGCTCCCCTTTTCCTTGAGAGGGGGAAGGGTACAGATTGAGGGCGGATACAGGAGATAAGGCAGGGTACGTGGCCTCAGCATCTTCACCTTCACAAGTAACCCTGGGAATAGGGTAAGCTAGGGCGCTACCTAGCATTAGAGACTGGAAAGGAGCCCCTGGTCTCGGATCAACCGAGTTGTAAAATCAGCGCTGGCTTCACTCTTCCCTGCTTTGGGCGAATCAGGCATCTAGAGGAAGTCAGAGCTGCGGCTGGGCAATCACTTCCTCTTGAGATCTGATAGGAGAAAGTGAAGCTAGTGTTTATTGGGTGCAGGGATCATGTGTCAATGTAACAATCCCAGGGAGAGTCTGTGCAGACACTGCTAGAATGGCACCTTATGGGAGTATAAGTGTTGTTATTTGGATGGGCGCAAACAGGCTGATTGAGAAGGGGCTGTCCGAGTATTGGACAACCCCTTTAAGGTTAAGTTCCCATGGTCAGTTTTTGATGCTGCATAATTTTTCTGTGCAAAAAACACAGCCTCTTACAATTCTAGTAAAGTGTATGGGACTTACAAAAACGCAGTGGGCATCAGATTTTTTTTTTTTTTTTTTTACAGTGTAAACTGTGGTGAGTTTCTGAAATTCTCAACATGTCAATTTATCTTGCGGGTATGCAAAGTTTTATGTGCAATTTTCCCTCACAGACTTGCATTAGATGTGGAAAATTTGCAAGTAAAAAAAAAACCGCATGAAATCCACACGACTTTATCAATGAAGTTTTGTAAAAGCCCAAACCGCATGTAAAGAAAAAACGCAAACAACCTAAGGCCGGGATCACACATGCGAGGAAATCGTCCGACACTCGCATGTGAAGTCCCAGCTCTGGCGCCGGCACTCGGGAGTGGAGCGAGCGGCTGCATGTATTTCTATGCAGCCGCTCGCTCCACTCCCGAGTGCCGGTGTCAGAGCTGGGATTTCACATGCGAGTGTCGGACGATTTCCTCGCATGTGTGATCCGGCCTAATTTATATAATACATGCAGAAATGCTAGAACATCGTGCAGTTAAAAACATAAAATGTTAACTCAGGATACTGATGAGCAAATGTGCTGGGATAAGGTATTATCTGAACGTGCTGCTCGTGTGCTAATAGTGACTTCGGCATACTCGAAAAAATATGTTCGAGTCCCGGTGGCTGTTAAGGTACTGTCACACTAAGCGAGATCGCTAATGAGTCACCGATTTATGACGCAGTAGCGATCTCGTTAGCGACGCAGCTGTGTGTGACATGTAGCAGCGATGTGGCCCCCGCTGCGATGTCGCTGATGAACGTTCTGAGCCGTTTTTTGGTCGTTGGTGTCCCGCTGGTGAGCCTGAATCGCTGAGTGTGACACCCTTTATGAACAACTTCACCAGCGTCGCAGGCAGGACTAGGTTTTCCCAATGACCGCAGAGGTCGTTATACAGATCGCTGATCTCTGATGAGATCTTTGTGTTTGGAATCTAACTAGCGATCACATAGCGATCGCACTAGCGATCTCGCCAGGTCGTGTCGTTGTCGTGATCACTGGTGCGATCGCTAAGTGTGACAATGCCTTTAATCTCTGCACGTGTTGTGGCTGTCTACCTGTTGTAACATATTTTTTTTTATTACACTGAAGACACTCGGTTAGCACCTGAGCATGATCTGAAAACACCTTATCTGAGCATGTTTGCTCATCACTAGTCAGGAATCAACAAAAGAAATAATAAAAATCCAAGAAAAAAGCCATGCTGGCATTTACTGAAGCAGTTTCCACTTGAAAACCTCATTTTCGGCTGTTTGAAATGACAGTGTCTGCATATAACCTAAGGGTGAAATTCTACACTTCGAATGCAAAAACGCCTGCGACTGAAAATCATTGATATTCATCCGAATAGACAATTGCAAAACTTTACTTTTTTCCTTTGGCAGCAGGTAGAGATTTATGTAGTAAGGAGTAAAAAGAATGCACAGAAACAGCAAGTACCATAAAGGGAGTTTAATATTAGAGGGAACAGAACAGTGCAATTATCAGTATCATTTCATCAAAAATCAGTCAAGATATAACCACAAACTCAGCATTAGAAGCAAATTCAATCACAAAACATTCATGTGTAAAAAGGTTTATTTAAAGGGAATCTGTCACCCCATTTTTGTGATATCAGATAAAGATATCATTGAATTGTGCGTCCCATAAGTAATCTATAGGTACCTATCATATCTCCTGACACCCCAGTTTTCATGTCAAAATACCTTTGTAAAGTTCGTTTTTCAGTATGCAAATACATGCAGTCCGGTCCGATGGGCGGCGTTTATTCTCATCCCCCCCCGCTCCTCGGCTTGTTCCACGTATCTTCGTCTGTGAATATCACAGACGGCGTTCTGTTTCCGCGCTTGCGCGTTCAAAAGTGCCCTCGCGCGTGCGTAGTGTGCTTTGCCCAACAGTGGGCAAAGTAGAAAATCAGGTCTGCGCATGCGTCAGTATTTCCGGCATCCAGGAAATGACTGCTTGCCTTGGATGACTTCCGGGCAAGGAAAGTCAGGCAAAATAGTGGCGCATGCGCCGTAATGATTTTATGCTTTGCCCACTGTTGGGCAAAGCACACTGCGCACGCGCGAGGGGCTTTTTCAAAGCGCAAGCACAGATTCCCAACGTGAACGGAGGAGAAGAAGTGCGTAGGGCAAGAATGGAGGCGGTGGGGGAATGAGAATAAATGCCGCCCATCGGACCGGACCGCATGTATTTGCATACTGAAAAACAAACTTTACAAAGGTATTTTGACATGAAAACTGGGGTGTCAGGAAATATGATAGGTACCTATAGATTACTTATGGGACGCACTATTCAGTGATATCTTTATCTGATATCGCAAAAATGGGGTGAGATTCCCTTTAATAGAAGTTTCGCTGATCGCCTTCTGCAGTATCAAAAAAGTAGTTTACAACATTAGTAGTCCTACTGCTACTAAAGAACTGAGAATCCCCATCTCATGAGAAGAACACACTAGGAAATAACAGTGCTGCCGCTCCCCAGGATTCTGCTAGACCCTTCATGACCACAGATCCTTCTTGTCACACAATTCATTAATGCGCTTATGCAGCAGGTCACCATGGCATTTATTGCTAATTCATTGCATTTCCCTTAGGCCTAGATCAGGGTTTCCCAAACTCCAGTCCTCCCGGCCCCCAACAGATCATGTTTTCAGGATTTCCCTAGTATTGCACAGGTGATGGACTTAGTACAGCAGAAGATACAAGGGATACTGAATCCTGAAGTCATGACCTGTTGGGGGCCGGGAGGACTGGAATTTGGGAGACACTGGGCTATATTATTTCAGGCTCAAATATCTCCAAGCAATACCTGAAACTAGCCACATAGAATGGAGAGCAGAAGGCAAAGTTTGTTTTATTTTCTTACCGAGACACTGACATTTTTGTTCAGTGCAGCAGCCATATTGGTTGTCACCTTAAAATTAGCTTCACAGAAACTGGAAATTTGCCAGCGTGGGCAATAACAAGCCGAGGTTATCATGAGTTGCCAAGAAGATTCAACAGTGAAGGCTAAAGGTACTGCCACACTAAACAATCCCGTAGCGATCACGATAACGACGCATACTAATGAGATCGCTAGCGGATTGTTTCTATATCGCTAAATGCTGCCACATTTAGCGATATAGTTAACGACGCTATCGCCGTTAGCGATCTTCTTAACGACTTTAGCGGTACAAAAGTACCGCTAATCCTAAGAAAGGTGCCACACAGCGATTAGATACTTACCCAGCGGGAGCGCCGACGAGAAAATAGGTCCGGAACGATTCCAGCGACGAGCGAGATCACAGCAGGAGCTCGTCGCTGGAAGCTGCCGCACTGAACAATATCGCTAACGGGATCGCTAAATAGTGACGTTTTTTAGCGATCCCGTTAGCGATATGTTTAGTGTGGCATACCCTTTAGTCTGTACTTCTCACTTCTCTTTCTAATTTGCTATACTGAGCCTTAAATGTGAATATGGATTCAATCAACTCTACCGAAGACTAAAGAATTGGTTAAATGTAGATTAAGAATCAGGTGAAATCACAATGACTTTACAAAAGCAATATTAATTTAGGAAAGGGAAAGTGTTCTCTGACAACTCCAAAGTCTGGCCAACCTCAAACTGTGCAAAGATTAAGACAGAATTAAAGAGATTGTACACTCATGCCAATCAGAAGCAACTGCAGTCTGGGCAGAAGTGTTAGACGTGCAACCAGTGAGTATCGTGGACATGTCCTCATCTAGTTAGCAGGACTTCTACACAATAAACACTGGGGGGCTGCAACATTCCCACCCAGGAGCCAGTTCTGTCTTTTATCACCTGATTTCAGATTGGCCAAGGAAACAGACCTCCCCCACTACACATCGGTCAATAAAACCAATGAAACGCAAAAAACATTGCAATTCTAAAGAATACTGCACATGAATGGCATCATTAAGGCTAAGTTCACATTAGCGCTCAGGGGCTCTGCGGATGGCTGCATACTTCCTCCATGAAGCTCCGCCCACTTCTGCACTTCCGTTTAGGTCTGCCTACTTCTGCATGCGTCCTGCGTACCTATCTTTAACATTGGGTACGCAGGACATGCAGTTGCGTTCCCGTGCGTTTGGCGTCGCGTCAAAATGACACATCCGCATGTCCTGCGTACCCAATGTTAAAGATAGGTACGCAGGACGCAGGCAGAAGTAGGCGGAGCTTAACGGAGGAAGTATGCAGCCCTCCGCAGAGCCCCCGAACGCTAATGTGAAACCAGCCTAAGAGTGAGTCTCCGGTATAGGACAACCTGTTTCCCAGATAGTTTGTTTAAGAAAAAGAAAAAAGAAAACACATACTCTGCTTTACTCATCCTGTCCGTGTCCAGTGCAGAGTCTCTGCCGCTGCTCCCGGTGGTGATTAATGTTTGTTTGCAGCCAATATGGGAGATCAGCAGCTCTGCCAGAGTTGTGGGCAACAACCACTCAGATCTGCTGAACCCATGAATTGACTGCAGCGCTGTCAACATGATGTTACCGCTGCAGACAATAACAGGAACAGCGGCAGAGACTCAAGCTGGACCTAGAAAGATGGAGTAAAGAATAGTTTGGGTTTGTTTTTAAACAAACTGCAGCTGGGAGACAGGGGTTTTCTGAAATCAGAAAACCCCTTTAAGTACACCAGTGTAGATGAGCTGTGGCCCGCAGCAACCAGACATATTCCCAGCACAGGTTAGATGCTATGCGCAACTCTTGCTTGTTGTCCATACTAGTTTGTATTAATGAAAACAAATGGAGAAAAAAAAAGTATGGTAGCATAGCTGTATTCATCACAACTGTATTCCTAGATCTACCCAATAGTGATATAAATCTTTGCAATTTTGCAGCCAGAAAAACAATAGGAGGAGTGTGAGGCCCTGCATGTAATACAATAATTGCTATTATATCAACCAGTATATTAAGAGAAAAAGAAAGGAATATTTTGGAAATATCCTGAAACTCATTTCTGAAGCTGGTATGAATGGTTCTAGCAGTGTGATCAGATTGATCTTTTCCTGCATTTGTTTTCATCTTAAGGCCCAATATGTGAGGTTACATTAGTACTGCAATTTCTACCATGTTTATTTGCAACACAAATAAAGCTCAGACACAAAATCAGCTTTCAATTACACATTGTATATAAAGAAATGTGCTTTATACTTTGTTAGGAAGATTGTGATTCATGCCTTCTTTTCCGTTAAAAATCAAAAACAAATGAAATGCAAAATATGAAACAAGCCCCACATATGTCAGCAGAAAACCTGCCCTGGATATTTTGTGCTCTTTGCAAATTAGGTTCCAGAAGCCCCACTCATATAAACAAAATCTGGATCGACCTTTGATCGGACATTGATTTTGGCAAGGAATTTCACAGTGAAATCAATGTCAAATTCTAATCTTGTGAATGCCGCTAAACAGTACAGCGCTGTTTCTAAAAATAAGGAAAAGGGGAGAAGTCTAAATCAGCAAACTGAGTGGTATGCTGCTTTTAGGTTCCTACCCCTTAACCTGAACATTGTATATTACAGACCTCCTCAGACAATTGCTATTTATGTTCTCTGCAAACAGTTGTGCTCAATTACACAATGCAAATAGTGATAATATGAAGCTGGGGATGACAAGTCGGGAAAGGGTGCAGAGACTTTATCCATGCCGTGTGCCTATAGAATTACTGTAAGCTGCCCCAGCAAACAGAAGACTTAAACAATGCCAAGTTTTCTATGCAAGACTACTGAAAAAAGGACAAACCTTTGAGAATATTTTTCTTTCACATTGGTTTAGCTGTGAGTAAACCTGGCTATATGGATTTAAAGGGAATCTGTCAGAAGGAGTTCACTCCTCAGTCTATATGCACTTGTAGTTCTGTCAAAGACAAGTTCACCAGTATCATTACATGGCCAGTCCATTCCTCTATCACCGAGAAATCAGTGTTTGAATTGATATGCAAGAGCTATTTGTAGATCTGAAACCTCTGTCACTCCAACTCTGTTCTCCACCCAGCGCTGCCTTCTTTCTCTTGACTGACAGCCTCTATGCTGTGTGACTTCAGGCAAAAGAGGCGTCGCTGGGCAGGTAATAAAACTGGAGAGACAGAGGCTTCAGATCTACCATAGCTCTTCAGCCTCATTTACATATCAATTCACAAAACGATTTCTCAATGACTGCAAAACAGAATGGCCACGTAATATTGCTGGACTTGTTTTTGAAGGAGCTACATACTAATATAAACAGTTTGAGGAATGAAATTCTGCTGGCAGATTCCCTACAAGACCTCATTCTGAAGTCACCGTTTCACATATGTTTTATTCATATTTTTTTCATAGGCAGAACACATACCCAATTGCAGTTTATGGTGAGTTACACGTTAGTTTTAATTAGTGCACAGCATGTCCACAAATAAAAAAAAAAAAAAAAAAAAACAGACATGTCGGATTTTGATCCAATTGGCAGATGAAAATGACCCTTCCAAATCAGTGGGTCATAGCAGTTTGAAATGTTCAGAGGGCTTGTTTTTTTAGCACATGAAAAAAACTTATGCAACACTGATAGTAAAAAATATACATAGACAAAAAAAAAAAAATAGAGTTGAATATTGGATCTAGAACACTGGTGAAAAAGAGAGACGGTACATTTTTACTTGTACGCGAAAAAAAACCCAACAACGTCTGAATGAAGCATTATCCAATAACTTTGCAGAAAGAGCACCCGATTGTTACTCTAAGTCTTTTGCTCCTGAAACAAGACTGATGAACTTTCATCCATACGTCTGTCTTTTAAATTCATATGACCTCAGAGTTTTACACTACCAATGTGATGAATGATAAAAAGCAAAATAGAGTCTCCTATGATAATAATTGCAATAAATTCATTAAAAAAAAAAAAAGAAGTGGAGCTATATGGATGATAACATGTATGTGATCCATTTTTGGCATAGTCATTGGCTTGCAATAAGCGAGTCTAATTCAAAATGCAGATAAAAGTCGTCCATGTTGTGATTTTTTATTTTTATTTTTTAACACGCAGACCATCAGTCCATGTATGAAAATGTTCACGTGAACTACCACTTTGCCTTGCATTGATGCTTGTCCTGTCACTATGCCATGTTTTGGCTACAGAACGAACACTAACTGATTGTACACTTGTCGAGATGAGCTCCAAGTCCACCAGGCATTATTAGGACTGTTCTCAGAGATAATGACTGTGACAGGTCATACTTCTCCCAAAAGTCCTGTTCAGCTATATAGCAGGTGCAGCTCTTAGCACCCACCAATTTTAAAGTGATTATAACAAAGCTCTTAAATTTGCACAGAAAACCGATACGTTTCACGGACTGTTCTTGGTCCATAATGCTCGGACTGGCTCCGGGTCTCATATAAAAATACATACTTTATATATCTATAAACACAAAAAAATAAAAACCTGAAATGTAGGTGCACCTGTACAGTACCTATTAAATCATATTTCTGTCTCGATCTTGCAAAAAAAAAAAATCAGTAATAAATCAGTAGAATTGTTTTCCCACACTAATGGCGATATTAATATTCCTAATTTTAAATTACCGTATATACTCGAGTATAAGCCGAGGCCCCTAATTTTGCCACGGAAAACTGGGTAAGTTTATTGACTCGAGTATAAGTCGGGTGTATAAGCCGCCGTCCTGCTCTGTGCTCCCCCCGTCCTGCTCTGTGCTCCCCCATTCTCCTCTGCTCCCCCCCTCCTGCTCCGTCCTCCCCCCTTCCTGCTCCGTCCTCCTGTGCCCCCCGTCCTGCTCCGTGCTCCTCTGTGCCCTCCATCCTCCCCCGTCCTGCTCTGTGCTCTTCTGTGCCCTCCATCCTCCCCCCGTCCTGCTCCGTGCCCTCCATCCTCCCCCGTCCTGCTCCGTGCTCCTCTGTGCCCTCCATCCTCCCCCCCCATCCTGCTCCGTGCTTTCCATCCTCCCCCCGTCCTGCTCCGTGCTCCTCTGTGCCCTCCATCCTCCCCCCCGTCCTGCTCCGTACTCTCCATCCTCCCCCCGTCCTGCTCCGTGCTCCTCTGTGCTCTCCATCCTCCCCCCGTCCTGCTCCGTGCTCCTCTGTGCCCTTCATCCTCCCCCCCATCCTGCTCCGTGCTCTCCATCCTCCCCCGTCTTGCTCCGTGCTCCTCTGTGCTCTCCGTCCTCCCACCCCGTCCTGCTCCGTGCTCCTTGTCCTCCTCCATGCTCCCCCATCCTACTCACCCTCCCCGTGCCATCGCTGAACGTCCCAGCAATCCTCCGTTGTACCTGACTTCCTGCAGCTCTCCTGTGCTGAGCGGTGACGTAATACCGCTCATTAAGGCCATGAATATGGACACCACGCCTATGGGAGTGGAGTCGCGTCCATATTCATGACCTTAATGAGCGGTATTACGTCACCGCTCAGCACAGGAGAGCTGAAGGAAGCCGGGTACAACGCAGGATTGCCGGGACGTTCAGCGATGGCACGGGGAGGTGAGTAAGATGTCCCAGCCACAGGCTCCTGCCGCGGCACCCCCTCCCCCGCTGACTTCTGCCCAATGACTCGTGTATAAGCCGAGGGGGCATTTTCAGCACAAAAAAAGGTGCTGAAAATCTCGGCTTATACACGAGTATATACGGTATTCAAAAAAAACAAAAATATATCAAATATAAACTAAAACTAAGCAAAAAAAATTGCAAACAAACCCGTATAATATGTGTGATGGCATTAGTGTCAAATTCATTGTGACATTACACATGTATACAAATATTTTCTGTAAAACTAATCAGCCAACTTCATTTCTGTTTTCTGATATTACCTTATTACATTATTATTCTTGGAAGATGCAGCATAAATAGAATTAGAACATCTTTATAAAATCACTTTAAAAAGATTGCATGTTACAAAACAAAAGTCATCTTATTTACATGTAAAACCTGCAATATCCTAGAAATTGGCTAAACCAATTCAGCGGATGGAAGCTGGCTCAGGTTATTACATGGAGCTATGTACACTGTACAAACCACTATGTAGTAGTAGATCACACAGTCCTGTTTAAATGTAAGACCTGTCGCATAAACTCATACGTAGTGAACGCTACAGCTTGAGACGGGATACAGCGGATGTAGTTGAGGGATAAGCCTCGGTATAATCCTCTGCTTACTCCATGCTCCTTGTACACGTATTTAAGAGTCTGCAACATGGTTCTGGAAAGGATAAATACAAAATAAAGTCCTTTTTAGAAACAGAGAATACTTGCTGTCTGGGTTACGGGCATATTTCATCCTACTGCCATCAACAGTGACTATTATCGTGTATCAGACATGGAGATTCTGTACTTTTATGGATTCCAGATAATATATGATGGAAGTTTATCACGTAACAGCTGTGTAACAAGTCACATATGGTAATTACTTACCGGCATTTTTCAGAGTCTGGGAGAATAGCGGCCAACTGCATCCTACGCCGTGTAACATCCAAAGGATAACTGCAAGGGATTAAGGTGATAAAAATATTAATGCCATGCCTTCACCCAAAGACACTGCAACAAAACCTCACAATATTTAGCACAGTGCTGCTCAACCTCACATGTAGCTTAGAGATGAAGCAGAGGAGAGGTCTAATTCAGCGAGAGCAAGGAAATCTGCATTCCTGGTACTGGTGAAACTGCTGCAAAGCCACCACAGTTTCTTTATAACAATACAGCCCATAAATGTGAATGACACAGGGTGGTCTCATAGATGACACACCACTAGGAAATGCAGTAAAAAGTCTCTCACCAATTGATACAACAGAGTGTGGTGACACTCAGAAGAGGTGAATTAGTGGAGCAAACAGGAGACAAAAAGTCATGGCATGTTTTTGCCACCGCTACTCGGTTCTAGCAATCGGTGAGATTAATAACAGTGAGACCTCCAGAAATCAAAGAGGTAGCATATCTTAATGATATGCCATGTAAGCACAGTCCAGGCTGAGCGCCGAATTACATTAATCCACACGTAGAAAGACGGATTTTGGTAAGAACTTACCTGTAAAATCCTTTTCAGCGAAGGAAGGAAAGGAGACACACTAGTCATAACTAGTGGGTAGGCGGAGCCCAGATGGGATAGACACCTCAGATTAAAAAAGAGTGTTGACCGGCCCCTCCAGCTCGGGCTCCTCCTACTCAGCTCTCCAGTTGTACACAAGCTTAAGGAAGAGCAATATCACCAGCGGAGCAACATAACCCCTTCTGAAGGACTTCAGAGACAAAAACACAAAAATACAGGTTATGCATGCATTTAGGCAAAAACCACACAGTTCCAGGTACTACTCACTGGACCTGACCACTGCGATGAGCTGGCGATGCTGGAACAGAGCCTTAGCGCGTCGACCTCAGCCCAGATAATCGCTATCAGAGAAGGGTCACGCCGTATCTGTAAATACAACAACACACTTCTGCCAAGGGAGGGAGCTGTGTCTCCTTTCCTTCCTTCGCTGAAAAGGATTTTACAGGTAAGTTCTTACCAAAATCCGTCTTTCAGCAGCAGAACGGAAGGAAAGGAGACACACTAGTCATAACTAGTGGGACGTCCCAAAGCAGTCCAAAAATAAAGGGTGGGAAAAAACCAGAAAAGGCAGAACCCATCAACCTAATAAACTGCGCAACTAGCGCTAAAACACAAGTTAACGTGAACTTTAAACTACCGCCGCCTGTAGGACCCTACGTCCCAAGGCTGCATCAGCGGAAGCACTAACGTCCACCTTATAAAATTTTGTAAAAGTGTGGACGGAGCGCCAGGTCACCGCCCGGCAGAGCTGAGCTGCCGAGGCCCCTTGATGAAAGGCCCACGATGAGCCCACAGCCCTCGTGGAGTGGGCTCGAACCTTAATCGGGCAAGGTTCGCCCTTAAGTCGGTAAGCTTCCAAAATGGCCGACCGAATCCAACGAGCTATAGAATCCTTGGAAGCTCGTTGACCACGTCGACGACCTGCTGGAATCACAAACAGAGAGTCCGACTTCCGAAAACCTTGAGTAACAGTCAAATAGAACTTCAAAGCCCGCACCAAATCCAATGTGTGCAAGGCCCGTTCCTTCGCATTCCTTGGCCTCGGACAAAGAGAGGGCAACACAATATCCTGGTTAACATGAAATTGCGACACCACCTTAGGTAGGAAGTCACCCCGTGTGCGAAGCACTACACGATCCGAGTGAAACTCCAGAAAGGGAGGCGAGAAAGAAAGAGCCGCCAACTCAGAAACCCTTCTCAAAGAGGTGACCGCCACTAGGAAGGCAACCTTCCAAGAGAGCAAAGAAACAGAGTCCATAGGCTCAAAAGGCCCATGTTGAAGAGCCTCCAAAACAAGGTTGAGACGCCAAGGAGACACAGGCGCCTTCCGCGGCGGAAACTGGCGGGTTACTCCGCGAAAAAAGGAACGCACGTCCCTACGCGAGGCGATAGCCTTTCGGAACAGCAAGGACAGAGCAGAAACCTGACCCCTCAGGGTGCTTACTGCCAAACCCTTGTCCAGCCCGAATTGCAGGAAGGCCAACAAATTGGGAATGGAAAAAATCCTCGGGTTCCTTGAAGAACCCGAACACCACGAAAAGAAGGCTTCCCAAGTCTTGTGGTAAATTCTAGTAGTAGCCGGACCTCTGGCAGCTCGCAAAGTGGCAATGACTTCGGCTGAAAAACCTTGACGGGTCAATATTTCGGTCTCAAGAGCCACGCCGTCAAACGCAGAGACTTCAGGTCCGGATGGCGAACGGGCCCTTGGGATAACAGGTCCGGGCGAAGAGGGAGTGGAAATGGCGGTGCCGCCAGGAGTGACACCAGTGTCGAGAACCACGTTCTCCTTGGCCAATCTGGGGCTATCAATATAGCTGAGATTCTCTCTAGTCTGATCCGACGGAGTACCAGAGGTAGCAAAGAAATCGGCGGGAACACATAGATTAGTTTGAATTGGCCCAACGGAGCCACTAGAGCATCCACCGCTACAGCCTTCGGATCCTTGTACCTGGACATGAATGTCGGTAACTGGCATTGAACCTGGATGCCATCAGATCCACTTGGGGAGTTCCCCAACGGAGCACAGCAGTGAAAAAATCTCCGGATGAAGACTCCATTCTCCGGGATCCATCTTCTCGCGACTTAGGAAGTCCGCCGTGATATTCTGAACTCCTGGAATGTGGATCGCAGAGATGGCTGGAACTCTGGTCTCTGCCCATATCAGCATCCGAGATACCTCCACCATGAGTCTGGAACTCCTTGTCCCGCCTTGGTGATTGATATATGCGACTGCCGTCGCATTGTCTGTCTGCACTCGGACAGGCAGACCGCTTAAAGGGACCGTCCAGTGTTGGAGGCAAAGGAAAATCGCCCTCAATTCGAGGATGTTGATCGGCAAGACAGACTGCCGACGACCATACTCCCTGAGTCCAGAGATTGTTCCAGACACCCCCCCAGCCTGTCAGGCTGGCATCGGTGGTTATGACCGACCACTTCGGAGGGAGGAAAGACTTCCCCAGGGATAACTCTTTCGGACGTATCCACCATCCTAGAGACTCTCGTACTTTGTGGGAGATGATAACACTGCAATCCAGTGAGGTCTGCGACCGATCCCAACGGCTCAGAATGAACTTTTGGAGAGCCCTGGAATGAAATTGGGCAAACGGAAGTGCCTCCATCGAAGCCACCATCAACCCCAGAAGGCGCATACATCTTCGAAGGGACATTGCTGTTGAAGACTTCATCACCCGTGCATGTCGAAGGAGACATGCTTGCTTGTCTGGAGGCAGGGACACCACTGCTCGTACCGTGTCGAAATGCATCCCCAAAAACAGGATTGATTGTGACGGTTCCAGAGATGACTTCTCCCAATTGACCAGCCACCCGAAGTCCTCCAGGAGCTGAAGGGATAGATTGCGAGCCGTCACCGCCTCCTCCTTTGAGGACGCCACAATCAAAAGGTCGTCCAGATAGGGAAGGATCGTGACCCTCTGTCTTCGTAGTATTGCCATGAGAGGCGCCAGAATTTTTGTAAAAACTCTGGGCGCTGAGGCCAAACCGAATGGCAGAGCCACAAACTGGTAATGGTCCTGACCTATGGCAAAACGAAGGAAGCGTTGGTGGGCCCTTCCGATTGGGAAGTGCAAATAAGCGTCGCGAATGTCGATTGACACCAAAAAAGCGTTCTGCGACAGGGCCGCCAAAACGGAGCAAAGCGACTCCATGCGGAATTTCCTGGCGTGGACATGCCGATTCAATCCTTTGAGATCCAGAATGGGCTGAAATTTGTCCTCTTTTTTGGGACCACAAAGAGCTTAGAATAAAACCCTCTTCCCCGGCCCTCCGGCGGAACCGGCACCAACACACCTTTCTGCAGAAGGGAATCTACCTCCCGCAGCAGAGCGGCAAAAAACTCGGGCTCTGACGGAACGCGAGGTTGACAAAAAAACTGTCTGGGGGTCGAGAAAGACTCTATGAAGTAGCCTGCGAACACAACCCGTGTCACCCAGGCGTCCGACATGCGGGAAGCCCAAGTCGGTTTGAATAGGAATAGACGACCCCCCACTCGAGAGCGCTCGAGTGAGACCCAGGCGTCAGTCCGCCTTAGCGGGCTTTTTGCCAGCTTCCCGCTTGTCTTAACGGAAGTTCTGTTTCCAGGGTATGCGGAATTTCTGAGAATTCCCCCTTTTTTTTTTTTTTTTTTAAAAGAGAGGGACGACCCGAACCCCAGAGGGCTGACTGAATCATCCCCTGGACCGAAAGGACCGCCGACAACTACCGGCACTAGTCTTGCCAGACGCAGAAGTCACAGCTCTGCGCTGCGGTAAAGCTGTTTCTTTTGCCTTTACCTTGGCAATCAGCCCCGTGGGGTCAGGTCCAAATAGCTGACCACCTTGCAAGCTAGCAAACCCTGTTTGGAAACTGCGTCCCCAGTCCACTGTCTAAGCCACAGTGCTCTTCTGACTGTGACTGCCGAGGATTGCGCCCTGGATAGCAGTGACGCAGTATCCCCCAACAACTGGAAAAGCCCATCTACCTCGATAGAGGAGATCCACCTTGCCACGCCGTCCGTAGACGGTCTCAGGGAAACTTTACAGGTACACATGGATCCTTAATACTGATGATCCGCGACTTCGCAGATGGATTTTTCTGCCCTCTACGTTTTTCTGTCCAGCGGGACCTGCAGACTCGCCTTCCCCTTAATAGGAGGATTTTGCTAAGCTGGGTAAAAGGACATCCACTTCAGGAGAAGGATCCAATTATCATCAACTCCGTAGAACACGGATACAGAGTCTCAATCTTCTGGACACAGGCGCTCCTTCTCCACTGCCCCATTAAGCTCATCCAGTGATGGAGCTTGATCGTGATTGAAAACATCCGGGCCGACTTACTAGGACGTCCAGATACCTCCTCCGGTAACTGTAACGCCTCCAATAAAAACCTCTTTACGGCCCAAAAGAGGCAGAGTGTCCCTCCGATCCTCCTTGTCCGAATCGGACATTTTCGTTACGCGGGAAGGAAGGCACCGGCTTGTGTCGCTTCCTGCCATGAGAGCATCTATGACACTCAATAACCTAGAAAGACAGACAGGCCATCCATAGAAACTAGCGAGGGCCTCCATTTTGACACCACTGGAACCTCCGACCGCTGGACTTGACGCCGTCGAAGTCTGCGTGTCAGATACGCGAGACTGATCCTGTAGCAGTGGTCTCTGACCTTGCAGAGTATACGGCAGGTTAAAATGCGTTTCTTAAATAAAAAAAAAAACAAACAAACGCTGAAGGGTTAAAACTCATGAGAGAGCTACCCCAGCTGTCCCTCATTAAGAGTTAACCGCCTAAGAAGGGGTTAAAATCGCAGACTCCCCGCACCTTGATAATGAAAAGGGTGTGCGAGCCCCAAGTGCCTCTATAAGGCATGCAGCTACAGGACAGATATGCCACACTAACAAGAAAGTTCAACAAGATTGCTAAAAAATTGCGCTGTTTTGTAAATCGCAATGACCGCCAAAGTCATTAAGAGGATCGCTAACCGCTTATGCGTTGTTAATGAGATCGCCCAGATTGGCAGCTACTAGTGACATTAAAAATGATCACACAAACGATCGCATAGTATGCGTCGTTATCGTTAGCGGAAAGAATGGTGGCAATATTAATATCGCAGGCTCCCCACATCCTTTTTATGAAAATGGTGTGCGAGCCCCCTGTGATAACAGCTGCAGGCAGCGCAGTCTGCCACCCATTTGTGGCGCCCGCGCTGTGGGGGTTAAACTTCTGCCCTAGACGGGTAGAAACTCACCCAGCTGGTCGCGGTGCAGCGCTTGCCGGGAGGGGAGGGGAGCGATGCCCGAAGGAGCTTTCAGCCTGCTTAATAATGGCCGCCACGCTGTGCCTCCGTGTGCTCCATGTAGAGAAGCCGGAAATGGAGACTGCAGTAAAGCGCGCGCTCAGAGCGGCGCGAAATTCAAATAAAAGGGCGCGCAGCTCCTCTCTCCCCCCGCTCCTATGTCCTGCAGGCATCCACCTGCGGACAAAAAACACAAGTCACCGCATGTATATTGTAACAGCGACTGCCGCAGCAGTTTGCTGAATCACTCACACACATCAATAAAAATGTGGAGTACTCACCAGCCGAAGCGCCACAGGGACCCCCAGGGGTTTCTGGCGCTATGCCCATGCTTCCCCCCCAGGCGGGGGAACGCAGTGACCCCTGCAGCGCGGTTTGCATCCCCGCCAGGGAAGCCATCCTCATCCCCCCGGGCCGGCAGGGTTCTGCAGGGACCACCATATAGGGTAATACAGATCCGCCAAGGGAGAGGTTGGGTCCAGCACCGCTGAGACCCTTGAGACCTCTAGACCACATTTGGTGATCCAAGTCTCTTGTCCGATAAAAAATAATAAAATCTTCTGAGGAGCTGCTTCCAGCAGCGACTATCCTCTCTGACCTCAAATTGAAACTGGAGAGCTGAGTAGGAGGAGCCCGAGCTGGAGGGGCCGGTCAACACTCTTTTTAATCTGAGGTGTCTATCTCATCTGGGCTCCGCCTACCCACTAGTTATGACTAGTGTGTCTCCTTTCCTTCCGTTCTGCTGCTGAAATAATAGACTTACGAGATAGTCTGGGCAATCGCTCCTGCTATTCCTCCACATAATAGGCTAGCGGGAGTTTTTAAAACCATGACATCTGGGTTGTCTGAAGATGGTTTTCCCAGAACTTCTGGAAAGTGTCGGAGTCCATTCGTCTTCAGTGTTTCAAAAGTAAAAAATGAAAATCCTGTGAAATAAAAGATACTTATACGGTCAAAATGCAAGCACCAACTTGTACTATTTCTTAAAGCCTTTTTTTTTTTTTTATCTTCTCCATTTGTTTCAAGTCCTGTAGCACAGTGGTGGTTTGGGGCCTGGGACCTCCGCCGAACGCGCAAAAAAGTTGTTCTGGAGTGTGCACAGCAAGTTTTACAAGCTCAACAACTGCACCTGATGAGCAGCACACTGCAGAGCAAAAGTTGGGGGTCTGAGGTCCCTGAGTAAATTCTAAAGAGGAATTCTAGTTTTCTAATAATACTGGTATATGTAATTAAAGCAGCCATAATATCATACCTGCATAAGGAGCCATCCCTACAACTGTTGGAAGAAGTCCTCTGTAATAACCACGAAAGCCCCCTTCCTACAAATAAGCAAAAAATAGGATAATCCAATCACTGCAGTCAAAGTATGGTAACATTAAAAGGTTCCACAACTTCTAAAGTTATGCGCTATGGTATGATCACTTTATATCCAGTGAAAAGCATGGATCACTGAACCACAACTGCATCACATTCATTGTCAAAATTTGGGTAGGTCCAAAAATTCAGACCCCCATTAATCATAAAGTGATAGAATATCCTAGTACGATATTAACATTTAAAAAAGGAGAAATAACGCGGATATCTCACTACAAACTCAACTACACCAAATCACACCTCATGGAGTACACATTGATCCCCAACTTAAGGCTGCGATACTCGCTGAGTTCCCCTTCAAATGGCAGGATACTACGATAACGTACCTAGGCATTAAGCTTACCTTACCATTTTACAAGACAGTGTTACAAAATATGAATGGCCTAATACAGGATATTCAGGAGACTTTAGACACATTCTCAAAAACAGACATATCATGGATGGGTCGGATCGTATCCTATAAGATGATGATCTTACCTAAAATCCTATATATATATAGAACGCTTAATCTCCCGATACCAAAGAAATATATAACAAGGCTCTCATCACAAATGTTGAGGTTTATTTGGGCTGGGAAGAAACCCAGGGTGGCCTCCTCAGTCTTGAGAATGTCTTGTTACCATGGAGGGGCGGGCGTCCCCAATCTACACGCATATTACCACGCTACGATAATACGTCAAACTAGACACTGGTGGATGCAATCTACACACTCCTCTTGGCCGACCATAGAATTAGCCTTAAATCATTCAAGACCATTACACTTGCATTTGTTAGTTAACATTGTAGATAAAACTCTTCCTCCACCGGCTTCACATGTAGTGAAAGCGTCTCTACGTAGTTGGGTCTTATTAACATCCAAGTTGAGATATGATACACAGGTCTCTGCGACAGCATTACCGATCGCACTTCTTCATCAGTGTATTCCAGACTTAGACACCCGGAGCTGGGGGAACTTGGCCTGCAAACTTGGGGAGATGTAGCCACAATGCAATTTACAAGCCACATGCCACATCTAACCGCATTCCATATTCGAAGGGCTAGATCCTATATCCTCTCTGGTAATAAGCTTGATACGCGGGTTCCTCTGACCCTCTGGAACCTTATCTTGGGTACTAACCCCCAACCTCACTTTGCTACAATTAAGCACTTATATGCAATATTTAACGACTCCATTCACTTTACTAAACGAGCCCATATCCTCAGTTGGGAAATTGACCTAGGAAGACTGTATTCTGAGACTCAGTGGGAACTTGCGTTTAAATGGGCTAAAAAAGCGTCGCTCTCCATGACGCTTCAAGAATCGCATATGAAGTGCATGTCACGCTGGTATTACACTCCTGAGAGGCTGGCCAGATTGTTTCCCGGAACCTCTGATTGTTGTTGGAGGAACTGTGGAGAGACGGGCTCCTTATTCCACATATTTTGGAGCTGCCCTGGAGTTTTGTGCTTCTGGGGAGAGGTTTTCAACTTACTAGATTTGGTGACATCTTTGAGAATACAGCGTTCTCCTCACATAGCATTATGCCTGCTGGAGATTGACACGGTACCTCTAGAATTCCGCAGGTTTGTAGCACACACTCTAATGGTAGCTAAAGTAATGTTAGCCCAACGCTGGAAAACTGCTTCCACACCATCGATGCTTGAGCTGACCTCTCGACTTAAAGAACATCACGCACTGGAATTTTTATATGCTATCCGCAATAATTGCGTAACACTATGCAACCGCACTTGGGCCCCATGGTCCAAATATTGCAAAGACTCATTACATCCTGTCTCAACAGGTCACCCTTAAAAGATCTCTAAACGAAACGCAAGAAATGGTTCTCCTTACCGATATTACCTCCCCTTCCTTCCTATTACCAAATCCTTTCCTTATGTTTATTGTTTGTATACCTAGTTAGTCCATGTCTTGTCTTGTTTATTTTAACTGTTTTACAACGTATGGTCTCCTGTAGGCCCAGTTATATGCTTTATTGTACATGCAATAACCAAAAAATTTTTCAATAAAAAACTATTGAACATAAAAAAGGAGAAATAACACCAAGGTTACTTACCGGTAGCCAGTTTTTCCGGAACCCATGACAGCACACCTGAGAGAGGGGATCTGCCCAGTCAGGACAGGAACCCTACTGAAAATAAAAGGGCGGTACCTCTCCCTCGCTTCAGTTGGTTTACAGAGCATGAGAGGCCCCCCTGGTTAGTACACATGGCAAAACCATCACCAATTATATAAAAACACACCCAAACTATAGTGCACACCAAAGGAGAGATAGGAGGGGAAATATACGGGTACTGTCATGCGTTCCGGAAAAAACGGCTACCGGTAAGTAACCTGGTGCTTTCCCTTCCCCTATAACAGCACACCTGAGAGACTTTTGTAGAATGAAACACCTTAAGGAGGGACCACCGCTTGCAGCACCCTTCTACCAAAGGTTAGGTCAGCAGAGGAGGATAGATCTAGTTGGTAGTGTTTGAAAAAGGTCGAGGTGAAGACCAGGTAGCGGCCTTACAAATCTGCATTTTCTGCCCAGGAGGTAGCCATGGCTCTGGTCGAGTGAGCCTTGATGCCACCAGGAACCGGAGCGCCACTCGCAGAGTAGGATAAAATAATGGCCTCCCTGATCCATCTGGCAATGGTACTTTTAGCTACCTCGTACCCTTTTCTGCTACCCTGGAAGGCTACAAATAGGGACTGATCTTTCCTCCCCTGACTAGTTCATGGACATGTAATTGTAGCATGGACCTCCTCACGTCTAATGTATGGAACTTTTGCTCCCCTGGGTTCCTAGGATTATTGCAGAATGATGGTAAGGTGATCTCTTGACTCCTATGGAACTTAAGGACTACCTTGGGGAGATAGTAGTTCTAAGACCAGATCCGGCCTATGTCCTCAAAAACTTGAGTGTATGGAGGGCAAATAGACAGGGTCTGTAAGTCGCTCACCCTACGGGCCGATGTTAAGACTACTAGCACAACACTGTTTTAAGTGCGAGTAATTTTGGCAATAACTCCTGCAATGGCTCAAAGGGGTCTCTGGTTAAAGCCTCCAAGACTAGATTCAAGTCCCAGGGAGGGATCTTCGGGACATTGACCGGCCTAGACCTACTACAAGACTTTATGAACCGTGACACCCACCTATTGGATGCTAGGTTGCAGTTACATAGGGCCCCCAAGGCTGAAACTTGAACCTTGAGGGTGCTAGTTGCTAACCCAAGTTGCAACCCCGCCTGTAGAAATTCTAGGATAGGTCCCACTGGAGCTACAGCCTTTAATGGTTTCCCCAGGAACTTTTTCCATGTTCTTCCATAGATTCTGGATGTGATAGGTTTCCTACTCTTCAACAGGATGGAGACTAACCCTGGTGAGAATCCTTGGCAACTCAGTAGCGCCCTCTCAAATTCCAGGCTGCCACATGAAAGCCCTTCACCTGAGAGTGGTGCACTGGTCCCTGGGTAAGCAGTTCCAGAATGTCTGGCAAGATTCATGGATCTGTAATTGACATCTGCCTTAGAAGGGAGAACCACAGCCTCCTCGGCCAAAATGGAGCTATGAGAATTACTCTCGCTTGATCCTCTCTGATCTTCCGGACTACTATCGGAATCATAAAAGTCTGCCTTGGTGGACGAATGAAACTTATCTTTAAACCGTCTTTGATTATATTTAATACCCACATACTGGGGGGAGATGTTCACCCAGGCAGAGAGGAAGAGAGAGAGCCTTCCCCCTACCTCTGATCTCATGTCATTGGGGAGACTTTTTTTAAGACGTAGAGTGCCCTTTGAACATGTAGCTCGACCCTCTTTTGTCCTTAAAGTCCCAGTTTTTCCTCTCTCCTGGGGGATGCCCTCTATTAAATCTCCTCCTCCAAAAGGAAGGCTTTCTGGTCTCTCAAGGAAAGCCTTTCCTTTTATCCCCTGCTTGCTCCAAAATATCTTCCAAATTTTTCCTCAAAAGGAATTGATCGTCACACGGGATGTAACACAGTCTATGTTTGGACGGTAAATTCCCCGGACACCCTTTAAGCCACAGGGCTCGTCTTGCCGCATTGGACAAGCCTGCCGCTCTGGCTGTTAATCTTGCAGAATCTGCAAAGAAAGCTGCTGCGCCATACACTAATATCATATTTGCTAGGATGTCGTCTCTTGGCACTTTATCCCTCAGCTGATCTTCTATCTGCTGTAGCCAGATCATGAAAGCACGGGCAGTACATGTCCCACCTATTGCTGGTTTTAATCCCCCTGCCGTCGCTTCCCAGATGTGTCTTAAAAAGCCATCTGCCTTTTTATCAAGCGAGTCCTTCAGTACGCCGGAGTCCTCTAATGGCAGGGATAATTTTTTGAAGACCTAACCACGGCACCATCAATTTTAGGGATTTTTTTCCCAGACTTCAGAATCTTTCTCCTCAAATGGGTACCTCCTTTTTGATGAAGAAGGTAAAGTACCCGACCTCTCTGATTTTTTCCATTCCTTATCAATTAACACCTTTATTTTCGCATTGACAGGGAACGTGCGTTTCCTTTTTTCCTCCAAACATAACATCCTCTAATGACTTAGGTGTTTTCTCCTCCTAAAGGCCCATTGGTCGGACTCCTATATTACTGTCCGAAGAGGATTCTGAGGACTGGGGAGAGGAGGCGGAGGGAGAAAGGGATCTTTCCAGACCTTCCCAACCTAGAGAGGCCTCTGAGTCAGTAGGCTCCTTGCAGCTTCTCTTTCCACCTTTTTTAAGGGCTGCTTTTAAGGAGTCCTTTACTTCCGCCTGTATTATAGCCCTAAGGCTAGTGACAAAGTCAGGGGTCTCGATCCCGTATGGTCTTATTAATACAGTCAGCACAGAGATTTTTCTGCCACTGAACTGCCATCGGGTTTTTGCAAAGGGCACATTCTTTGTTTTGGTGATAGCCTTCCTCGACCCCTAGTGATCAAGCAGAAAATATGGACCCCATTACCACAAGGTTGACATTCCCGTAGATCACTCACCACCGCTGTCAGTCAAGGGTACCGGATTCGGAGGCTGATCAGATGCACGTACAACGCCACTTCTGGACGTTGAGGGGTCTTGCCGGTCAGGATGACTGCTGCTCCTACCACTCGAGCGGCTACTCCTCCTGGTATGTTGGTGACTCGGCAAGGCATCTGGTGAGAGCTGATGCTGTTGCCGCCCCACTTCCATGATGAAGCTCTGGGCATGAGAGCGTCTTCTGTGGTCATCCCTCATTTTATGAGGGATCCACTGCACCCCCCGCCTCCTCCGTTGCCCATCCATTGTCCCTCCCCTCCCCCCCGCTGCCGGGATAAGTTTAGCCGGCCGGCGTTTTCTCTATGGGCACCGCCATCTTGGATCCGATTCCTGCCCCTGACGTCACGTGGACACGCCCATTCCTAGCGTGCCTTGCGTGTGACGTCAAACGGGTGGGACTCTGAAGCGGCCAACCCTTCTGGAGCTCCTGGACGCCGGCAGAGGGGGAGGGTTGCGCGGCAGCCACTCCTGACCGTGCTGCACCCATGCCCACTCGGACGCTGAGGCCCCCAGGACCCACAGACGGCGACCCCATCACCAGAAGACCAGCGCACAGGCCCTGCCTGTTCTTACACGCCGGGACGGCAGTGGGTAAGTAGAAAGCTTGTGACCGCAGTTTTCAGCACGAGGGTCCCTGTCAGGACAGGAAACCCAACTGAAGGGAGGGAGAGGTACCGCCCTTTTATTTTCAGTAGGGTTCCTGTACTGACTGGGCGGATCACCTCTCTCAGGTATGCTGTCTTGGAGGAAGGGAAAAAAAGTATTTATAAAGGAGGAGCTAAATAAATAAAAATTAAAACATTTGGATAATAGAATGATGTTGCTGTGAATGGACATTAAGTCTAAGACCACATGATACAAGGTATAAGCCATAGCTGCGTCCCATCCTCTTGAGGAACAGCTGGTTCCATTAGCGTTTAAGAAAGCTGATCACTGCTCATGGCTATGACTGTCACATTCATAATGTGAAATCAGAGAGAAAAATTGAGCTTTGGAAAGAAAAAAGGGGAAAAACACAAATATACATAAATGGAACTAAAATTCTCACCAATATAAAATGATATGGCTAAAACCCATTAAAAAAAAGTTTAAAAACAAAACACATATCACATACCTTGGTGTAAATCGTTTTGAATGTGTGTATGATGCCATTGTAGCCCAATTCTCCTTTCACTTGAAATGCTAGGCGGGCTCGGACCATATCAAGAGGATATGTACAAATGACAGCGGTGATACCTGGAACGTCAATGATAGCGACTTACACAATGAACCAGAACACACTAGACAACTACTAGACAATCCCAGCAACTATTCAGTCTCCTCAACAAATCAACTCTTTTACATGTGAGCTCTGCAGCGGGATATGGAGGACGAGACCTGTATTTGGGTTCCTCTGTAGTTATATATCCTAACGGGACAGGAATGAAAAACTGTTAGCAATTTCATGCCCCCATAAGGACGCTGTGGTTCCAGAGTCAGTATTCGTTCCTAACTATGAACAACCTGATATACAGAAAGGATACATCAGTGCAGTATTTCAAAGAAAACAGTAGGGAAAAAAGCAAACATGAGAATTGTCCCCTGGGCAGCCCCCCTCAGGCAGCTCCAAGCCCAACCATCCTCTGTGGCTTGACTGGCATCACTCTCTATATGCAAACTAGGAAAAAAAAAACCTGGGGTGGGTGGGAAGCGCACAGTGGACTTGTTTTAGAGTAAAATACAGGTAACTGTAGTATGGCGGGCTGGTCACTATTTTATGCTGCTTGTGGTTCTAGCAATTTCAAACTGCAGATAGGTTTGTGTGAAGGGGCTCGGTCAGCACTGTGACTGTTCAGACCAAGTACAGGCACTCTGTGCACCATGTCATGGCCAAACATTTACATGCACCTTCTCACCTACTTGTTATCCAACTTTCTCAGTCTCTATAAAGCCAGAACTGTCAATCAAAGAAGATGGGAGATGGAGATAGAGCGAAACCAAGCAGGTGGGTATATAAATGACTGGCTGCCATGATGCACCCAGTGCCTGTACTTGGTTGGAGCAGTCATTCTCTGCTGACAGTCTCTTTAATAAATTTACACCATTAACCCCCAAGGGTGGTTTGCATGTTAATGAACGAGCCAATTTTTACAATTCTGACCACTGTCTCTTTATGAGGTTATAACTCTGGAACGCTTCAACGGATCTTCGCGATTCTGAGATTGTTTTCTCGTGACATATTGTACTTCACGTTAGTGGTAAAATTTCTTCAATATAACTTGGGTTTATTTTTGAAAAAAAAACGCAAATATGGCAAAAATTTTGAAATTTTCAAACTTTGAATTTTTATTCCCTTAAAACAGAGAAATATGTCACACAAAATAGTTAATAAATAACATTTCCCACATGTCTACTTTACATCAGCACAATTTTGGAACCAAAAATTTTTTTGTTAGGAAGTTATAAGGGTTAAAAGTTGACCAGCGATTTCTCATTTTTACAACAAAATTTACAAAGCCATTTTTTTTAGGGACCACCTCACATTTGAAGTCATTTAGAGGGCCTATATGGCAGAAAATACCCAAAAGTGACACCATTCTAAAAACTGAACCCCTCAAGGTACTCAAAACCACATTCCAGAAGTTTATTAACCCTTCAGGTGCTTCACAGGAGCTGAAGCAACGTGTAAGGAAAAAATGAATATTTAACTTTTTAGCCACAAAAATGATCTTTTACAAACTTTTTTTATTTTCACAAGAGTAAAAGGAGAAAATGGACAAATAAAGTTGTTGTGCAATTTCTCCTGAGTACGCCAATACCCCATATGTTTTGGCGCACGGCAGAGCGCGTAAGGGAAGAAGCGCCGTTTGACTGGGATTGAGATTGGACGCCATGTTGCATTTGGAAAGCCCCTGATGCGCCTAAACAGTGGAAATCCCCCATAAGTGACACCATTTTTGGAAACTAGACCCCCTAAGGAACTTAACTAGATCTGCTGTGAGCACTTTAAACCCCCAAGTGTTTCACAAAAGTTTATAATGCCTGGGTGTGAAAAAAACAAAACAATTTTCCACAAAAATGATTTTTTAATCCCAAATTTTTGACTTTTCCCAAGGAAATTGGACCCCAAAAGTTGTTGTCCAATTTGTCCTGAGTACACCGATACCCCATATGTGGGTGGTGGGGGGGAACTGGGCGCACGGCAGGGCTTGGAAAGGAAGTAATAACGTTTTGGAATGCAGACGTTGATGGGGGTCATGTTCCGTTTGGAGAGCCCCAGATGTGCCTAAACAGTGGAAACCCCCCCACAAGTGACCCCATTTTGGAAAATAGACCCCCCAAGGAACTTATCTAGATGTGTGGTGAGCACTTTGAACCCGAAGTGCTTCACAGAAGTTTATGACATACAGCCGTAAAAATAAAAATCATTTTTTTTTTTACAAAAATGATATTTTCGCCCCCAATTTTTTATTTTCCAAAGGGTAACAAGAAATTGGACCCCAAGAGTTATTGCGCAATTTGTCCAGAGTACGCTGATACCCCATATGTGGGGGTAAACTACTGTTTGGGCGCATGGCAGAGCTCAGAAGTGAAGGAGCACAGTTTGACTTTCTCAACGCAGAATTGGCTGGAATTGAGATCAGATGCCATGTCACATTTGGAGAGCCCCTGATGTGCCTAAACAGTGAAAACTCCCCAATTCTAACTCCAACCCTAAACCCAACACACCCCTAACCCGACATAGACTTGTATTATTTACGGCCGCCTGATGCGCCGATTCAGGCACTATCAGGCGGGTCCGGGAAAAAAAAAAAAAACATTGCAGTGACCGTTTTGTCCGGCTGCCAGAATGTACATTTCAGCCGGATCCGGCCAAAAACGGATGCAACGCAATGACATCAGGCGCGATCCGGCGCTAATGAAAGTTAATGCTAAAAAAAACGCATCCGGTACCGGATCCGTTTTTTTAAAAACACGCCGGATCACGCCTGACGTCAAAAAACTGATGTGTGAAAGCAGCCTAACCCTAATCCTAACTTTAGCCTCAACCCTAACCCTTATGGGAAAATGGAAATAAATACATTTTTTTAATTTTATTATTTTTCACTAACTAAGGGGGTGATAAAGGGGGGTTTGATTTACTATTTGTAGCGGGTTTTTATGATTGGCAGCTGTCACGCTAAAAGACGCTTTTTATTGCAAAAAATTGTTTTCGCATCACCTCATTTTGAGAGTTATAATTTTTGCATATTTTGGCCCAAAGAGTCATGTGAGGTCTTATTTTTTGCGGTACGAGTTGACGGTTTTTATTGGTACCATTTTTGAGCACGTGACATTTTTTGATCGCTTTATATTTCGATTTTTGGGAGGTTAGAATGAACAAAAATCAGAAATTCATGAATTTCTTTTGGGGGGGGCGTTTACACTGTTCCGCGTGTGGTAAAATTGATAAATGATAAAGCAGTTTTATTCTTCGGGTCAGTACGATTACGGCGATACCTCATTTATATAAATTTTTTATGTTTTGGCGCTTTTATACAATAAAAAAATGTTATAAAAAATAATTATTTTTGCATCGCTTTATTCTGCGAGCTATAACTTTTTTATTTTTTTGCTGATGATGCTGTGTGGCGGCTCGTTTTTTTGCGGGACAAGATGACGTTTTCAGCGGTACCATGTTTATTTATATCGGTCTTTTTGATCGTGTGTTATTCCACTTTTTGTTCGGTGGTATGATGATAAAGCATTGATTTTTTTTAAGGGGTTCACTAAAGGGGTTAACTAGTGGGACAGTTCTATAGGGCAAGTCGTTATGGACGCGGCGATACCAAATATGTGTACTTTTATTGTTTTGTTTTTTTTTTATTTACAGAAGAAATGAATTTATTGGGGAATTTTATTTTTTTTCCTTTATTTTGGAATTTTTTTTTTACACTTGTGACTTTCATTTTTTTAACTTCTTTACTTTGTCCCAGAGTGGGACATTACTGTATAGGGTCAGATCTCTGGTCTCAGTGTGCACAGCACTCTGTGAGACCAGCGATCTCACAGGCAGTGCTGCAGGCTTTCACAGCGCCTGCTCTCAACAGGCACTGAGGAATCTGCCTCCCTGCAGGACCCCGCGGCCATCTTGGATCCGGGGTCTTGCAGGGAGGAAGGCCTCAGAACAGCGCGATCCCATTGCGCTGTTCTGAGGGTCTCAGGAAGCACGCAGGGAGCCCCCTCCCTGCGTGATGCTTCCCTGTGCCCCCGGTACACCGCGATTATGTTTGATCGCGGTGTGCCAGGGGTTAATGTGACCGCTCCTGGCACATAGTGCCGGTGTCAGATGTGATAATCAGCTGACACCCGGCCGATCAGCTCCTCCGGGAGCGCAGCTGATCGCCTAGGACGTAATATTCCGTCCCTGGGAATTAAGTCCCAGGGAACCTGGTCAGGATAGTACGTCGGATGACAGAAAGGGGTTAAAAGGAGTTTTAGCAGGAACAAAGTTCATTTTAAAGTTAATTTTATTCAATACGTCTTGGAAAAATAATAATTTCCACAATTGGATGTTTAAATAAAATGTTCCAGTGCTGAGATAAGCTTATAAATGTGCCCCTGTTGTGTACTGTGTAATGGATGTCTGACCGCACAGGGAAATGGTCTGATCATACCACAGCTCCTGGCAGGGGAGGAAGCAAAAGACAGTATACAGACATTACAAAATGGAATCACAGCTTTTTTTTTGTGAGTTATAACATTTACCTGCCTGTTTTTTTTTTTAAATGTTTTACATCACAGAATCAGCTGCGATCCCGTGCTGTAATGTCTCTATACTCTTATTCTCCCCTCCTGCCCAGGAGCTGTGGTATGATCAGACCATGTCCCTGCACGGTCAGCCACCGCCATTACACAGTACACAGCAGGGGCACATTTATAAGATTCTCAGTACAGGAACATATTCTTCTTAATAAATCCAATTATGGAACTTATCATTATTCCAAGATCTATTGATTAAAATTTAGTTTATTCATGTTTAAGGCCTCTTTTACACCTCAGTCGTTTGGCGTCAGTCCCAAACCGTCAAAGTGTGAATTAAACGGATCTGTTGCAGAATGTGGAAAACTGATGCAGCGGATCAGTCACGGAGAGAGAGCGAGAGAGGAGCTTCTGGGCATGCTCAGCATACAATAACGGATTCAGTCGTTAGATTCCGTCAATAACGGATGACGACGGATCCGCCGCCCATAGGCGTCCATTATAGAAAAAGGCGGACGCGACGGATCCGTCATGGTCCGCTATTTCGACGCAGACAAAAAACGTTCCAATGTCCATCTACTTCAGACAGCGGACGCCAAATTTCTGACGGATCCGTCGGATGACTGATGGAAGGGACGACCATCCGTCACTAATGCAACTCTATGGGAAAAAAACGAATTCCATAAAAAAAATGGCGGATCCGTTTTTTCCGCAAAAAGGCGGATTTTGACTGACGCCAAACGACTGAAGTGTGAAAAGGAGATTTTTGTGTACTCACCGTAAAATCCTTTTCTCCGAGACGCTCATTGGGGGACACAAGACCATAGGTGTTATGCTGCTGCCACTAGGAGGACACTAAGCAATACACAGAAAGTTAACTCCTCCTCCTGCAGTATACACCCTCTGTTGGCTCAATCCTGAACCAGTGAGAGCGGTAAGCCCGCCCACACTCTCGGGCCTACCCCGGCCTGAAGCCGAGGACTAAATTTTTGAGCTGACCCAGCGATGATCGGCGACGGCCTTGCGGCCCGAACGAGGTCGCAAGCGCGGTACACCACAATGCAGCCGGGGGCTGACTGCAGCGACGCCGGCCCTGCCGCCTACCCAGAGGGTGGAGGAGCTGCAGCGGAGACTGTGACAGCGCAGGGGGGCGCAACATACAGGCAATAAACATGTCCTTCCCTGTACTCACTGTGGA
>JARQOD010000003.1:523299596-523345446 GCA_033576555.1 Oophaga sylvatica | reverse complement strand
TATTTCCCCTTTCCGGGCCCCAACGGTCCCCCCAACAGTTTTTTCCCCCCCACAATGGGGTCCCAGTGTCTAGGCAAACTGTACAACAACTTTTGGCCCAAATTTTCCCCGTTCCCTTGGAAAATAAAAAATTGGGGGTTAAAAAAAATCATTTTTGGGATAAAAATATTTTTTTTTTTTCCCGGCTCTGCATTTAACTTCCGTGAAGATTTGGGGGGTTCAAGGTGCCACACACACTGATAAGTTCCTTTGAGGGTCTGTTTAAAAAAATGGGGTCACTTGTGGGGTTTCTACTGTTTAGGCACATCAGGGCTCTACAAACGTACAAGTTTGCCCGCAGACCCATTCCATCAAGTCGGCATTTCAAAGCGTCACTTTTATCCCTTCCGAGCCCTGACGTGTGCCCAAACAATGGTTCCCCCCCACATATGGGGTACTAGCGTACTCAGGACAAACTGAACAACAACTTTTGGGGTCCAATTTCTCCGGTACCCATTGTGAAAATAAAAATAGTGGGCTAAAAATATCATTTTTTGAGAAAAAAAAAAGATTTTTTATTTTCACGGCTCTGCGTTATAAACTTCTGTGAAGCACCTGGGGGTTCAAAGTGCTCACTTTGCATCTAGATAAGTTCCTTATGGGGTCTAGTTTCCAAAATGGGGTCATTTGTGGGGGAGCTCTAAACTTTAGGCACACAGGGGCTCTCCAAACACGACATGGTGTCCGCTAACGATTGGAGCTAATTTTCCATTCAAAAAGTCAAATGGCGCTCCTTCCCTTCTGAGCCCTGCCGTGCGCCCAAACAGTGGTTTATGACCACATATGAGGTATCTGTGTACTCAGGAGAAATTGCCCATCAAATTTTAGGATCCAATTTATACTGTTGCCCATGTGAAAATGAAAAAAACTGAGGCTAAAAGAAAATTTTTGTGAAAAAAAAGTACTTTCTTTTTTTTACGGATCAATTTGTGAAGCACCTGGGGGTTCAAAGTGCTCACTATGCATCTAGATAAGTTCCTTAGGGGGTCTAGTTTCCAAAATGGGGTCACTTGTGGGGGAGCTCCAATGTTTAGGCACACAGGGACTCTTTATGCGACATAGCAACCGCTAAATATTCCAGCATATTTTCCATTCAAAAAGTCAAATGGCGCTCCTTCCCTTCTGAGCCCTGCTGTGCGCCCAAACAGTGGTTTATGACCACATATGAGGTATCTGTGTACTCAGGAGAAATTGCCCAACAAATTTTAGGATCCAATTTATACTGTTGCCCATGTGAAAATGAAAATAACTGAGGCTAAAAGAAAATTTTTGTGAAAAAAAAGTACTTTCTTTTTTTTACGGATCAATTTGTGAAGCACCTGGGGGTTCAAAGTGCTCACTATGCATCTAGATAAGTTCCTTAGGGGGTCTAGTTTCCAAAATGGGGTCACTTGTGGGGGAGCTCCAATGTTTAGGCACACAGGGACTCTCCAACTGCGACATGGTAACCGCTAAATATTCCAGCATATTTTCCATTCAAAAAGTCAAATGGCTCTCCTTCCCTTCTGAGCCCTGCTGTGCGCCCAAACAGTGGTTTATGACCACATATGAGGTATCTGTGTACTCAGGAGAAATTGCCCAACAAATTTTAGGATCCAATTTATACTGTTGCCCATGTGAAAATGAAAAAACTGAGGCTAAAAGAAAATTTTTGTGAAAAAAAGTACTTTCTTTTATTTACGGATCAATTTGTGAAGCACCTGGGTGTTCAAAGTGATCACTATGCATCTAGATAAGTTCCTTAGGGGGTCTAGTTTCCAAAATGGGGTCACTTGTGGGGGAACTCCAATGTTTAGGCACACAGGGACTCTCCAAATGAGTCATTCCATGTCAAGTGGACCAGTGGTCCCCACTCGACCTTCTCCGATTTTGCTGAAAATTTATAAGGATGTACATGTATGTTTGAAAAGAGGTTCTGTAAATTTTTAGGGCCAGATCTCAAGTACATTGGGCACTGTTGACCTTTCACTGGAGGTTCCACCAAGCCTGCGGCTTCAGCTAAGAGGATTTTGCAAACTTTGGCACATAGCCATTAGAGTTCTATACTGGCTATGATGCTGAAATTTGGCATACTAGCTCAACTTTGCTGCTAAACACAATAAAATTATTACCGGCTATGACAAAACAATATTTCAGCCACAATTTTGTGTCAAAGTAGCTTGTAAAACGCGTCGCATAAAATTTATGCCAAACTTTGCCCATATATAACTCAAGACCAAAAACCAATAGTAACTGGTGCTTTGCCCTGTACACCAAACATCTACATGACTTTGCATTGCTGCAATATCACGGTCAAACCATATGTATTTGTGGAAATATTCACACCCACATATGATGAAAAACTTAAAAAAAACCGAATTTTACCTATTTTTAGGTCAAATTTCTCAAAAAGGGTACCCCTAAAATATATTAATTCTGATATCATTAGAAAGAGCACATTTTTCTCTACAATGATCATTGGGTTTTTTTTTGGAGTCTCTCAGTTTAACCCCTTAACGACCAAGCCATTTTGTAGGTTAAAGACCAGGCCAATTTTTACATTTCTGACCACTGTCTCTTTATGAGGTTATAACTCTGGAACGCTTCAACGGATCTTGGCGATTCTGAGATTGTTTTCTCGAGACATATTGTACTTCATGATAGTGGTAAAATTTCTTCAATATAACTTGCGTTTATTTATGAAAAAAACGGAAATATGGCAAAAATTTTGCAATTTTCAAACTTTTTTCATTTTTATGCCATTAAATCAGAGAGATATGTCACAAAAATTAGTTAATAAATAACATTTCCCACATGTCTACTTTACATCAGCACAATTTTGGAACCAAAATTTTTTTTTGTTAGGAAGTTATAAGTGTTAAAAGTTGACCAGCAATTTCTCATTTTTCCAACAAAATTTACAAAATCATTTTTTTTAGGGGCTACCTCACATTTGAAGTGAATTTGAGGGGTCAATATGACAGAAAATACCCAAAAGTGACACCATTCTAAAAACTGCACCCCTCAACGTGTTCAAAGCCACATTCAAGAAGTTTATTAACCCTTTAGGTACTTCACAAGAATTGAAGCAATGTGGAAGGAAAAAATTAACATTTAACTTTTTTTCCCAAAATTTTTCTTTTGACACAATTTTTTAAATTTTGTCAAGGGTATCAGTAGAAAATGAACCACAATATTTGTTATACAATTTCTCCTGAGTACATCGATACCCCATGTGTGGGGGTAAACCACTATTTGGGCGCATGGCAGAGCTCGGAAGGGAAGCAGCGCCATTTGACTTTTTTGGCTGGAATTGAGATTGGACGCCATGTCGCATTTGGAGAGTCCCTGTGTGCCTAAACAGTGGAAACCCCCCACAAGTGACCCCATTTTGGAAACTAGACCCCCCAAGTAACTTATCTAAATGTGTTGTGAGAGCTTTTAACCCCCAAGGGCTTCACAGAAGGTTATAACGTAGAGCCGTAAAATTAAAAAATCATATTTTTTCCACAAAAATGATCTTTTCATCTCAATTTTTATTTTCCAAAGGATAAAAGGACCCCAAAAGTTATTGTGCAATTAGTCCTGAGTACGCTGATACCCCATATGTGGGGGTAAACCACTATTTGGGTGCATGGCAGAGCTCGGAAGGGAAGCAGCGCCATTTGACTTTTTTGGCTGGAATTGAGATTGGACGCCATGTCGTATTTGGAGAGCCCCTGTGTGCCTAAACAGTGGATACCCCCCACAAGTAACCCCATTTTGGAAACTAGACCCCCAAGGAACTTATCTAGATGTGTGGTGAGAGCTTTGAACCCCCAAGGGCTTCACAGAAGGTTATAACGTAGAGCTGTAAAATTAAAAAAAATCATATCTTTTCCACTAAAATGATCTTTCCACCCCCAATTTTTATTTTCCAAAGGGTAAAAGGACCCCAAAAGTTATTGTGCAATTTGTCCTGAGTATGCTGATACCCCATATGTGGGGGTAAACCACTATTTGGGCGCATAGCAGAGCTTGGAAGGGAAGCAGCGCCATTTGACTTTTTTGGCTGGAATTGAGATTGGACGCCATGTCGCATTTGGAGAGTCCCTGTGTGCCTAAACAGTGGAAACCCCCCACAAGTGACCCCATTTTGGAAACTAGACCCCCCAAGTAACTTATCTAAATGTGTTGTGAGAGCTTTTAACCCCCAAGGGCTTCACAGAAGGTTATAACGTAGAGCCGTAAAATTAAAAAATCATATTTTTTCCACAAAAATGATCTTTTCATCTCAATTTTTATTTTCCAAAGGATAAAAGGACCCCAAAAGTTATTGTGCAATTAGTCCTGAGTACGCTGATACCCCATATGTGGGGGTAAACCACTATTTGGGTGCATGGCAGAGCTCGGAAGGGAAGCAGCGCCATTTGACTTTTTTGGCTGGAATTGAGATTGGACGCCATGTCGTATTTGGAGAGCCCCTGTGTGCCTAAACAGTGGATACCCCCCACAAGTAACCCCATTTTGGAAACTAGACCCCCAAGGAACTTATCTAGATGTGTGGTGAGAGCTTTGAACCCCCAAGGGCTTCACAGAAGGTTATAACGTAGAGCTGTAAAATTAAAAAATCATATATTTTCCACTAAAATGATCTTTCCACCCCCAATTTTTATTTTCCAAAGGGTAAAAGGACCCCAAAAGTTATTGTGCAATTTGTCCTGAGTATGCTGATACCCCATATGTGGGGGTAAACCACTATTTGGGCGCATAGCAGAGCTTGGAAGGGAAGCAGCGCCATTTGACTTTTTTGGCTGGAATTGAGATTGGACGCCATGTCGCATTTGGAGAGTCCCTGTGTGCCTAAACAGTGGAAACCCCCCACAAGTGACCCCATTTTGGAAACTAGATCCCCCAAGGAACTTATCTAGATGTGTGGTGAAAGCTTTGAACCCCCAAGGGCTTCACAGAAGGTTATAACGTAGAGCAGTAAAATTAAAAAATCATATCTTTTCCACAAAAATGATCTTTCCACCCCCAATTGTTATTTTCCAAAGGGTAACGGGACCCCAAAAGTTATTGTGCAATTTGTCCTGAGTATGCTGATACCCCATATGTGGGGGTAAACCACTATTTTGACGCATGGCAGAGCTGGAAAGGGAAGGAGCGCCTTTTTCAAATGCAGATTTTGATGGAATGGTCTGCGGGTGTCATGTCACGTTTGGAGAGCCCCTGATGTGCCTAAACAGTAGAAACCCCCCACAAGTGACTCCATTTTGGAAATTAGACCCCCCAAGGAACTTATCTAGATGTGTGGTGAGCACTTTGAACCCCCAAGTGCTTCACAGAAGTTTATAACGTAGAGCCGTGAAAATAAAAATATATTTTTTTCCACAAAAATAATCTTTTTGCCCCCAAATTTTTATTTTTATAAGGGTAACAGGAGAAATAGGACCCCAAAAGCTATTGTGCAATTTGTCCTGAGTACGCTGATATCCCATATGTGGGGGGGAACCACTATTTTGACGCATGGCAGAGCTCGGAAGGGAAGGAGCACCGTTTTTAAATGCAGACTTTGATGGAATGGTCTGCGGGTGTCATGTCGCGCTTGGAGAGCCCCTGATGTGCCTAAACAGTAGAAACCCCCCACAAATGACCCCATTTTGCAAACTAGACCCCCCAAGGAACTTATCTAGATGTGTGGTCAGCACTTTGAACCCCAAGGGCTTCACAGAAGTTTATAATGTAGAGCCGTGAAAATAAAAAAATCATATTTTTTTCCACAAAAATGACCTTTTTGCCCCAAATTTTTATTTTTCTAAGGGTAACAGGAGAAATAGGACCCCAAAAGCTATTGTGCATTTTGTCCTGAGTACGCTGATACCCCATATGTGGGGGGGAACCACTGTGATCGCCTTACTGCGATCTTTGGGAGGCACAATGAACAAATCCACAAAAGGTGAAGAATTGGTTTTCTTTTTTACGCCGTTCCTCGTGCGGTATTAGTGATTAGGCGACTTTATTCCTCGGATTGGTGCGATTACGGTGATACCAGATTTATACCCTTTTTTCATGTATAGCTTCTGTCACACACTAAAAGATGCTTTTTCTTGGAATAATTTTTTGTAAGAAATTTTTGCATCGCCGTATTTTGAGAGCTATAATTTTTCCATATTTCGGCCGACAGAGTTATCTGTGGGCTTATTTTTTGCGGACGAGCTGACGTTTTTATTGGTACCATATTCAGGCACATAACGTTTTTTGATCGTTTCCTATTCCGATTTTTGTGGAATCAGAATGAACAAAAACCAGCAATTCAGGAATTGTTTTTTTTTTTTTTTTTTTCCCTCCGTTCCGTGTGTGGTAAAATTGATAAAGCAGCTTTATTCTTCGGGTCACTACGGTTACGGCGATTTCTCATTTATATATTTTTTTTTATGTTTTGGCGTTTTTTACACAATAAAAAATTTTATAGAAAAAATAATTATTTTTGCATCAGTTTATTCCACGAGCTATAACTTTTTTATTTTTTCGCTGATGATGCTGTATAGCGGCTTGTTTTTTGCGGGACAAGATGACGTTTTCAGCGGTACCATGATTATTTATATCTGACTTTTTGATCGCGTGTTATTGCACTTTTTCCAAGCGGTATAATGATACCGCTTGGAAAAAGTTAATTTACTACTTTTTTGTGTTTTATTTTTACGGCTTTCACTGAAGGGGTTAACTAGGGTTACGCTTTTATAGATGGGATTTTTACGGACGTGGCGATACCTAACATGTGTATGTTTTTTGTTTTTTATTTTTTTTATTACATAAAAATGTATTTTTTAGGGGATTTTTTTAAAATTATTTTTTTATTTTTTTTTTACAATTTTTTAAAAAAATAATTTTTTTTAACTTGTCCCTTTATGGGACTTTCACTTTTTTTTACTTTTTATTGCAGTTACAATGCATTGCAATGCTCTGGCATTGCAATGCATTGCAGCTATAGTGGAAGCTGCTGTGACAATGATCACAGCAGCTTTCCGTAGCTAGATGACCCGGAGGTTGTCATGACAACCCCCGGGTCATCAAGGCAGAGATCGGCCCCTGCAAATTCATTGCAGGGTGCCGATCTGAGGCAGAGGGAGCTCCCGACCCTCTGCCTCCCCCCCTGAGCTCTGCGATCGCGCTGGATCGCAGCAGTCAGGGGGTAACAGCCAGGGGCGGTGGGGGCTCCGCTCCTGGCTGTCAGTGCAGGAAGCCTGGCCACTGCAGCGCCGGCTCCTGCACTGATCGCGCTGGAGAAGCTGAAATTTCAGCTTCTCCTGCACGATCGCTGCTGTGTTTGGTCAGTCAGATTGACTGACCAAGCACAGCGCTGTAGGTGCGGGGACCGACGGCAAAGGTCCCAGCACCGCTTGCCGTGCCTGTCAGCTGTCTGTGACAGCTGTCGGCACTGATCTACCACTGCGTGTTTACACGCAGTGGTAGATCAAAGCCATGACGTGCAGAGTCCGTCCTGGTGCCGGAACTGACACCTTGCCATGACGGACTCTGCACGTCAGTGGACATTAAGGGGTGAAGAAAAGAAAAATGCCACTGAACATGGTGTTATTTATGCGCGTAATGCATTGATTTTGTGTTTGATTTTCAGATTCTTATCACATGTTACAGAGTTGTATTGTTGCTAGCAATGTCTATTATAATCAAAAACCTATAAACCTTTTTGGTTATTTAAAGTTATTGACTATTGTTACATTTTAATGCATATATTATTTATTTTTTAGCGATGGAGAATGAAATTGATGAAGAATCGGCCCAGTGCTCTATCGGCCTTGCGAACAATTCAAAGTGCCACCTTAAGACATTCACCCATAGCAAGAATGAGTTGAAATTGTTTACAAGCTTTGGATTGGATGAACAGAAATTGCTGCGTCGACGAGTGGGACTAAATTTTGACGAACATTCACAAATCTGTTTACACCATGAAGCTTCATTCTTGACCAAATATGAGCATTTGCAAAAATCGTGTTGCAATCCTTTTGGGAAGAAAGGTCATAACACTATTCAAACCCTTGCGTTGGTCCATGGTGGTTATACCACAACCAATTCCCTAAGAATTGGTATTATAATCCTATTAAGAATTGTAATAATGCTGTCTTTCGAGAATTGGCAGCCCCATCGTCTAGGAGCCATGGCCGATAGCCGTGCAAGGCAAGCCGCGGGCGGTCTCTTTATCGCAGGTTCCGAAGCCTGAGGGTGGGTGTCTTTGCCTAGGATCCCAAGCCTAATATTGGGTATCTTTTGTTGGTTCCCAAGCCATAATGTTCAGTCTAAGTGGTATGGAATTGTTGCTGAATTTGCAACATAATCGGTTCAGAGAAGCTGTATTGTCGGCCCATTGCTGTTGCAGCTGGTGCTGGAATTATTGCAATGATTGACTGCTCGGGAATCCAGCATGTATAATTTCTCACAGGCCAGTGAAAGAAGCTAGCTGGTCCATGAAGATGCATAAAATTTATTAATGCATCATGGTCGTCGACTGAAATTTCAGAAATATTTCCAATCCACCAGTTCCTATCGTAAATGCAGGCAATGTATTGCCCTGGCTGGAGGTTTGCAATTGGCACAAAAGGCATTTCTGATCTGACAGATCTATCTACATGGGCAATGATAGATGATGGGTCATTTGACACCCTTGAAATGTGAATCTTTTTGTCATCAATTGGCACAAACTGGTGATTTTCTCTTGTTACAGCAATTGTATGTCCATCTTTGAACCTCTCCTCTTGAACTACCCGTATTTCGTAAATTTTTTCTTTTGGAACAAAAAAAAAAATTTGATTCCATGCAGTTGCTCGTTGCAAAAGTTGAATAAATCCACCGGGGTCAGTATTTGGTTTTCAGTTGGGCGTTGAAGACTGGCACGAGCTGCCAACCTCTTTGCTGTCCCTCCAATCCCATCACAGGGCGACTTTCCATGACTGGTACCAAAAAAATTCCATTCAGCGCTGATATTGAAATCAGCATTGTGGTGGCACAAGTTGAGAAAATTTTTGAAATTTTTGTACTGGGCTGCAGATCCATCGCTGAAGTAGTGGATATGACGAATACCATAGATGAGAGTCTTGAGATACTCCACAATTACTGTTAAGAAAGTGTGGACTGCAACTGTGTAATGTCGTGAGCAATCACTGATTATGCACAAGCTGATGTTCTGCGCAGCTTCACCATTTAACTCCTTGAAGTAAATTACAAATTGGTGTACTGTAGCTTGACTATTTTCCCAGTGGAAACCTTGAATGGCATCTTGAACAATAAATGAGTAATTTTCAGCAAAGTCCATAAGGATCACAAGCTCTCCAGGTCTCAGATTTTCCTTCAACGATTTCAAATAGCGACTTTGATGCTTGGCGATGTAGTGGTGGCTACAAAGTTTAGAAATTTTCAAAACCAATTCTTCAATGAAATCTTCTATAGTCAGTTGTTTGGTATCAAGCGTGTCTCGATCAGTGTGAATCCATTGTTTGAACTCAATAATATCTTCAGGGTCACTGTTGACAAACACATTGACTAGAAATTCTTTTAAAACTTCAGGACCCGGGCATTTATCACAACGGCCAAGCATACAGTCCTTGGATTCAATTCCACAGACCATTTTGCATATGAGCTCTTTGTTGTCATCATTGATTGGGCATGCTGCAAGCATTAGTTTGACATTTTGGTGAATGGTACACACACAAACGGAATGTGTTCCAGCAGATCCAACGGTTACGCACCACTTTGGCCGGATCTCACAAAACTTGGAAAATCCAATTTCAGGGCCATTCCGATCCCGATAGGCAACAAACATTTCCCTCATATTGCTCAGTAATAGTCACTTTTGCATCTGCTTTTTTTCTCCTGCTATTCGCACTGATACATAGTCTTTTTTACCAGGGCACATTCGACTGAATTCATCATCCTCAAAAAATGCCTGCACCTTTTTCTTCACTTCCTCAGAAACTTTCTTGCCACACTTGATTCTAGGTAAGGCTAAGATCCCATGTTCACATTTAAGCTTTCAAGCTTGTTTGACCATTCGTTCAGAGACACCGAATTCGTCTGATATAGCCTTAATGGACCAACTTTTAGGTGCCAATGTCAAGATTTGGACCTTTTCTGCCCGACTGGACAGCTGCAGCTTTTGCTTCAAATCTGCCAAAAGGTGATTGTAATCCAGACACATTTTGCACTGTGCTGTTTTTGTTTGCTCAATGTCTTTTGGCTCAAGCCCTCCAATTGAAGCAATCTTGCTAGAAAATGCATTTTGTACCTGGCTTATCTTTCTCCTTGCATATCCAAGTGAATCCCGCTGGCTTACCCGTGGATATTTCAGAGGAGAGATGCCAATGGATGTTAAGCTTGAATTTAGACTTTCAGGAGATCATTCCATTCCATCTGGATCTGATTCAGAGGAAACTGTATCAGCTGATTTTTTTCCTGTTGGCAAATTCTTTTCGACATGATGCACACATCTTCTGGCCAGGCTTCACATCATTCTTTGTTAATTCGTTCAACTGGTCAGCTGCTAAAAAATTGATAGCTCGCAAATTCTTTTTGGTGTTATGACCTTTCTTCCCAAAAGGATTGCCACACGATTTTTGCAAATGCTCATATTTGGTCAAGAATGAAGCTTCATGGTGTAAACAGATTTGTGAATGTTCGTCAAAATTTAGTCCCACTCGTCGACGCAGCAATTTCTGTTCATCCAATCCAAAGCTTGTAAACAATTTCAACTCATCCTTGCTATGGGTGAATGTCTTAAGGTGGCACTTCGAATTGTTCGCAAGGCCGATAGAGCACTGGGCCGATTCTTCATCAATTTCATTCTCCATCGCTAAAAAATAAATAATATATGCATTAAAATGTAACAATAGTCAATAACTTTTCATAACCAAAAAGGTTTATAGGTTTTTGATTATAATAGACATTGCTAGCAACAATACAACTGTGTAACATGTGATAAGAATCTGAAAATCAAACACAAAATCAATGCATTATGCGCATAAATAACACCATGTTCAGTGGCATTTTTCTTTTCTTAAACTGAGAGACTCCAAAAAAAAACCCAATGATCCTTGTAGAGAAAAATGTGCTCTTTCTAATGATATCAGAATTAATATATTTTAGGGGTACCCTTTTTGAGAAATTTGACCTAAAAATAGGTAAAATTCGGTTTTTTTAAGTTTTTCATCATATGTGGGTGTGAATATTTCCACAAATACATATGGTTTGACCGTGATATTGCAGCAATGCAAAGTCATGTAGATGTTTGGTGTACAGGGCAAAGCACCAGTTACTATTGGTTTTTGGTCTTGAGTTATATATGGGCAAAGTTTGGCATAAATTTTATGCGACGCGTTTTACAAGCTACTTTGACACAAAATTGCGGCCGAAATATTGTTTTGTCATAGCCGGTAATAATTTTATTGTGTTTAGCAGCAAAAGTTGAGCTAGTATGCCAAATTTCAGCATCATAGCCAGTATAGAACTCTAATGGCTATGTGCCAAAGTTTGCAAAATCCTCTTAGTTGAAGCCGCAGGCTTGGTGGAACCTCCAGTGAAAGGTCAACAGTGCCCAATGTATTTGAGATCTGGCCCTAAAAATTTACAGAACCTCTTTTCAAACATACATGTACATCCTTGTAAATTTTCAACAAAATCGGAGAAGGTCGAGTGGGGACGATTTTTAAAACTGGACCACTTGATGTGGAATGACCCAAATGTGACATGGCAACCGCTAAATATTCCAGCATATTTTCCATTCAAAAAGTCAAATGGCGCTCCTTCCCTTCTGAGCCCTGCCGTGCGCCCATACAGTGGTTTATGACCACATATGAGGTATCTGTGTACTCAGGAGAAATTGCCCAACAAATTTTAGGATCCATTTTATCCTGATGCCCATGTAAAAATGAAAAAATTGATGCTAAAAGAAAATTTTTGTTGGAAAAATTAAAATGTCCATTTTTTCCTTCCACGTTGCTTTAGTTCCTGTGAAGCACCTGAAGGGTTAATAATCTTCTTGAATGTAGTTTTGAGTAGCTTGAGGGGTGCAGTTTTTATAAAGGTGTCACTTTTGGGTATTTTCTGTCATATAGACCCCTCAAAGTGACTTCAAATGTGAGGTGGTCCATAAAAAAAATGGTTTTGTAAATTTTGCTGTAAAAATGAGAAATCGCTGGTCAACTTTTAACCCTTATAACTTCCTAACAAAAAAAAAATGTTGTTCCCAAAATTGTGCTGATGTAAAGTAGACATTGGGAAATGTTATTTATTAACTATTTTGTGCCACATAACTCTCTGGTTTAACAGAATAAAAATTAAAAATTTGAAAATTACAAAATTTTCAGAATTTTCGCCAAATTTCCATTTTTTTCACAAATAAACGCAAAAATTATCGACCTAAATTTACCACTAACATGAAGCCCAATATGTCACGAAAAAACAATCTCAGAATCGCTAGGATCCGTTGCAGCGTTCCTGAGTTATTACCTCATAAAGGGACACTGGTCAGAATTGCAAAAAATGGCAAGGTCTTTAAGGTCAAAATAGGCTGGGTCATGAAGGGTTAATAGTTTTTTATCTTTTTATCAATTAACAAAATTCAAAGTGAATGAACAAAAGAGACATCTAAATCAAACTAATATTTTCTGTGATCACCCTTTACCTTCAAAACTGCATCAGAGCTTCGCTTCTAGGTACTTGTTCAGTTTTTGAATGAACTCTGCAGAGAGGTTGTTCCAAACATGTTGGAGAACTAACCGCAGATCTCCTGTGGATGTCGCTTGTTCATAACCTTCTGTATCTTCATGTAATCCCAGACAGACTCAATGATGTAGAGATCGGGCCTCTGTGGGGGCCACATCATCACAACCAGGACTCCTTGTTCTTCTTTAAACTGTAGATTGTTTTTTTTTAATTACATTGCCTGTGTATTTGGGGTTGTTGTCCTGCTGCATAGTACATTTAGATCAAAACAGATATGGGCAAAAAAAGTTAGTTACCAACATGGCAGACGTTTTTACGTGCACCATACAAAACATGGTGTGAAACAGGCCTTAAGGGTATGCCTCTCTAAACGAGATCGCAAGCGAGATCACTAAAACGTCACTATTTTGCGATCTCGTTAGCGACTTAGCTGTGTGTGGCATGTAGCAACTATGTGGCCCCTGCTGTGATCTCGTTGATCGTTCACTAGAGTTCTGGACCGTTTTTTGATCATTGGCGTCCCGCTGGTGAGCCTATATCGCTGTGTTTGGCACCTTTTGCAAACGACCTCGTTTGTGACGCATATGGGTTTAGCGTCACGGAATGGATCGCAATATCTATAAGTTCTCTTTTGCGTCACAGAGAGGATCGCAGCAGTTGCAAAGCAGGCTAGCAGGACGCAGAGAGCAGGAGCGATGCTGGAAATTCCTATGAATCAGAAGCGCTCAGTACATGCTAATGACATCCTAACGACCGCCAAAGTCGTTAAAGAGATCGCTGACCGCTGATGTGTCGTTTGAGATCTCCTGTTTGGCAGCTACTAGCGACCTAAAAGAGATCTCACAAACGATCTCATTAGCTTGCGTCGTTATTGAGATCGCTAACGAGATCACTAAGTGTGGCAGTACCTTTAGAGGTGTTCCCATTTTATGGAAGAAAATAGCATTGTAAGTAGACCTCTAATTTCCTATTTTAAGACATTAGAAGCAATCCTTAGCTGGCAAATGATATCTTCATTTGTACATGGCCAATAAGAAATCATCTAATGTACTAAAGCTGTCTAAACCCTATAAACTATAAATGGCTGCAAAGGTCACTTCAGACCAACTATGGGCGCCTTTCAGAGAAACAGCAGACTGTGACACGTCTTCGATCTGCCAAGTTTGATTTTTTTTTTTCCCCGTTATTGCCACGTAATTGGCATACAGATGTGCCCCTAATGCCAAGCTGAAATAGATTGCATCACAACTTCATCAGGCTCAGAGGCCAAATCAATATATGCATATCCTGAGGGTATATTCCCTTTGGGTGGGCTACAATCGCATATTAATTCTCCCATCTCTGTTCTAGTTTCTGAAACTATCCTGTGTTGCAGATTTGAATTAAAAAATATATATAACCACCCATTTTTTTTTTGCACTTTGGTACAATAAGTCATGTCTCGCTTCCTAAAACTCAATGTAGACAAAACCGAACTCATCATCTTTCCTCCATCTCACGTATCTTCCCTACCCGATCTATTATGGTAAATGGCATCACGATCTCTCCCGCACCTGAAATCCGCTGCCTCGGAGTAACTCTCGACTCTGCCCTGTCCTTCAAACCACACATCCAAACTCTTGCCACCTCCTGTCGCCTCCAACTTAAAAATATTTCCAGAATCCGTCCCTTCCTCAGCCCTCAATCTACTAAAACTCTTGTGCATGCCCTCATCATCTCCCGCCTTGATTACTGCAACACCCTCCTCTGTGGCCTCCCCGTCAACTCTCTTTCACCACTCCAGTCTGTCCTCAACTCTGCTGCCCGACTAATCCACCTTTCCCCTCGCTACTCCCTTGCTTCTCCCCTCTGCAAATCCCTCCACTGGCTCCCAATTCCCCAACGAATCCAGTTCAAACTACTAACACTGACCTACAAAGCCGTCCACAACCTGTCCCATCCCTATATGAACTAATCTCCCAATATCTTCCTTCAAGTTATCTTCGATCCTCCCAAGACCTCCTACTATCCTCCACACTTATTCGTTCCTCACTCAACCGCCTCCAAGATTTCTCCCGAATATCCCCCATCCTCTGGAATTCCGCGCCTCAACATGTCCGATTATCCACCATCCTTGGATCCTTCAGACGGAACCTGAAAACCCATCTCTTCAGGAAAGCCTACAGCCTGCAATAACCATTCCGCCTCGTCGCCACCACCCGAGCTTCCGCCTCGTCGCCACCACCCGAGCTTCCGCCTCGTCGCCACCACCCGAGCTTCCGCCTCGTCGCCACCACCCGAGCTTCCGCCTCGTCGCCATCACCCGAGCTGCCGCCTTGCGGCCACCACCCGAGCTGCCGCCTCGCCGCCGCCACCACCAGAGTTGCTTCCACCACCAGAGCTGCCGCACCCCCGACCTTCTGTTTCTTCCCCATTATCCCGTAGAATGTAAGTCCGCAAGGACAGGGTCATCTCCCCTCTGTACCAGTCTGTCATTGTAAATTTGTTTACTGTAAATGATATCTATAACTTTGTATGTAACCCCTTCTCATGTACAGCACCATGAAATTAATGGCGCTATATAAATAAATAATAATAATACTGTAGCATGTCAATACTTATAAGGCTATGTTCACAAGTTGCTTTTTTTGCAGCAGTTTTTTTCTGCAGCCAAATCCTGCTCTCTAGGCAGTAAAAACAAGTATTTATAAAAAGCAGATTTTGATGTGGTTTTGGTGCAGATTATGTTACAGTACATGTTTAATAAAGTTAGTTTCATTCACCAAAAAAGTAGCAAAGATGCATGGTCGCATTTACTTCAGCGTTTTTGCATTTTCTCATTGCTTTCGATGGTGAAAAAACGGTGAAGGAAATGACTTTTCAAAAAAGCAGCAATTTTCCAATTCAGTCCAGAAATAAAGCAATTGTGTGCATGAGGTTTCTGAAATATCACAGCTGCAAAAACTCAGTATGTGACAATAGCCTTAATGTGTTTTTTCTTTTTGTTTTATTTTAACCGTAGATGATTCTACAGTTGAAACAGCAGAAGAGGCAGTGGAGCCGCCAGAAGCCGATATTAATGAGCTTTGCAGGGATATGTTTAGCAAAATGTCATGTTACCTCACTGGTGAGCTGATCGGTAAGTGACATTCTGTATTCTTCTCCATTTTAACATATAGGCTTCTGTAACTGCTAAATAAATGGTAGAAGAGTCATGTGCATAAGTGGACACCTCCCCATTATTTTGCAAGCTGGATGTAGAATCCATCCTCCTGGGCATGACAGGGCTCGAAGGACTGCCATTTTTGACATAGGTAAGAGTATCAAAGGTCGGATGTGGGCCCTATTTCAGTGGAACAGTGGGAGAAGATCTTAGAAGCTGTTCCTAGTTTGTCACCTTGTGAGGCCCAGAGACACTCAAATATTCTTCCTAGTTTCTTGTATAAAATTGGAATTCTCACAGATGTCCTAGATGTGGCACACTTGTTACACATGATATAGAAGTGTACAAAGATAGGTTCCTATTGGAGGAGGGTTCTCTCTGGTGGAAAAAGTATTATGGGTAAAGCTCCTAACAGATCCCTGTATCTACGTCTTGAGGTTAGCGGAAGACAGAAAAGATCTGGATTGCCCTTATCCTTGTTTATTGGCTGTATTTCATTTCAGGCATGAAAGCTCTTGGCAATCCATTGGCTAGATTCACAACCACCAAATAATAGGGAATTAAGACGTAGAGTAAATAACATTATTTGGTTAAAAAAGAGAGTGTACTTAGAATTGCATTCTATCAGTAAAGGGTATGCCACACTAAGCGAGATCGCAAGCAAGATCACTACTGCGTCACCATTTATGACGCAGTAGCGATCTCGTTAGCGACTTAACTGTGTGTGACATGTAGCAGCGATGTGGCCCCTGCTGAGATGTCGCTGATCGCTCATGAACGTTCTGAGCCGTTTTTTTGGTCGTTGGTGTCCCGCTGGTGAGCCTGAATCGCTGAGTGTGACACCCTTTATGAACGACTTCACCAGCATCGCAGGTGGGACTAGGTTTTCCCAGCGACCGCAGAGGTCGTTATACAGATCGCTGATGAGATGTGTTTGGAATCACACAGCTAAGTCACTAACTAGATCGCTACTGCGTCATAAATGGTGACGCAGTAGTGATCTCGCTTGCGATCTCGCTTAGTGTGGCATACCCTTAAATCTGAAAGGATATGGGGCCCCTGGCTATATACTCCAGGGTTGCCCTGGTCTCCCTTGCTCGGACATTCTTTTCAATGTTATCTCTTTCTTAGTACTATAGCTCCGCAGGGTGTACTCCCTTAAGTATATAGTTTCCTGGCAATGGGGAAGGTTTTCTCTGGTTTGTTGGTGTCCTGTATGGAGGTGAGGGGGTTTATAGGGGTCACAGTAAGGGAGGAAATAGGTGCCAGGGCCTTAATAATGAGTACATACAATGTAAACCTTTTCCTTTTATATTGTATTGCATGATGTTACAGCTTTGTTTGATAACAGGAAAATGTTTGTTTTTGTTAAATAAAAAATGATCTGATTTTACAAAAAAGTAGTGTCAAAGGTGTCACTTAAATCGGCCAGACATTTTGGGCAGGACGGTGGCTTAGTGGTTAGCATTGTAGCCTTGCAGCGCTGGGGTCCTAGATTCATATCTCACCATCGAAAACATCTGCAAGGAGTTAGTATGTTCTCCCCATGTTTGCATGGGTTTCCTCTGGGTTCTTTGCTTTCCTCCCTCACTCCAAATACATAATGATAGGGAATCTAGATTGTGAGCCCCAATGGGAACAGTAGTGATGATGTCTGTACAGCACTGAGGAATATGATGGCCCTATAAAAGCAAAGCATAATATACAGTACAGACCAAAAGTTTGGACGCACCTTCTCATTCAAAGATTCTTCTGTATTTTCATGACTGTGAAAATTGTAGAATCACACTGAAGGCATCAAAACTATGAAGTAACACATGTGGAATTATACATTACACTTTACAAAAAAGTGTGAAACAACTGAAAATATGTCTTATATTCTAGGTTCTTCAAAGTAGCCACCTTTTGCTTTGATGACTGCTTTGCACGCAGAACAGGTGAACGGATGGACTCTACATGCCTAGTTCCCACCGTAAAGCATGGAGGAGGTGGTGTGATGGTGTGGGGGTGCTTTGCTGGTGACACTGTTGGGATTTATTCAAAATTGAAGCGGTGAGCAGTCCAGCTCACCTCAAACCATCTCGATTGGGTTCAGGTCTGGTGATTGTGGAGGCCAGGTCATCTGGCATAGCACCCCAACACTCTCCTTCTTGGTCAAATAGCCCTTACACAGCCTGGAGATGTGTTTGGAGTCATTGTCCTGTTGAAAAATAAATGATGGTCCAACTAAACGCAAACCGGATGGAATAGCATGCCGCTGCAAGATGCTGTGGTAGCCATGCTGGTTCAGTATGCCTTCAATTTTGAATAAATCCCCAACAGTGTCACCAGCAAAGCACCCCCACACCATCACACCACCTCCTCCATGCTTCACGGTGGGAACCAGGCATGTAGAGTCCATCCGTTCACCTTTTCTGCATGCAAAGCAGTAATCAAAGCAAAAGGTGGCTACTTTGAAGAACCTAGAATATAAGACATATTTACAGTTGTTTCACACTTTTTTGTAAAGTGTAATGTATAATTCCACATGTGTTAATTCATAGTTTTGATGCCTTCACTGTGATTCTACAATTTTCACAGTCATGAAAATACAGAAAAATCGTTGAATGAGAAGGTGTGTCCAAACTTTTGGTCTGTACTGTATGTAATAATTTTTGGCATACCTTGTGATTATGCCTTTTACCGTATATTGTTGATCAGAAAATGGTTGTCTCATGCAAATCAGGAAACATGGTATTTAAGCCAAGCTTTAGACTCCTTGTAGTTTGTAGCAGGATGGGTCCTCGAGATCTAGAGCAGACAGACGCTCACAATGATGCTTTAAATCGCAGACATTTGAAGTCGCCATATAATTTTGCATCTTGATATTCATCTTGGGTGATTTACGGGGTGCAATCATGATAAATTGTAATGCTTAAAGTCTGCATACATTGTTTCATCCTCTGCATAGCAAGAATATGATCATGGTAACCATGACTACCGTTTTTTGGTACTTATTAGTGTTTTGTTAAAGAACTTTTTTGGGGTAATAACATCAGCATAAATAGACAGGTGTCCATGAATTCACCAGGTTTGGAAATGGTTCCGTGATGTATATGCTCTGTCAAAGATGAGAAACAGGCTTCCCAACCACAGCTGTGGATTCGGTAAGACAAAACTTTGACTTCTCAATTTCCCTGACCTGCAGCTCCACAGCCCTGCCTCACTACTGAGCCTGTACATAAAGTGCCGCACAGAGTCATCTCAGCTAAAGGTTCAAATCCTCTGATCAGGAACACAACACACATTTATTGGACATTTCATAACTTTCCCAAATTCATATGAAAAAATTTACAGCACATCCTGCATTGAACTACTGGACCCAATTTATTATATATTTTACTAGTTGGTCTACTTTATACCAACTCCACTGAAATGGACACCAACTCCTACTCCACCAAAATGGATACCGACTCCACAGCCCTGTTCCCAAGTTTTCCTTGTCTGGATCCTAACTGGATCAGTCCTTTGGCCAGTGGTGCCATTATTCTATTCACAGCGAGTGATAAATGAGCAATGTTTATAGAAGGTCAGAAAAGTCATTTCTCAGTCTTCTCTTCAAGGAGCTTGGCAGCCACTGATAGCTGAACACCCCACATCCAGCCGATCAGTTACTGACATAAATCCGAGCTGTAAATCTGCACTACCACAGAGCTTAGGTACCAGGATCTGGTGCTTAAAAGGATTTTCTTAGAATGCCAAGTTATACCCTATTTTATGGATAAGGGATAACTTGCTAAACTTGAATGCAGCAAAGGTGCTCATGCTCTACCTCTGCGCCTTTCAATATCTATTTAAGTGCCACAAAAAGCGGAGTACAGGCTGTTTTCTGCAGTCCCATTGACAATGAATGAAGCAGTGGCAGAGTGTGCACACCTTAAAGGGCTGTGTCCTCAGTCAGACCCGAAGCAATCAGCAAGTTACTCCCTATATTATGGATAGGTGATAACATGCGATTTTTAGCCAAACCTCTTTAAGTAGTTAAGAACTTATCGAATACTGTTATTTAAAGCAATTTATAAACGTTTGCATTAAGCTCCCTCTTTATCAACCTTGTCTATGTAAGTCAATTGAAACTATGTATCAATAAAACAAACTCTGACCTCTAAAACGATATTCGGGTAGTCCCCGGGTTATGAACTACATAGGTTCGTTCGTAACCTAATTTTTGTATGTCAGTTGCAACAAAAAAAAATTATTGTCACCTTATCGTTGACCTCTCCGGCCACCACGCTGCCTGCCAGGTCCTCTTCTGTCTGCCATAGAACTCCATCTCCAACCTCTTCACTCTAGGTCAGGACTTCTGACCAAGCTTAGGCTCCAGAGCTCACTACAGGTTGTAAGGTCCTGATATTAGAACATGTGCTGCTATTTTATGACGCACAGTGAGTTCCAAGGTTTGAAGTCTTGGTTTAAGTGTAAAGGCCAGAGATGTGGTACATTATGGCCAAAAGAAGAGGAGCGGACAGCAGGAGAGGTGAGTAATGTTTGTTTTTTTAAACCTACACTCATTTCGCCTCTCACCTCTCCGGCCACCTCGCCATGTGGTCCTCTTCTTTCCGCCCGCAGCAGCAGGCCAGCCAGAGAAGTTAAGTTTTGTTTTTTGGGATTTTTTTTTTTACCAGTTTTCTCCACCTCTGTCACCACTGTGGCTGCCTGATGTCCAGTTCTCTTCTTTCCACTGTGAAGCGCCACATCTCCGGCTTCTCCTGTGTGTCATAACGTCACAACGCACATCTTGATGTTGCGACCTTACAATACGCAGTGACTTCTCAAGCCTGGACACGGCAGCAAAACCTAGCCTGTAAAAAAAAAAAAAAATGCTGGAGATGTGGCGCGCGATGGCAGAAAGAAGAGAACCGGCCAGCGAGCAAGTGGCGACCACATATGTGAGCGATTAAGTGATTATTAGGTTTTTTGTTTTAACATCTTACGTTCATAGCTGTGAGTCATATGTAAGTCGGATGTTTGTAACCTGGTCACTTCTTATGTTAGAAATAATAAGATTTGCATTAAAATGTTTTTTGTTTTTTTTTATAATTGTGTACTGAAGAAAGTAGGAGTACGAGGATCGATGTGGTCCCTCTTCTGACCCAGTACAATGTGCTTACTGGTGCTTTAATTTTGTCATCTTTTTTGCTAATTTTCATTTAATTTTATTCTAAATTGCTATTTCAGCCACAAGTGAAGACTACAAACTTCTAGAAAATATGAATAAGCTCACATGTTTGAAATATATGGAGATGAAAGACATTGCCGGAAATATTAGTCGAAATCTCAAGGACCTAAACAAGAAGTGTAAGTACAACATTAAACATTGATACACAAGCCATTACATTTTCTGGTTTCCACATCCTCCTGGAATTCTCAAGGTTTATGACATCTGCCTATTCTTAGCATTTCTCTATAGCTATGCTTTTCTGTGATGGAAATCGGTGATAGCAAATGCTGGACTTCATTCTCATCCTGATTGTATTGATCTCAAAGATTCTGTCTTCATTCCTTGCACCCTGAAATGAAAAGTTACATATAAGATACGGTTGGTTGAGAAGTATTTGGTCATTGACACAATTTTCATAATTTCTCCTCTGCTCACCAGTACAACATAGTCATCAGATTGTAGATTTTGACCTGAAATTCAAAAATTTTAGAAAATATTCCGGGAATTGTTTAGAAATTACAGACGTTTTTTACATAGCCCTTTCATTTTCACAGGCTCAAAAGTACCATATTTTTCTGATCATAAGGCCCACTTTTTTTCCCCCAAATTTGGGGGTAAAATGGAGGTGCGTCTTATAATGCGTATAGACTATACCGGTACCGTTGCTGCAGGCTGGGATGAGGGGGTATCCTGCGGTGCTGCCTGGTGCTCCTGCGGGTGCCCGGCAGTGCTGCTGGTGTCTCCAGTGCTGCAGAACACCCCCTCATCCCAGCCTGCGGCATCACCCCACTCCTGCTTCCTCCAGCAGCGACCCTGGGACCCCGCTTCACCGCAGACACCAGCCCCAGTAAGCAATAAGACGCATGGGTTACAAGAAGCACCACCATTTTATTTAAAAAAAAAAATTCCTATTTTTCTCCTCAAAATTTGGGGTGCATTTTAGAATCTGGAGCGTCTCATAATCCAAAATATACTGTAATTGGAAAATTGATCAATATTCTGTCTAATGGTCCATGGTGGCCTGTTGGCATATTAATATGATTAAATGTTAAAGTAATTTTCCCCATCCCTTCAACAGCTCCAGACGGGGAGTGGATCCACCCCAAGGACAGGAAACCTATATATTAAAATGCGAAGCCTCTCTATAAGCTTGTTATTTAACCCCTTCACACCTATGGGTATAACTATGTCCTGAACTGGGGTTGATCACATATGGATAGAGCTCAGGAGCTAGACAACATCTGTCTCTAAAGCAGCGGCCAGAACTGAGCTCCAATCGCTGCTTTTAACCTTTTAAATACTGCTATTGATCACAGACAGCGGCATTTAAAGAGTAATTAAAATTTAATATTTTTTTTAAAAAAAAATTCCAACAAAAAAGTTAACACTTTGAAAATTACTTTATTAGTGGATTTTTCATTTTGTCTTTTTTTTTTTTTACTTACAAAACTTGCATAGTTTTTTTTTGTTTTTTTTTATTGCCATAATCATCGCATCAACGTAATTGTTCCCTTATTTTAGGTTAAAGGAGTTTTTGTAGGGCAGCACCGTGGCTCAGTAGATAGCACTGCAGCCTTGCAGCGCTGGAGTTCGAATCCCACCTAGGACAACATCTGCAAGGAGTTTGTATGTTCTCCCCGTGTTTGCGTGGGTTTCCTCCGGGTACTCCGGTTTCCTCCCACACTCCAAAAACATACTGATAGGGAATCTAGATTGTGAGCCCCATCAGGGACAGCGACGATAATGTGTGCAAAACTGTAAAGCGCTGCGGAATCTGTTAGCGCTATATAAAAATAAAGATTATTATTATTGTATATACTGTATCCTGCATTATTTTTTAGAAGAACCAAGTTAGCCTGCAGTCAGTCCGTAGACGAAGTGTCCACCATTCTCACTTCCCTGTGTTTTGTATTTTAAATCTAAAAAATGTGAAAAACAATTACAGAGAAAATAAGTCTTCCTGGGTGTCCTACTACACTCTGGCAGGCAGAAATGTTTTCTTCCAGAAGAAAAATAATGAAGATAATCATTATTGTAGTGGATTTAATCAGAAATGAAATAGTTTCCGTGAGGAGTGACATGTCTGTTTTGGGATCCCTGACATCCTGTATTCCAGTGCTCCCATGGACGCAGCACCATTCTAGAGACATTAGGAAGTCTTGGAGATGGGAGAAAAAAATTGGTCATCTGGAAAATAAGATGCTAATATCCAGTTGCACAATGAAGTCCTGAGACTTTACAGGTGGCTTTACAGAAGGAACCACTCTCAAGGGGTTCCCTGTGAAATCCTTATTGCATCAGTGATTGCTACAGATGCCAACCCCTTCATTTCATGAACAGGAAATTATGAAAATGATGTTGCTGTCCAAATACTTCAGGACCCAACTGTATGTACAGCTAAGATAGCTAAATATACTGATTTGTACAATAATTACATTTTAATCTGGAAATTGGCATGGAAAAAGAAAGCTTTGTGTTTATATGTGCATGTAGTGTGAGTGTACTAATGTACTCACCGCTGCTCTGTCCAGTGTCCTGTGCTGTTCTGCTCTTCTCCGTGACTTCATCCATCTGGAGTTTCTCTGGGTCACCCTTTTCTCTGCCTGACTGGACTTGGCTTTTACAGTGGAAGTCTGTGGAGCGTTAGAACGAGCCCCCATAGGCTGTTATTGTAAAAGAGACCTCCGGCTCACACATAGAGCTTAGAGGGAGCCGTATAGTCGCCATTGCGGTGTCTTCACCCAGAAGAGGGGCAGAATAGCACTGAACACTGGAGAGAGCAGCAGTAGGTGAGTATATTAATACACTCACACTACATTAAATGCACATATACATATATGGGAATGCTTCTCTAAAGCCAACCTGTAAGCAGGATTGTGCTGAGTAACCTACAGACAATGTCAGGTCAGCACCATTATACTGATTAAAATGATACCTTGGCTGATTAAATACACTTTGTGGTTGCGTAGTTTTTATTTGTGGTTTTCAATAAATGAGATTCTCGTGCTTCGAGGCGGCCTGTGGGGGGCTGTGGGGGGTCTTCATATGGTGCTCTAGTTAAGTAATCATACTGATGGCTTATGACAGGTAACTGATCTCTCACTGACCTGCCCCCTATTTCACGTACTGCATAGAATATTGTGTGATTACAAATAAAAATTTACACTAAGCAAAATGGCGTTGGCTCATGCCCAGTAGCATCTATCCCTTTCTGATACATGCTACTGTGCATGCGCCGTGATTTTGATGGAGAAAAAAAAATCTGCCTGAAGCAAAATGGTGTTGTCTCTTGCGCAGTAGCATCTGTCGGAACAAATGGCACATGCGCCACCAGCACCATTTTGATGCAGCAACTTTTTTTTTTTTTTTTTTACCCTACCATATTCTATGCATAATGTGATACATATGCGATACATGTAATTGTGCATTTTTTTGTAACCCCACACTATTCTATGCAGTATGTAAAATGGGGGACAGGTCAGTGAGGGATCAGTGACCTGTCAGCAGGTTACATTATGAATATGTAAGCAGAGCACCACATGAAGACCCCCACAGGCCTACACGGAGCACGAGCATATCATTACCTCAAAACTCAAAATAAAGATTAAACAACAACCACAAGACGGATTTCATCAACCAAGATATCATTGTAATCAGTATAATGGCGCTGACCTGACACTGTGTGTAGGTTACTGCAGGGTTCGACAAACCCAGGCGCCAGGTCGCCAGTGGCGCCTAGAAAATCATGCCTGGCGCCCGGGGAATTAAAGAGGAGGCAGGGCCGGCGTCAGTACCCGGCATACCCGGGCAAGTGCCGGGGCCCTGAGCAGGCGGGGGGCCCACTCGCCGTCGGGCACCCCGGCGCCCCTTAGCGGAGGAGAGCGGTGTCAGCGCCGCCACTGCCCCCCTCCTTCCCCCCGCTTGCTTAGGGCCCCGGCAGCAGCTGGTACAATACTTACCACTCCCCGTGCCTCCGCTGCCGCAGCTCCGGGCTCCAGGGGGCGCCTGCGCTTCCTCTCACAGCAGCGCCGCTGAATGACGTCATCATTCAGCGGCCGGCTGTGGCAGAGAGCGCGTGGACGCCGGACAGGTGAGGTGTGTGTGTGTATCAGTGTGTGTGTGTATGTAGTGCGGTGCTTTGTGTGTGTATGTGAGAGAGTGCTTGTGTGCTGTGGTGCTGTCTGTGTGATGGTGGTGGGGGGAGGGCAGTGATGATGATGATGGGGAGGCATTGATGATAATGGGGAGGCATTGATGATAATGGGGAGGCATTGATGATGATGGGGAGGCATTGATGATGATGGGGAGGCGATGAGATGGAGATGATGATGATGGGGAGGCGATGATGATGATGGGCAGGCATTGATGATGATGGGCAGGCATTGATGATGATGGGCAGGCATTGATGATAATGGGCAGGCATTGATGATAATGGGCAGGCATTGATGATGATGGGGAGGCGATGATGATGATGGGGAGACAATGATATGATGAGGAGGCAATGATGATGATGGGGAAACCATGATGATGATGAGGAGGCAATGATGATGATGGGGAGGCAATGATGATGAAATGAAAAAAAAATTCTGGCTCCTAAATTTTTTGGCTGGCTCCTAGATTCTGAACAACTTTGTCGACCCCTGAGTTACTGTGCACAATCCTGCTGACAGGTTCACTGTAATTACTTGTATTGCTCATAATTTTTTTTATAGATTCGAGTCTGCAGCCATATCTTGAACAAATAAATCAGATAGAAGAACAAGTGGCATCTTTGGAAAATGCAGCGTACAAACTGGATGCCTATTCAAAGCGATTAGGTAAGATCCAGTTACTTGTGGTTGTCCATAGTGGTGTTCAACATGTCATAGTAGTACTACTGTAATTCAACTCCTACATCTGTAGTGAAACAGTAAACTTTTTTTCATAAATCAATAGTAAATGCAAAGATAAAGATAAAAAAAAGTTATCTTAACCTGAAAATAGGTATTTCTCCTTTGCCTGATTTGGGGACACAGGACCATGGGTGTATGCTGCTGACACTAAGTGAATACAAAAAAGTTAGCTCCTCCTCTGCAGCATACACCTACCACTGGCTCCAGCCTGAACCAGTTCTTGCTTAGTGTCCGTAGGAGGCACATGGGTCTGGTCTTCAGACCATTTTTTATTTTATTCTTTTTACTATTTTTTACTATTTTTCCATGGATTACAGGGGCTATGGATCCTTTCAAGTGTTCGATATCCCCAAACCAACAACAGGCGAGCACGTGGAGTGCCGCCTCCACGTATCCTCTTCTGCAACGTGCAGGCCATGTCTGAGCTTTCTTTTAGGAGCGACGGGTCCCTTCAGGGCACCGCTCTCCCCACACCAGCAACAGACAGGAAAATGGAGTGTCGCCTCCATGTACCCCCTTCTGAAGCCAAGCTACTGCCGGACAACAGCCCTGTCCTATCCTAGGGATTGAACCTCTTGGATGCACAGAGGTTCTCATGGCGTCCGTCCAGCCACCACTGAATCACCACTGACTGAACAGTGGCGACGAATGGAGGGCGGACGGGCCCTCTCCACCTCCCTGTCAAAGGGATGGTGGATTTGAGGGTTCCCTGCACCGTCCATAATCCAGGTGACCTGAAGGCGGGAGCGCTTCTTAGTCTGGGTCCTGCGCTGTGGCGGTCTAAAGTCCGGGACGCACACCTCCGGTAAGTGTGGACCCAGGACGTAGTATGGCACCACAGCGGATGCAGCGGCTCTGACGGCGGGTTCCGACACCAGTGGAGGAAGCGCTTGAGCCACGAACCCCCTTTCTCCCTGGGTGCTCTCCGGCCAGCATGAAAAAAATTAAGCCCTGGCTTGGGCTTACCTCAAGGAAATGTCATGATGCTGCGGGGGTGCTCCGCCCATTTTTTTAAGTTTCTGGCGCCAATTTCTCCTCTGGGCGCGACTCGTTCCCTACGAGACTTCCTCCGGATAAGTCTCGGCGGCCATCTTTCTTCGCCGCCCGCATCCATGGGGGAAATAGCGCTGTCATCGCCTACCAAGTCGTGCACACGGCGAGACTTCTTGGTCTCTCAGCGACCATCTTTTCTGCTGGCACCTGCGGTCTGATCGCTTACGGGGATTCTTCACAGTGCCTGTAACGGTCCCTTCAGACACTTCTAATGGGCTGCCTCACCGGATTCCCCGGCAGAGGACCGCACACTTGGAGCCTCAGGACTGGGGTAAGACCTGGACGGTGCCCTATATACATATATATTAGTCCTTCACTACATGGGCTCTGCTACATACTATCCTCCCTATTGGAGCATATCAGCAGCAGCTCTCTGGCTTACGCTATGCCCATTCAGAATGGCTATGAGTGAGAAGAAAACCATTGCTGTAAGCATACTATGGCATTTCAGTCTCCCTTATACATTATGTAATGGGCCTGAGCAAGACAGGGACTGACGTCCATGTTGAGCGGGACTCGCAGTGGCCAGACCTGAATGGGTGACTGCAGGGTCAGATAGCGCCTGATGCGGGATGGGGTCCTGGGATCAATATTCCTCCATTGATGACCAAAGCAATACAAGTCCCTTCATGATCCCTCCTCTACCGGTCGGGGTCTTCTCCATCCGGCCTTAGAGGAATCCCCCATCCCTAATGCAGCATGGTCAGTGGTTAGCACTGCATCCTTGCAGCGTTGGAGTCCTGGGTTCAGATCCCACCAACGACAACATCTGCAAGAAGTTTGTATGTTCTCTCCATGTTTGCGAACTCAGTCAGCAAGAGTTGGTCTCAGGCGAAAAATCCACGGGTTACAGAGGGGCGACGGATCCCTTCAGGGTTCTGTTCTCCGCCGACTTACAACAGGCAGGAACGAGGAGTGTCGCCTCCACGTACCCCCTCCTGCACCGTTCTTTTGTCCTATAGCACGTCACCTGAGCCTTCTAGCGCCACGGCATCCGTGGTCTCCGTCTCTCGCCCCCCCCCTCCCAGGGGTCTGCTTCAAACATGGCTCTGTGTTCGAGTCTGACGGACCCCGTTGACCTGGACTCGTCAAAGTTTTCAGACGATGGTGGATAGTCTCATTGATGCCGTCAACCAGACTTTAAGGATTGACGAGGACTCTATCTCTGCCCCAGACCATGTGGGTCCTTCAAGAGAACTATACGTCCTCATAGGGTGTTCGCAACCACTCAGAGTTTCAGGACATAGTTCGGTGGCATAGAGAACGACCAGATAAATGCTTCACAGGTCAGAAACCTCTTGAACCGAGATATCCCTTTCCTCGAATCGGCGTAGGGAGTGGGTGGAATCTCCTCCAGTTGACCCACCGTTATCTCATCTGGCGTCAAGATAGAGAATCCTGCCATTCAGGGTTGGAAGTCTCGGGTTCGGCACTCTTGCCCTCTTTTGCAACGGTGTGGGTAGCCAAAGCCATGCTCTCTTGGATAGATGCCCTTGGCAGAGCTATACAGACCAGTGAGGTTCACCCGGAGACAGTGGAGCTGGAACATCAGTTTACCTTGGCCGGGAATTATTTGGTGCACGCTTCTCTTGACGCAGCCTCTAACGCTATCTCTATTAGGCGATGGGCAATGGCGTGCGGACTCTGCGTCCAAAAGTTCTAGCTTCTAGGCCTTATCGAGCGGCCGTCTATTCGAAGAGAAGCCAGACCATCTTATCACTGACGTCACAGGGGAAATATTGTTCCCCCAGCACAAGGTCAAGCGACTCCCAGGTTCTCTACAGGACCAACCAGCCGTGGAGAAGCCAGCCATAACAGTCCTTACTGAAGGGATCCAGGTCCCGTTGATTTTCGTTCGACACCAGCAAAGTGGGTGGTCACCTGCTTTTGTTTTCATCAGGTCTGGCTCTCTGTCGTGTTCGACGAATGGATCTGGGACCTGGTGTCTTCTGGATATAAAATACTTCCCTTCTCGTTCCAGAAAACGAAAGATTCCAGGGGTGATACTCAAACCTGTCCGTGGTCCCAAGAAAGGGTCGGTGCGGTCCATCCTGGACCTCAAACTTCTAAACAAGTTTTGGCAAGGTTCGGCTCTTCAAGTCAGAGTCCTTCTGTACTGTCATAACCGCTATGGAGAAGGGGAGTTGCTAGCATCCATCGACATCCAGGAAGCTTGTCTTCATGTCCCCATCTTTTCCCCTCTCAGAAGTTCCTGTGCTTCGCTGTTTGCAAGGAACACTTCCAGCTCACAGCATTGCCCTTCAGTCTCTCCACCGCTCCCAGTGTGCTCACGAAGGTCATGGTGGCTGTCATGTTGACATGTCCATTCTGCACTCTCAGGACATGGTTGTGTTGCCATACTTGGATGACCTTCTAATCAGGGGACCGTCGTTTTTGTTAAGTATATAATTCCACATGTGTTAATTCATAGTTTTGATGCCTTCAGTGTAAATGTACAATTTTCATAGTCATGAAAATACAGAAAAATCTTTGAATGAGAAGGTGTGTCCAAACTTTTGGTCTGTACTGTATATAACGTATATACTCGAGTATAAGCCGACCCGAGTATAAGCCGACCCCCCTAATTTTGCCACAAAAAACTGGAAAAACTTACTGACTCGAGTATAAGCCTAGGGTGGAAAATGAGATTATGCCCTATATGTTGCCCATGTGTTATGCCCCCATAGATGCTCCATAGATTATGCCCCATAGATTATTCCCCCATAGATTATGCCCCCATAGATTATTCCCCCATAGATAATGCCCCATAGATTATGCCCCCATAGATAATGCCCCATAGATAATGCCCCATAGATTATGCCCCCATAGATTATTCCCCCATAGATAATGCCCCATAGATTATTCCCCCATAGATAATGCCCCATAGATTATGCCCCCATAGATTATGCCCCCATAGATTATTCCCCCATAGATAATGCCCCATAGATTATTCCCCCATAGATAATGCCCCATAGATAATGCTCTATAGATTATTCCCCCATAGATAATGCCCCATAGATTATGCCCCCATAGATGCTCCACAGTATAGGCCTCAATTGCTGCTGCAACCGAAAAAAAAAAAAAAGGTATACTCACCTCTCGTTGCTGGGGGGCCAGGTGCCGGTGTCCTGAGCAGGCGGGGACACCGGCGCGCTATGGGGGATAGGTGCCGGTGTCACCGATCGCTCAGGGCCCCGGCACCAGCGATATTTACCTGTCACCGCTGCTCGCCGCCGTCTTCCGGGTCCTCCAGCAGTCAATGAACAGGCAGAGGGCGCTGCGCACAGTAATGACGTCATCGCGCCCTCTGCCTGATCATAACAGCAAGAGGACCCGAGGACACAGCGGAACGGGGCAGGTAAGTATCGCTTATACTTACCCTTCCGCTGGCGCGTCTCTGCCCTGCTCTTCTCCCACGGTCCTGGCGCCAGTGTTCAGCGGTCACGTGTTACCGCTCATTAAAGTCATGAATGTGTGCATATTCATGACTTTAATGAGCGGTAACACTGAAGGCTGAATACTGGCGCCGGGACCGTGGGAGAAGTGCAGGGGCTGCAGAGACCGGGCCGGCGGAAGGGTGAGTATACAGGACAGCTGCGCTCCCCTCCTCCGCCGACCCCCTGGTATATGACTCGAATATAAGCCGAGAGGGGGACTTTCAGCCCTAAAAAATGGGCTGAAAATCTCGGCTTATATTCGAGTATATACGGTAATAGGGAAGTTGAACATCATTGTTTGGACCAATTACTAGACTCCCGGTGATTGCACCAACTCCCAGATGCAGTAGATGGGGACATATATGGTGCCTGTCAGGCTCAGAGTAGGTAATATGGAATTTACTGCTTGACGTGAAAGTATCGCTTCAGCTGACTTCTCAGGATAGTTGTGTACTTGAGGAATAATCCTATTTTTGAGTATTATAGGACTTGTTTTATCCAGCATTTTAGCAATGTTCTGTGTTTATCGCTCTGCCTGTGCCTTTACCTCTCATTTCCTCCCCTCTACCTTCTCTATAGAAGTCTATAGGCAATAGCTGTGATCTGATCCCTCAGTGAGCTGAAAGTCTGAGTCTGTGAATTTAGAGAAGAGTTTGATAAGTGGGGAAAGAGGCATTTTTCTTCAAATTGAAAGTTTATTTTCTACACTTTTACTGTTTATAAAAAAAAAAATGTAGGTACATTTTTGAAACATGGACAGTTCCCTGTTGTGAATGTGTTAGAAATGAATTCTGAGCGGGAGCTCCCTCTGGTGGTTACAAACAGTACTGAACCATTCAATGAAGATTGTGAAGATTGGCGATCAGGAGTTACAGACTGGTCTTATATAAGGGAGGTTCCCTCCCATCAGGGTTGCCGGTGATCAATTGTTCTTGTCTCAACTTTGTTCCTGGTTCTCTTGGAAGCTTGCTGTGTTTTGCCTACATCTTCTGCTAACAGATAAGTTTTTTTTCTGCTTGTATTTTTGTGCTTGCTTTTTCCATTGTTTCCTGCACTCTTGTGGAGGTCTGCCAGGTCCCCTCCGGGGCTTGTGCTCCTCTCAGTTTATCTGAGCCTCTGTTATTTGTTCATTTGCCTTTTCCAGTTTTTTCAGTGGCTGCGGCTTAGTTTTGTTACACCAGAGAACTAATTTAGGTGGTAGAGGTCGTGTGATCTCAGGTGTTTTTGTAATTAGTAGTGTTGGTACTTTTTAGGTTTTTTTGGGATTGCAGTAAGTGTCCTTCCTATCCTTTTCTTTCTAGGAAGATTGGGCCCCAACGTTTGCTCATACTATTTTCTGTCTGTGTCTGTATTTCCTCTTGTCTAACCGCCATTACATGTTTGGGGGCTTCCTATGTTCTTTGGGGATCTGCTCCGGGGCAGATAGTTTTCCTCTTTCTATCTTTAGGTGTGGTTAGCTTCTCAGGCTGTGATGAGGCGTCTAGGACCAACGTAGGTACGCTCCACGGCTGCCTTTAGTCGTGGTGGTTAGTCAGGGTACTGCAATCCAGTAGATTCCAACCTCTCTGATGTATTGCCGTTTTTGCCTGCTCTCCTCAGCTACCAAAACATAACAGTTCCCGCTTCGGAAGACCCAGCTATACTGAAGGGTCTTCGCATTTGCCAATGCATTAGTTAGCTCAGGTCGGAAGAGGTACTCTGAAACCGTAATTTTAATTTATCAGGATATTGTAGCAAGCTATCAGGGTAGGGGGGAAATGTATGCTGTTAGAGGGAACCTATAAGGTGATTCATACTGTCCAAACCACAGGCAGCAAAAATCGCAGTGCGGCAAGACTGCAACCAGGTATATTATTCTCTGAAACGCTTCAACATTTCAGATGGTACCTGGCAGCAATTATGCAGCCAGGCTTTATTATTATTATTATACATTTATATAGTGCCATTTATTCCATGGCGCTTTACATGTGAAAAGGGGAAATATAGACAAGTATAATAAACATGTGCGAGACAAGGGACACACAAGTACAGGATAAGAGAGGACCCTGCCCGCGAGGGTTCACAGTCTACAGGGATATGGGTGTGGATACACTAGGAGAGGGTATAGCTGGTTGTGTGGTGGTTCAGTAGACTGAGGAACATTGCAGGCTGTAGGCTTGTCGAAACAGGTGGGTCTTCAGGTTCTTCTTGAAGGTTTCCGTTGTTGGTGAGAGTCTGACGTGTTGCGGCAGAGAGTTCCAGAGTATGGGGGAAGCACGGGAGAAGTCTTGTATGCGGTTGTGGGAAGAAGAGATGACAGGGGAGTAGAGAAGGAGATCTTGAGAGGATCGAAGGTTGCGTGTGGGTAGGTACCGGGAGACCATGTCACAGATGTATGGAGGAGAATATGATACATTCTGCCTATGGATTGGGCATCATGAATTATGAAGATTTTATTTACTGTATATACTCGAGTATAAGCCGACACGAGTATATGCCGAGGCCCCTAATTTTGCCATGGAAAACTGGGTAAGCTTATTGACTCGAGTATAAGCTGGGTGTACATTGTCCCCTCATCCCTGTCCTGCTCTGTGTGGCTCTCCCCCCTCCCATTATTGAATGGCTCGGCTCCCCGTCCCATCCTTCTATGTATGGCTCAGCTCCTTGTGCTCCCCCGTCCTTCTCCATGCTCCTCAGTGCTTCCCCGTCCTCAGTGCTCCCCCGTCCTGCTCTGTGCTCCCCCGTCCTGCTCTGTGCTCCCCCATCCTGCTCTGTGCTCCCCTCGTCCTGCCCCTGTGCTCCCCCGTCCTGCTCCTGTGCTCCCCCGTCCTGCCCCTGTGCTCCCCCATCCTGCTCCGTGCTTCCTCCGTCCTCCTCCATGCTCCTCCCGTCCTCCTTCGTGCTCCCCCCATCCTCCTCTGTCATACTCACCCTCTGTGCAATCGCTGAATGTCCCCTGCATCCTCTGTTGTCCCAGCTTCCTCCAGCTCTCCTGTGCTGAGCGGTCACTTGGTACCGCTCATTAAGGTCATGAATATGGACGTCACGCCTATGGGAGTGGAATTGCATCCATATTCATGACCTTAATGAGCGGTACCATGTGACCGCTCAACACAGGAAGAAGCTGCCAGCCCTGGGACAACGGAGAATGCAGGGACGATGAGCGATTGCACAGGAGGGTGAGTATGATGTCCCAGCCACCGGCCCCTGTCACCGCACCCCCTCTCCCGCTGTTTTCTGCACAATGACTCATTTATAAGCCGAGGGGGCATTTTCAGCACAAAAAAAGTGCTGAAAATCTCGGCTTATACACGAGTTTATACAGTAATTGGTTGATTCTGGATGAACTGAAGTGAATTCTTAGCTGTTAAAAGTATTAGTGTATTTGCAGTTTCAGATGATCATTTTGAACAAACTATATTGTGTGTGAATGAAAAAAACTTTCTGGCCAAGATAAGACTTGTATCCTGCATTTTTTACCAGCTTACAAGTCTATAGGATCTAAATCTACTAGTTGTCTCTGAGCTATTGGTTGGAGACTAGTTGCTAAGATGTCTCCATACACAGTACACACATAGACATGAGATATTCCTACTCTCCTGCTTTTATGTTACACGTTCATAAGCCGCAGCACTGAAGAAATTTAGCAGCAATACTGAGTACAGTAGTTGTTAAGGTACTGCCACACTTAGCGATCTAGTTAGCGATCACGATAACGACGCAAGCTAACGAGATCGTTGGTGTGATCGCTTTTAGGTCGCTAGTAGCTGCCAAACAGGAGATCTCATAAACGACACATCAGCGGTCAGCGATCTCTTTAACGACTTTGGCGGTCGTTAGGATCTGTCATTAGCATGTACTGAGCGCTTCTGATTCATAGGAATTTCCAGCATCGCTCCTGCTCTCTGCTCCTGCTAGCCTGCTTTGCAACTTCTGCGATCCTCTCTGTGACGCAAAAGAGAACTTACAGATATTGCGATCCTCTCTGTGACGCAAAAGAGAACCTACAGATATTGCGATCCACTCCGTGACGCTAAAAAACCCTAGTCCCGCCTGCTCCGCTATCATATGCGTCACAAACGAGGTCGCTCGTCGTTCGCAAAAGGTGCCAAACACAGCGATATAGGCTCACCAGCGGGACGCCAACGATCAAAAAACGGTCCAGAACGCTAGTGAACGATCAGCGACATCACAGCAGGGGCCACATCGTTGCTACATGCCACACACAACGACGTCGCTAAATAGTGACGTTTTAGCGATCTCGTTAGCGATCTCGTTTAGTGTGGCATACCCTTTAGTCTAGTTATGGGTAGAAAAATGCTTACTAGAAAGCAGCAGAACAACATTCAGCTGCCTCTACTGTCATTAGACTTCTCTAGGCTGGTTTCACATTTGCGTCTGTACGCGCAGCGTTTGATCCGCATGCGTACATATCTTTAACATGGTGTACACAGGGACATGCGTTCGCATGCCTTAGCGTACGCATGCGTCGTTTCGCGGTGTTCGGCGAACACATGTTGCATTTTTTTTTGAAGCGTCAAAAATCCGTCAAATATGCGCAGTTATGCGGATGAGTGTCAAAAAAAGCATTACTGTCTATGGGAACACATTTTTACGCACGTACATGCACATGGATGCGTTCGATGTGCATGCGGACTTCAGACTGCTCATGTCCAAGAACTAATTACAGCACCTGGAAATATCGAACACATGCGCATAAACAATGCAAACGCAGCGTTTTTTTTTTTTTTGCTTTTTTTGCGTCATTGTGTAAGATGATGCAGATAAAAAAACGCTGCATAAACATAATGGCATGATGTGACCATTCAGCCTGAAATCTAGGCGACACTAAACTGAGCTTCAGGCACAGCTTCGTTCACCTGCGGTGTCGTGATTGAGGTTACCGCAGATTACTGAAGCTGCGGTTTGCACGAGCAGCTCATTGTGATCGGCACAATGAACTGCGGTGACGTCAATGAGATCACTGCTAGCACCGTGAGAAGTTTCTCACGGTGCTAGCGATGACTTCATGAAGGTTACCGCTATTCATGTGTCAGCTCACTCTGAACTGAGCATGGGAACAGCTGCCAGTGACTGGCGGTAACCTCTATGACGTTACCACTCGTCACTGAAGCTGCTCTCTGGCGCTCAGCATGATTTTGTGCTCATTGGGGACACGGGAAACCATGGGTGTATACTGCTGGCACTATGCAAAAAAGTTGGCTTCTCACCAGCAGTATATACCCACCAACTGACACGAAGCTAATCAGTTAGTGAGAAAGCAGTAGGAGAAGCAGCATGAATACAACCATAACAGAAACCAACACAACAGAAACCAACACAATGGTAAACAAGGGTGGGTGCGGTGTCCCCAGTGAAGACTCTGAGAAAAATATTTTACGTTAAGTACACAAATCTTCATTTCAGCTGCAGATGGAAGCAAGGGGGACACTTCATTACTTCTGGGTAGGGCGGAGCCAGATAGTAGGACTAACCTCAGGTTCTAAAAATGGGTGTTGTCCGGCCCCTCCGGCTCTGGCTCCTCCTGCCGTACACTCCAGTTTCGACTTGAGGTCCAAGTAGGAAGGACGGCTGCTAATGCAGCTCCTCAGAAATCACCTCAGAAGAGTTTATTATTTTACTCGGACAGGGTCCTGGACTTTATGTCTAGAGGATCAGGGGTACCGGCGCTGCTGGACTCCGTCCTCTCCCCTGGCAATATGTATTCCCTAAATGGTGGTCATTACATTTTCTTGCCGGCCCGGGGGGAAGAGGTAGCTATCCCTGACAGGACGCATACCACGTTCTGGGTCACTGCGTTCCTTGTTCTCATGGGGAAGCAATGGGCACAGCGTCACATATCTGTGGAGGGTCCCTGTGGCGTTTTTGGCTGGTGAGTAATCTGCATTATATTTTGATATATGCGAGTGATTACAGCGTCTGCGGTGACAGCGCTGACTGTTATTGGTGTTTCCCACTATTTTCTCATGATTGGGCATTTTTTTTAAAAAAAAAAAAAGAGAAGAGAGCGATTTTTTTTATTTAATATGTGCTGTGTGTTTTCGGCGCTGCAGCGCCGTTAGTGTACAGGGAGAGGAGTGCATAAGATCTCCCCACTTTTTTGACTGAGCAGAGAGGGGGCGTGGCTTCGGGCTTTCCCGGCTTTCTGATTACAGGAAGTGACTGGCTCCTTCTCTTCCTGCTCTCTGCGGCAGCCATTACAGCTCTCCTGGTCTCCTCTCCTCCGTTTCTGTACACAGGCATTTGAGACAACACCAAGCCAGCCGGGTGAGTCGCTGCTATCGCTTAGGTAGCAGCTTAACCCTTTAGCCTCCCGCAGCATTTGTTTTTGCGGTTTGCGCTCTCTAGCGCAGCGCTGCAGTTTTCTGATCATTGGGACATTGTATCCCTCAGTAACGGTCTGTGAGCTGTCTGCAGCGGGGGGGGGGGGGCGCCGTTTTTCACTGCTGGGTATTCTTTTGCTTTTAAAGAAGTTAACCCTTCAGCGTTTTGCTACTGTGTGAGACCACACTGCTCTGGTTATTTCTCATCACTATTACCATCTGAATAACCGGCATGTCAGATTTGAGTCAGGAGGCTGATCGTCTTCCTCGTCCTCTCCAGGACCAGCCCCGCGTTTCTGACACGATAGAATCCTCTGCACCTTCTAGCGCCACTATTGGAGGTCGCTATGATGCCAAGTTTGATATGCTCACTACTGCTATTAGTGGGCTTTCTGACCTTTTGGGTCAGTGGGTATCCTCTAGACCTTCTCATAGCAAAAAGCGTCCCAGGATTGCTATGCCCTCCCCACTAAGTGACTCAGATTTGTCTGCGAGGGGGAGTTCTCCTTCAGTTTCTGAGGGAGAATGTTCTGATTCGGGCAGAGCGGATTTTCAGGAGCACTCTGCTTCCTTGTCGGGCCGTATAGATGCTTTTGTCAGAGCCATACGAGAGGTACTGCAAGTACCTGAGGACATGAATGATGATAAAGGTATTCCCAGATGGTACCATGGGTCGCAAAGATCCCGTTTAGCGATGCCAGCTATGAGTGAGTTTTCTATGAAAGTAGAAAAGGAACGCGTTTGTCCAGACAAGCGTTTTCAGGGGACAAGGTTGTTTGAAACCTTGTATCCTTGTCCAGCAGACCTATTTGCTAGCTGGATTCCGTCCCCTGAGGTGGATATTTCTTTATCCAAGCTTAACAAAGCTTCTATGCTTCCCGTCAAAGGAAAAGCTACCTTGCAGGATGCGCTGGACAAAAAGTCAGAGATGGCGGCCAAGGCCGGCTATGAAGCTGCTGGTCAGGCCTTTAGAGTGGCTTTATCTTCCTATTGTGCTTCTAGAGCTTCCATGGGTTGGACAGCTCGCCTGCGGATATCCCTGCAGGATGGGTCCTCTTTACAGGCAATAGATGAGATCATTAAGTTAATAGAAGAATCAGACCAATATGTCTGTGACGCTCTTTTGGATATGGCTTCCCTAATATCCAGAGCTCAGGCTTCTACAATCACTGTTAGAAGAGCGTTGTGGCTTAAACAGTGGACTGGAGATGCGGTCTCCAAACAAGGTTTGCTATCTTTGCCTTACAAAGGTGGTCAGCTTTTCGGCTCTGACCTCACGGAATTGATTGCTAAGTCTAAGGCTAAGGAGTCAGCGTTGCCTCAGCGTAGGGCAGCTACGGCTGCTTTTGGCAGGACCGGTTCCTACGGTAACCGGCGGTTTTTTCGTGGCAGGGGGCGAGCCGGTCACTCCTCTTGGGGATCGGGTCATCCCACCTTTTCAGGGAAAAAGTCTTCCCAAAAGTCTAACGCTTCTTGGAAACAATACCCGCGCAATGACAAGCGGGAATCTGACAAAAAGCCCGCCAAAATGGACTGACGCCAGAAGTTCACTCGAGGATTCTCGAGTGGGGGGGCGCCTGCTCCTGTTTCAAGCGGTTTGGGTCTCCCGCGTCTCAGACTCCTGGGTGACACGAATAATGTCGGCAGGCTATTTCATAGAGTTTCTCTCTCGCCCTCCAGAAAGATTCTGTCAGTCTCGCGTTCCGTCAGATCCCGACTTATTGACCGCTCTGCGGCAGGAAGTCGATTCCTTACTACAGAAGGGTGTAGTAGTGTCAGTTCCTCCGGAAGACCAGGGAAGGGGATTTTATTCCAACCTCTTTGTGGTCCCCAAAAAGGAGGGAAAGTTTCGTCCCATTCTGGATCTCAAGAGCTTAAATCGGCATGTTTACACCCAAAAGTTCCGCATGGAGTCGCTTCGCTCAGTGGTGACTGCCCTGTCACAAAACAATTTTCTGGTGTCCATAGATATTTGCGACGCCTATTTACACGTTCCCATCGGAAGATCTCATCAGCGCTTTCTGCGCTTTGCCATAGGTCAGGACCATTACCAGTTTGTGGCCCTCCCTTTCGGGTTGGCTTCGGCACCCCGAGTTTTTACAAAGGTGCTGGCACCTCTTATGGCAATGCTTCGGAGACAAGGGATCATGATACTTCCTTATCGGGACGATCTTCTGATTGTGGCATCCTCAAAGGAGGAGGCAGTGACGGCTCGCGATTTATCCCTTCAGCTCCTGGAGGATTTCGGGTGGCTGATCAACTGGGAGAAGTCATCCCTGGAGCCTTCTCAGTCAATCCTGTTTTTGGGCATGATTTTCGACACAGCGAAAGTGGTAGTTTTTCTGCCAAAGGACAAGCAAACCAGTATCCATTGTCTGGCACAGACTGTGCAGTCCTCAACGACAGTATCCCTTCGAAGATGTATGCGCCTTCTGGGGTTAATGGTCGCTTCAATGGAAGCTCTTCCGTTTGCTCAGTTCCATTGCAGAACGCTTCAAAGCTTCATTTTGAAGAGATGGAATCGTGCACAGGAAACACTGGATTGCAGGGTTTTAATCTCCCGCAAAGTGCGAGAGTCTCTGGACTGGTGGTTACGTCCGGAACGGTTTTTCCTGGGAAAATCTTTTCTTCCCCTGTCATGGTCGGTTTTGACCACCGATGCCAGCCTGACGGGCTGGGGGGGAGTTTGGAACAATCTCTGGATTCAGGGAGTTTGGTCACCGGAAGAATCGGTGTTACCGATCAACATCCTGGAATTGAGGGCAATTTTTCTTTGCCTCCAACATTGGACGGTCCCTTTGAGCGGATTACCAGTTCGTGTTCAGACGGACAACGCTACGGCGGTTGCGTATATCAACCATCAAGGCGGGACGAGGAGCTCCAGACTCATGTCGGAGGTATCTCGGATTCTGATATGGGCCGAGGCTCATGTGCCGGCCATTTCTGCGATTCACATACCAGGGATTCAGAATATCCAGGCAGACTTTCTCAGCCGAGAGAGGATGGATTCAGGAGAATGGAGTCTTCATCCGGTAATCTTTGCACTTCTGTGCTCCCGATGGGGGACTCCTCAAGTAGACTTGATGGCCTCCAGGATCAATGCCATGTTACCAACTTTCATGTCCAGATACAGGGATCCGACCGCGGTGGAAGTGGATGCGCTGGTGGTTCCGTGGAGCCAATACCAGCTGGTTTATGTGTTCCCACCGATATCCTTGCTGCCGCTTGTGTTACGTCGGGTCAGGCTGGAGAGGGTTCCGGCTATTCTGATAGCCCCAGATTGGCCGAGAAGGACGTGGTTTTCCACGCTGATGTCGCTTCTGGCGGCGCCTCCTTTTCCTCTGCCTCTTCGACCGGACTTGCTCACTCAGGGTCCCGTGTGTCATCCGGGCCTGAGGTCTCTGCGTTTGACGGCTTGGCTCTTGAGACCGAGATTTTAACCCGTCAAGGGTTTTCAGAAAAGGTCATTGCCACTATGAGAGCGTCAAGAAGTCCGGCTACGACTAGGATTTACTACAGGATTTGGGAATCCTTCTTTTCATGGTGTTTGGGTTCTTCCAGGAATCCAAAGAAATTTTCATTACCCAACTTGTTGGTTTTTTTGCAGCACGGGCTGGATAAGGGTTTGGCAATCAGTACCCTGAAGGGTCAGGTATCTGCCCTGTCGGTGCTTTTTCGTAAAGCTATTGCCTCGCGTAGGGACGTATGTGCCTTTTTTCGCGGAGCAGCCCGTCAGTTTCCTCCAAGGAAAACTCCTGTGTCGCCTTGGCGGCTTAATCTGGTTTTGAAAGCTCTTCAAAGTGCTCCTTTCGAGCCTATGGATGCTATTAATCTTTCTTTGCTTTCTTGGAAGGTTGCCTTCCTAGTGGCGGTCACTTCCTTGAGACGGGTTTCCGAGTTGGCGGCTCTTTCATGTTCGCCACCTTTCTTGGAATTTTTTCCGGATCGTGTTGTTCTTCGCACGCGACATGATTTTCTCCCTAAAGTGGTATCTCAATTCCATGTCAATCAAGATATTGTGTTACCTTCGCTTTGTTCAGAACCAAAGAATGCGAAGGAGCGGGCCTTGCACTCATTGGACTTAGTGCGGGCATTGAAGTTCTACTTGTCAGTTACGCAGAGTTTCCGGAAGTCGGATTCTCTTTTTGTGATTCCAGCAGGTCGTCGTCGTGGTCAACGAGCTTCTAAAGATACTATAGCTCGTTGGATCCGGTCAGCTATTTTGGAAGCTTACCGTGTTATGGACGAACCTTGCCCGATTTAATATTCGGGCTCATTCCACGAGAGCTGTGGGCTCTTCGTGGGCCCTTCATCAAGGGGCTTCGGCAGCCCAGCTCTGTCGAGCAGCGACTTGGCGTTCTGTTCACACCTTTACAAAGTTTTATAAGGTGGACGTCAGTGCCTCCGCTGATGCGGCCTTAGGACGCAGAGTCCTTCAGGCGGCTGTATTTTGAAAACTTCTAGTTAAGTTTATGTTGCGCCTGTTGCGCATGTATCAAGGTGTTGGCTTCTGCCTGTTTAAGGTTTTTTCCCACCCTTGTTTTTGTACTGCTTTGGGACATCCCAGAAGTAATGAAGTGTCCCCCTTGCTTCCATCTGCAGCTGAAATACGAATTTTGGTAAGATCTTACCTGTAAAATTCTTTTCAGCAAAGGAAGCAAGGGGGACACTTCTCCCTCCCATAAGGCAGAAGGTGTTGTTTCAGATGCAGCGCGGCTCTCTGATAAGCGAGTTTCTGAGCTGAGGTCAGCGCTCTACGGCTCTTTCCGGCATCGCCAGCTCATCGCAGTGGTCAGGTTTTGTGAGTGGTACCTGAGCTGTGTGGTATTCATGTTATGTGCATAACCTTGTTCTTTTGAATCCTGTCAGTTTGGTTATGGCGCTCCGCTGGTGATTTATTTCTCCTTAGCTTGTGTACAAAACTGGAGTGTACGGCAGGAGGAGCCAGAGCCGGAGGGGCCGGACAACACCCATTTTTAGAACCTGAGGTTAGTCCTACTATCTGGCTCCGCCCTACCCAGAAGTAATGAAGTGTCCCCCTTGCTTCCTTTGCTGAAAAGAATTTTACAGGTAAGATCTTACCAAAATTCGTATTTCTCTTTCGCTTCATTGAGGGATACAGGAAACCATGAAACATCCAAAAGCAGGCCCAAGTGTGGATAAGAGTAGTACCCTCAAGTCAGAGCTTGGGCCACTGCGGCTTGCAGAAACTTTCTATTGAGGTTCGCATCCAACGAGACGTAGGTGTGAACCCTGTAGAACTTGGTGAAGCTATAAATGAAGGACCATGTAGCAGCCTTGCAAATCTGCGCGGTCGACACCTGGTGGTGGACGGCCCAGAATGCCCCCACTGCGTGAGCGGAGTGTGCGGTCACCTTAAGTGGACGTGTTCTGTCCCTTAGTCGGTAGACTTCCAGACTAGCAGAACGTGCCCAGAGGGCAATGGTAGATCTGGATGCAGGAATGCCTTTTCAAGGACCTTCGGGAACAGAGTCCGTGCGTCTGAAGGGTGCTATTCTGGAAAGGTAGAGACTGAGGGCTCTTACTAGGACCAGTTTGTTTAGACATCTCTCTCGAGGATGAAAGGGGGACGGTCAAAAGAAAGTACAATGTCCTCTTTGAGGAGAAATGCGAATACCACCTTGGGGAGAAGGGATGAAATCTGATGTAAAACCACCTTGTCCTGGTGGAACACAAGGTAAGAAGGGGAGCAACAGGAAAGAGCTGCGAGTTCTGAGACTCGTCTTATTAACTTCGCACCAGCGGAAGAAAGCTTTCCACATATGGTGGTAAATGCGAGAGGAAGAAGGCTTCCTTGCACTGATCATAGTCTGAACAACCTGATACGAGAAACTGGTGGATTTCAGAACCACGGCCTCAACAGCTATGCCATTAAATGGGGCTACTGAGAAATCTGGTGGAAGAGAGGACTCTGTGTTAGAAGATCTGGGAGGTCCGGGAGTTTCCACGGAGTGTCCGCAAAAAGGTTAATTTCTTCTGTATACCATGGTTTTTTGGGCCAGTTTGGAGCAACGAGTACGACAGGCACTCCTTCTGCCTTGATCTTCTTGACCTAACCACCTTAGGGATCAGTGGTAGAGGAGGAAACAGGTATGGGAAGGAAAACTTGGTCCAAGGAATTACCAGGAGCCGATTGCTAGCGGATCTAGAAACACACTGAGGAACCTTATGGTTCAGTCTGGACACCATCAAGTCGACGTATGGGGTTCCCCATATGGGATAAATTTTGTGGAAGACCGACGGATTCAGGGACTATTCATCGGTGGTGAGACCTTCTGGAGTTGTCCACTCCTGGAATGTGTACAGTCATGGCCAAAAGTTTTGAGAATGACACAAATATTAATTTTTACAAAGTCTACTGCTTCACTTTTTCTAATGGCAATTTGCATGTACTCCAGAATGTTATAAAGAGTGATCAGCTTAATAGCAATTACTTGCAAAGTCAATATTTGGCTAGAAAATGAACTTTATCCCCCAAAACACATTTCAACATCATTGCAGCCCTGCCTTAAAAGGACCAGCTAACCTCTTTTCAGTGATTGCTCCATTAACACAGGTGTGGGTGTTGATGAGGACATGGCTGGAGATCAATCTGTCATGATTAAGTAAGAATGACACCACTGGACACTTTAAAAGGAGGCTGGTGCTTGGCATCATTGTTTCTCTTCTGTTAACCACGGTTATCTCTAAAGAAACACGTGCAGTCATCATTGCAATGCACAAAAATGGCCTAACAGGGAAGAGTATCGCAGCTAGAAAGATTGCACCTCAGTCAACAATATATTGCATCATCAAGAACTTCAAGGAGAGAGGATCCATTGTTGCCAAAAAGGCTTCAGGGCGCCCAATCGACCAGCAAGCGCCAGGACCGTCTCTTAAAAGTGTTTCAGCTGCGGGATCGGGCTACCAGCAGTGCAGAGCTTGCTCAGGAATGGCAGCAGGCAGGTGTGAGTGCATCTGCACGCACTGTGAGGCGGAGACTCTTGGAGCAAGGCCTGGTCTCAAGGAGGGCAGCAAAGAAGCCACTTCTCTCCAGAAAAAACATCATGGACAGACTGATATTCTGCAAAAGGTACAGGCAGTGGACTGCTGAGGACTGGGGTAAAGTTATTTTCTCTGATGAATCCCCTTTTCGATTGTTTGGGACATCAGGAAAACGCCTCATTCGGAGAAGACAAGGTGAGCACTACCACCAGTCTTGTCTCATGCCGACTGTTAAGCATCCTGAAACCATTCATGTGTGGGGTTGCTTCTCAGCCAAGAGAATCGGCTCTCTCACAGTCTTGCCTAAAAACACAGCCATGAATAAAGAATGGTACCAGAATGTCCTCCAAGAGCAACTTCTTCCAACCCTCCAAGAGCAGTTTGGCGATCAACAATGCCTTTTCCAGCATGATGGAGCACCTTGCCATAAAGCAAAGGTGATAACTAAATGGCTCAGGGAACAAAACATAGAGATTTTGGGTCCATCGCCTGGAAACTCCCCAGATCTTAATCCCATTGAGAACTTGTGGTCAATCATCAAGAGACGGGTGACAAACAAAAACCTAAAAATTCTGACAAAATGAAAGCATTGATTGTGCAATAATGGACTGCTATCAGTCAGGATTTGGTCCAGAAGTTGATTGAGAGCATGCCAGGGAGAATTGCAGAAGTCCTGAAGAAGAAGGGTCAACACTGCAAATATTGACTTGCTGCATTAACTCATTCTAACTGTCAATATAAGCTTTTGTTACTCATATGTTTGCAATTATTATATTTCTGTCTGTGATAAAAACATCTGTCAAACACACATAAAAACCAGAGGGCAGCAGATCATGTGAAAATATAATATTTGTGTCATTCTCAAAACTTTTGGCCATGACTGTACTACTGAGTTTCCGCTCAGCCCATAACAAAATCTGAGTCGCTTATGACATCACTGCTCGATTTTGAGTACCTTCTTGGTGGTTAATGTATGGCATTGCCGGATTAGACCTGAATCGAGTGGTTGGAGAGGAAGTTCTGCCAGTGGAGCAGAGCAAGAAGGAGCTCCAGAATGTTGATGAGAATGGCCCATTCCTGAATGGTTCATCTATTCTGGACTGTTACATCTTGAAAAACTGCTCCCCAACTGAGTAGACTAGCATCTGTTGTTGCGATCTACCAACGTGGTTTCAGGAACGATCTTCCATGATAAACTATAGGAGAAAAGTGTCTGCCACTCTAAAGAATTATTTATTCAGGAGGTAAGTGTGATCAGTCGATGCAGGGAGCAAGTCGACTTGATAGAAGAAAAAGTTGAAGGGGACATGTATGAAACTGAGCGAATGGCACTGCTTCCATTGACACAACCATCCTGCCTAGGACGCTTATTCCAAAGCTTAGGGAGCGAGACATGGGCCTCTTGAGAGACTGAATTCTGTGTGATAGAGCAGAGTACTTTTCTTTAGGCAGAAAAACCCTTGAATACGTGTCGAACAGCATGCCCAGAAAAACAATACGTTGGACTGGGATCAGAGACGACTTTGTGGTATTGGTGATCCACCCCAGGCAAGAGAGGGTGTCCAGAGTGATCTGTAGACTCTAGTGACATGCCGAAGGTGAGGCTGCCTTAATAAGAATGTTGTCTAAATAAGGAGTAACGAGAATGCCTCTGCCCCGAAGAATCGCCATAAGTCACCATTATCTTCATGAAAACCTTGTGAGCTGTGGCTAGGCCGAATATTGAAAGATAAATTGGCATGCACACAGCTGCAGTAGGAGGTGCTGTTGGAAGGGAGTGGCAAACTCCAGGATCACTGAGAAATTTTCACCGCACACTCAGGCTCAGTGCAAATATTTTTAATTTTTAGTAGTTGCTCAAAATAAGTGCAAGTGGCAGACAAGGCTAAAATATACACGGAAAAAGTGACTTAATGTTTCGACCTAATCCTGGACCTTGATCTCATAGTCGCTCTGTATAGAGTCCAAATGGCGAATGAAGATCACAGAAGGGAAAAGTGTATGGCAGATTCCTTGGTATTCAGGACCCTCCTGCGCACTGAGAGACAGCGTGTCCTGATTGGCCG
>JARQOD010000003.1:523167212-523299496 GCA_033576555.1 Oophaga sylvatica | reverse complement strand
TGACAGATTGAGCTGTCCTGCGGCTGTTATCGCATAAGGGGCTCGCACACTCTTTCAATATTAATAAAGAGGTTGTGGGGAGTCTGCGACATTAATACTGCCACTATACGTTCCCGCTAACGATCCTGATAACGACGCATACTAATGCGATCGTTTGTGTGATTATTTTTAATGTCGCTAGTAACTGCCAATCTGGGCGATCTCATTAGCATCGCATAAGCGATTAGCGATCTCCTTGACAACTTTGGCGGTCATTGCGTTATACAAAACAGCGCAATTTTTTAGCGATCTTGTGGAACGTTTTTCTGTATAGTTTGGCATAGCTGTCCTGCAGCTGCGACCTTATAAGAGGCGCTTGAAATTCGCACACCCTTTTCATTATCAAGGTTGTGGGGAGTCTGCTACTTTAACCCCTTCTTAGGCGGTTAACTCTTAATGGGGGACGGCTGGGGTAGCTCTCTCTTTTAGAGCTTTAACCCTTCAGCGTTTGTTTTTTCTTTAAGAAACACTGTTCTGGTTACTGACAGGTGTAAACTGCCATATACTGTGCAAGGGCATGTCAGAGACCGTCTCCCAGATTCACTACGGATCAGCCTCGCGTATCTGACACGCAGACCTCGACTCATGCGCGGCGGTCGGAGGTTCCAGTGGTGTCAAAATGGAGGCCTTCACTAGTTTCTATTGATGGCCTGTCTGACCTTTTAGGTTATGGAGTGTCAGCTAGATCCTCTCAAGGAAGCGACACAAATCGGTGCCTTCCTTCTCGCTTAGCGAAGAAGTCCGATTCGGACAAGGAGGATCGGCAGGGACACTCTGCCTCTCTCATGGGCCGTGCTAAAATTTCTATTGGAAATGAGGGCGTTACAGTTACCTGAGGAGGTAACTAGACGTCCTGGTAAGTCGGCCCGGATATTTCAGGAGTTGCATGGGTTGCGACGGCTTTACAAACTGTATCCGTTTTTCTACGGAGTTGTTTGTTAATTGGACTCCTCCTGAAGTGAATGTCCCTTTATCCCAGCTTAGCAAATCTTCCTGGTAAAGGAAAGGCGAGTCTGCAGGACACGCTGGACAGAAAAACGGAGATGGCAACAATCCATCTGCGAGGCTGTGGATCATAGATTCGGTATTAAGGATCTAGGTGTACTTGTTAAGTTCTCCTGAGCCGGTTGGACCGTCTAAGGACGGCGTGGCAAGATGGATCCCCTCTATCGAGGTAGATGGGCTTTTCAAGTTGAAGGATAATGCGTCACTGTTATCCAGGGCGCAATCCTCGGCAGTCACAGTCAGAAGAGCACTGTGACTTGGACGGTGGAACGCAGTTTTCCAAGCAGGGTTTGCTATCTTTAGCTTACAAAGTGGTCAGCTATTTGAATCTGACCTCACGGAGCTGATTGCCAAGGCAAAGGCAAAAGAAACAGCTTTACCGCAGCGCAGAGCTGTGACTTCTGCGTCTGGCAGGACTAGTGCCGATAGTTATCGGCGGTCCTTTCGGTCCAAGGGATGATTCGGCCAACTCTCTGGGGGTTTGGGTCGTCTCTCTCTTTTTTTTTTTTTGAAAAAAAAAGGGAATTCTCAGAAATTCCGCATACCCTGGAAACAGAACTTCTGTTAAGACAGAAGCTGGCAAAAAATCCGCTAAGGCGGACTGACATCTGAATCTCACTCGAGCGCTCTCGAGTGGGGGGGTCGTTTACTCCAATTCAAACCGACTTGGGTTTCCCGTGTGTCGGACGCCTACGTGACACAGGTTGTGTTGGCAGGCTACTTCATAGAGTTTCTTTCTCGACCCCCGGACAGTTTTTTTGCTCAATCTCGCATTCCGTCAGAGCCGAACTATTTACCTCTCTACTGCGAGAGGTCGATTCCCTTCTGCAGAAGGGTGTGGTGATACCGGTTCCGCAGAGGTCCGGGGAAGAGGATTTTTTATTCAACCTCTTGGTAGTCCCCAAAAAAGGAGGACAAGTTTCGCCCTATTCTGGAAAGATTGAATCGGCATGTCCACACCCGAAAATTCCGCATGGAGTCGCTTTGCTCCGTTATGGCAGCCCTGTCGCAGAACGACTTTTTGGTCAATCGACATTCGCGACGCTTATTTGCATGTTCCCGTCGGAAGAGCTCACCAGCGCTTCCTTCGTTTTTGCCATAGATCAACCATTACCAGGTTGTGGCTCGGCCATTCGGCTTGGCCTTAACGTCCAGAATTTTTACAACGATTCTGGCGCCTAAATCTCATGGCAATTTTCGAAGACGGGGACTTACGATTCGTCCCTACCTAGACGACCTTTCGATTGTGGCGTCCTCAAAGGAGGAGGCAGCGCAATCTATCCCTTCAGCTCCTGGAGGTTTTCGGGTGACTGGTCAATTGGGGGAAGTCGTCTCTGGAATCGTCGCAGTCAATCCTGTTTTTGGGGATGCATTTCGACACGGTACGGGCGGTGGTGTCCCTACCTCCAGACAAGCAGGCATGTCTTTTCCGACATGTACAGATTATGAAGTCTGCGACAGCAATGTCCCTTCGGAAGGTATGCGCCTTCTGGGTTTGACCATGGAGGCACTTCCGTTTGCCCAATTTCATTCCAGAGCTCTCCAAAAGCTCATTCTGAGTTGTTGGGATCGATCGCAAGTTTCACTGGATTGCAGCGTCACCATCTCTCACAGGGTGCGAGAATCCCTAGGATGGTGGTTACGTCCAGGAGCGTTATCCCTGGGAAAGTCTTTCCTCCCTCCGAAGTGGTCGGTCATAACCACCAATGCCAGCCTGACGGGCTGCGGGGGTGTCTGGAACGATCTTTGGATCCAGGGAGTATGGTCATCGGAAGAGTCGGTTCTACCGATCAACATCCTGGAATTGAGGGCAATTTTTTTTTCTTTGCTTCAACACTGGACGGTCTCTTTGAGCTGTCTGTCAGTCCGAGTGCAGACAGACAACGCGACGGCGGTCGCGTATATCAACCACCAAGGCGGGACGAGGAGTTCCAGGCTCTTGATGGAGGTGTCTCGGATCCTGATATGGGCCGAGACCAGGGTTCCAGCCATCTCTGCGATTCACATTCCAGGAGTCCAGAATACCACGGCGGACTTCCTCAGTCGCGAGAAGATGGATCCCGGAGAATGGAGTCTTCATCCGAAGATTTTTGCACTGCTGTGCTCCCGTTGGGGAACTCACCAAGTGGACTTGATGGCCTCCAGGTTCAATACCAAACTACCGACCTTCTTGTCCAGGTACAAGGACCCGAAGGCTGTGGCGGTAGACGCTCTCGTGGATCCGTGGGACCATTTCAAGCTAGTCTGTGTTTCCGCCGATATCCTTACTCCCTCTGGTGCTGAGTCGGATCAGACTGGAGAGAATTCCGACTATTTTGATAGCCCCAGATTGGCCAAGGAGGACGTAGTTCTCGACACTAGTGTCGCTTTTGGCGGCGCCGCCATTCCCACTTCCTTTTCGCCCGGACCTGTTAACCCAGGGACCCGGTCGTCATCCAGACTTGAAGTCTCTGCGTTTGACGGCGTGGCTCTTGAGACCAAAATATTGACCCTTAGAGGTTTTTCATCAAAATCATTGCCACTCTGCGAGCTGCCAGTAGTTCGGCTACTACTAGGATTTATCACAAGACTTGGGAAGTCTTCTTTTCGTGGTGTTCGGGTTCTTCAAGGAACCCGAGGGTTTTTTTCATTCCCAATTTGTCTACAGTATGGGCTGGACAAAGGTTTGGCAGTGAGCACCCTGAAAGGTCAGGTTTCTACTCTGTCCTTACTGTTTCGGAGGGCTATCGCCTCCCGTAGAGACGTGCGTTCCTTTTTTTCGTGGAGTAACCCGTCAGTTTCCGCCGCGGAAGGCGCCTGTGTCTCCATGGCGGCTCAACCTTGTCTTGGAGGCTCTTCAACATGTGCCTTTTGAGGCTATGATTTCTGCTAGCCTTTCTCTACTTTCTTGGAAGGTTGTCTTCTTAGTGGCGGTAACCTCTTTGAGAAGAGTTTCTGAGTTGGCGGCTCTTTCCTGCTCGCCTCCTTTCCTGGAGTTTTACTCTGATCGAGTAGTGCTTCGCACACGGGGCGACTTTCTACCTAAGGTGGTGTCGCATTTTCATGTTAACCAGGATATTGTGTTGCCCTCTCTTTGCCCGGGCCCGAGGAAGGCAAAGGAACGGGCCTTGCACACATTGGATTTGGTGCGGGCCTTGAAGTTCTATTTGCCTATTACTCAAGTTTTTCGGAAGTCAGATTCTCTGTTTGTAATTCCTGCAGGTCGCAGGCGTGGTCAACGAGCTTCCAAGGACTCTATAGCTCGTTGGATTCGGTCGGCCTTTTTGGAAGCTTACCGACTTAAAGGCGAACCTTGCCAGATTAAGGTTCGAGCTCACTCCACGAGGGCTGTGGCTTCATCGTGGGCCTTTTATCAAGGGGCTTCGGCAGCTCAGCTCTGCCGAGCGGCGACCTGGCGTTTCTGTCCACACATTTACAAAGTTTTATAAGGTGGACGTTAGTGCTTCCGCTGATGCGGCCTTAGGACGTAGGGTCCTGCAGGCAGCGGTAGTTTAAAGTTCTAGTTAACTTGTATTTGGCGCCTGTTGCGCTTTTGTCTAGGTTGTTGGGTTTCTGCCTTTTGTTGGTTTTTTCCCACCCTTATTTTTGAACTGCTTTGGGACGTCCCATCAGTAATGAATACTGTGGCTCTCTTCCTTCCCTCTGCAGCTGAAAGACGGATTTTGGTAAGAACTTACCTGTAAAATCCTTTTCAGCGAAGGAAGGAAGAGAGACACAGCTCCCTCCCATGGCAGAAGTGTGTTGTTGTATTTACAGATGCGGCGTGACCCTTCTCTGATAGCGTTTATCTGGGCTGAGGTCGACGCGCTACGGCTCTGTTCCAGCATTACCAGCTCATCGCAGTGGTCAGTCCAGTAGTACCTGGAACTGTGTGATGTTTTGCCAAATGCATGCATAACCTGGTCTATTGTGTTTTTCTCTGAAGTCCTTCAGAAGGGGTTATGTTGTTCCGCTGGTGATCTTGCTCTTCTTTAAGCTTGGGTACGACTGAAGAAAGCTGAGTAGGAGGAGCCCGTGCTGGAGGGGCCGGTCAACACTCTTTTTAATCTGAGGTGTCAATCCTATCTGGGCTCCGCCTACCCATCAGTAATGAATACTGTGTCTCCCTTCCTTCGCTGAAAAGGATTTTACAGGTAAGTTCTTACCAAAATCCGTCTTTTTCCAGACCATTATTTTGTGCTGAAAACGCCTCCTTCGGCCTATACACGAGTCATTGTGACAGAAGACACTGGGGGAGGGGAGCGGAGGAGCAACATGTCACAGGAGGCAGGAGCCTGCGGCTGTAACTGTGTCCGCTGCTAAAGAGAAATGAATATTCACTGCACTGGCAATACAATTTGAGTCACCTCAAGAAAACGACTATTTAAGCCCAGATATATGAAATTACAAATCTTTATTAAGACACATATAAAAAAGTCACAGACAGTAACAGATACTGGAGGAGAAATGGAGGTGCAACAAAGAGCACACCAGAAACATGTCATAGAACACTGACCACGGTACTGCCCAGTAGCAATCCACCATAGGAAAAATATTTCATAACATGGCAAAACAATGGACATATACGATTTAAATATAAACCCAGCCAGGAACATGCATAGTAAATACAAATAGCGCTGTATAGAACAATCCCCTAATAGTATATATGCTGGAGTATACAGGTCCTTCTCAAATAATTAGCATATAGTGCAAAATTTCATTATTTTCCATAATGTAATGATTACAATTAAACTTTCATATATTTTAGAATCATTACACACCAACTGAAATTTGTCAGGTATTTTATTGTTTTAACACTGATGATTTTGGCATACAACTCCTGATAACCCAAAAAACCTGTCTCAAAAAATTAACATATTTCAACCGTCCAATAAAATAAGTGTTTTTTAAAAACAAACAAAAAAACCATCAAATAATAAAGTTCAGTTATGCACTCAATACTTGGTCGGGAATCCTTTTGCAGAAATGACTGCTTCAATGCGGCGTGGCATGGAGGCAATCAGCCTGTGACACTGCTGAGGTGTTATGGAGGCCCAGGATGCTTCGATAGTGGCCTTAAGCTCATCCAGAGTGTTGGGTCTTGCGTCTCTCAACTTTCTCTTCACAATATCCCACAGATTCTCTATGGGGTTCAGGTCAGGAGAGTTGGCAGGCCAATTGAGCACAGTAATACCATGGTCAGTAAACCATTTACCAGTGGTTTTGGCACTGTGAGCAGGTGCCAGGTCGTGCTGAAAAATGAAATCTTCATCTCCATAAAGCATTTCAGCCGATGGAAGCATGAAGTGCTCCAAAATCTCCTGATAGCTAGCTGCATTGACCCTGCCCTTGATGAAACACAGTGGACCAACACCAGCAGCTGACATGGCACCCCACACCATCACTGACTGTGGGTACTTGACACTGGACTTCAGGCATTTTGGCATTTCCTTCTCCCCAGTCTTCCTCCAGACTCTGGCACCTTGATTTCCGAATGACATGCAAAATTTGCTTTCATCAGAAAAAAGTACTTGGGACCACTTAGCAACAGTCCAGTGCTGCTTCTCTGTAGCCCAGGTCAGGCGCTTCTGCCGCTGTTTATGGTTCAAAAGTGGCTTTACCTGGGAATGCGGCACCTGTAGCCCATTTCCTGCACACGCCTGTGCACGGTGGCTCTGGATGTTTCTACACCAGACTCAGTCCACTGCTTCCTCAGGTCCCCCAAGGTCTGGAATCGGTCCTTCTCCACAATCTTCCTCAGGGTCCGTTCACCTCTTCTCGTTGTACAGCATTTTCTGCCACATCGTTTCCTTCCAACAGACTTCCCATTGAGGTGCCTTGATACAGCACTCTGGGAACAGCCTATTTGTTGAGAAATTTCTTTCTGGGTCTTACCCTCTTGCTTGAGGGTGTCAATGATGGCCTTCTTGACATCAGTAAGGTCGCTAGTCTTACCCATGATGGGGGTTTTGAGTAATGAACCAGGCAGGGAGTTTTTAAAAGCCTCAGGAATCTTTTGCATGTGTTTAGAGTTAATTAGTTGATTCAGAAGATTAGGGTAATAGGTCGTTTAGAGAACCTTTTCTTGATATGCTAATTTTTTGAGACAGGTTTTTTGGGTTATCAGGAGTTGTAAGCCAAAATCATCAGTATTAAAACAATAAAAGACCTGACAAATTTCAGTTGGTGTGTAATGAATCTAAAATATATGAAAGTTTAATTGTAATCATTACATTATGGAAAATAATGAAATTTTGCACTATATGCTAATTTTTTGAGAAGGACCTGTATAGTAGCCGTTCAGTAGTGGAGGCAATGGCCTGTATAAGTGGCATATGGTAAGGGCATAATAGCAAGAGTTACCTGGAGGTAGGTGGCTGACTGGGCAGTAAGCGGGTCAGGAGGAAGGCCCGACGCGCGTTTCGGATACACGATCCTTCATCCTGCCCCCGATGAAGGATCGTGTATCCGAAACGCGCGTCGCGCCTTCCTCCTGACCCGCTTACTGCCCCAGTCAGCCACCTACCTCCAGGTAACTATGGCCGTTTTCAGTTATGGTTGATTTCAGCTGCAGATGGAAGCAAGGGGGACACTTCATTACCTCTGGGTAGGGCGGAGCCAGATAGTAGGACTAACCTCAGGTTCTAAAAATGGGTGTTGTCCGGCCCCTCCGGCTCTGGCTCCTCCTGCCGTACACTCCAGTTTCGACTTGAGGTCCAAGTAGGAAGGACGGCTGCTAATGCAGCTCCTCAGAAATCACCTCAGAAGAGTTTATTATTTTACTCGGACAGGGTCCTGGACTTTGTCTAGAGGATCAGGGGTACCGGCGCTGCTGGACCCCATCCTCTCCCCTGGCAGAAATGTATTCCCTAAATGGTGGTCATTGCATTTTCTTGCCGGCCCGGGGGAAGAGGTGGCTATCCCTGACAGGACGCACACCATGTTCTGGGTCACTGCGTTCCTTGTCCTCATGGGGAAGCAATGGGCACAGCGTCACATATCCGTGGAGGGTCCCTGTGGCGTTTTTGGCTGGTGAGTACTCTGCATTATATTTTGATATGTGCGAGTGATTACAGCGTCTGCGGTGACAGCGCTGACTGTTATTGGTGTTTCCCACTATTTTCTCATGATTGGGCATTTTTTAAAAAAAAAAAAAAAAAAAAGAGAGAGCGATTTTTTATTTAATATGTTTTCGGCGCTGCAGTGCCGTTACAGTGTACAGGGAGAGGAGTGCAAAAGATTTCCCGCACTTTTTTGACTGAGCAGAGAGGGGGCGTGGCTTCGGGCTTTCCCGGCTTTCTGATTACAGGAAGTGACTGGCTCCTTCTCTTCCTGCTCTCTGCGGCAGCCATTACAGCTCTCCTGGTCTCCTCTCCTCCGTTTCTGTACACAGGCATTTGAGACAACACCAAGCCAGCCGGGTGAGTCGCTGCTATCGCTTAGGTAGCAGCTTAACCCTTTAGCCTCCCGCAGCATTTGTTTTTGCTGTTTGCGCTCTCTAGCGCAGCGCTGCAGTTTTCTGATCATTGGGACATTGTATCCCTCAGTAACGGTCTGTGAGCTGTCTGCAGCGGGGGGGGGGCGCCGTTTTTCACTGCTGGGGTATTCTTTTGCTTTAAAAGAAGTTAACCCTTCAGCGTTTTGCTACTGTGTGAGACCACACTGCTCTGGTTATTCTCATCACTATACCATCTCAATAACCGGCATGTCAGATTTGAGTCAGGAGGCTGATCGTCTTCCTCGTCCTCTCCAGGACCAGCCCCGCGTTTCTGACACGATAGAATCCTCTGCACCTTCTAGCGCTGCTATTGGAGGTCGCTATGATGCCAAGTTTGATATGCTCGCTACTGCTATTAGTGGGCTTTCTGACCTTTTGGGTCAGTGGGTATCCTCTAGACCTTCTCATAGCAAAAAGCGTCCCAGGATTGCTATGCCCTCCCCACTAAGTGACTCAGATTTGTCTGCGAGGGGGAGTTCTCCTTCAGTTTCTGAGGGAGAATGTTCTGATTCGGGCAGAGCGGATTTTCAGGAGCACTCTGCTTCCTTGTCGGGCCGTGTAGATGCTTTTGTCAGGGCCATACGAGAGGTACTGCAAGTACCTGAGGAGATGAATGATGATGAAGGTATACCCAGATGGTACCATGGGTCGCAAAGATCACGTTTAGCGATGCCAGCTATGAGTGAGTTTTCTAAGAAAGTAGAAAAGGAACGCGTTTGTCCAGATAAGCGTTTTCAGGGGACAAGGTTGTTTGAAACCTTGTATCCTTGTCCAGCAGACCTATTTGCTAGCTGGATTCCGTCCCCTGAGGTGGATATTTCTTTATCTAAGCTTAACAAAGCTACTATGCTTCCCGTCAAAGGGAAAGCTACTTTGCAGGATGCGCTGGACAAAAAGTCAGAGATGGCAGCCAAGGCCGGCTATGAAGCTGCTGGTCAGGCCTTTAGAGTGGCTTTATCTTCCTATTGTGCTTCTAGAGCTTCCATGGGTTGGACAGCTCGCCTGCTGATATCCCTGCAAGATGGGTCGTCTTTACAGGCAATAGATGAGATCATTAAGTTAATAGAAGAATCAGACCAATATGTCTGTGACGCTCTTTTGGATATGGCTTCTCTAATATCCAGAGCTCAGGCTTCTACAATCACTGTTAGAAGAGCGTTGTGGCTTAAACAGTGGACTGGAGATGCGGTCTCCAAACAAGGTTTGCTATCTTTGCCTTACAAAGGTGGTCAGCTTTTCGGCTCTGACCTCACGGAATTGATTGCTAAGGCCAAGGCTAAGGAGTCAGCGTTGCCTCAGTGTAGGGCAGCTACGGCTGCTTTTGGCAGGACCGGTTCCTACGGTAACCGGCGGTTTTTTCGTGGCAGGGGGCGAGCCGGTCACTCTTCTTGGGGATCGGGTCGTCCCACCTTTTCAGGGAAAAAGTCTTCCCAAAAGTCTAAGCTTCTTGGAAACAATACCCGCGCAATGACAAGCGGGAATCTGACAAAAAGCCCGCCAAAACGGACTGACGCCAGAAGTTCACTCGAGGATTCTCGAGTGGGGGGGCGCCTGCTCCTGTTTCAAGCAGTTTGGGTCTCCCGCGTCTCAGACTCCTGGGTGACACGAATAATGTCGGCAGGCTATTTCATAGAGTTTCTCTCTCGCCCTCCAGAAAGATTCTGTCAGTCTCGCGTTCCGTCAGATCCCGACTTATTGACCGCTCTGCGGCAGGAAGTCGATTCCTTACTACAGAAGGGTGTAGTAGTGTCAGTTCCTCCGGAAGACCGGGGAAGGGGATTTTATTCCAACCTCTTTGTGGTCCCCAAAAAGGAGGTAAAGTTTCGTCCCATTCTGGATCTCAAGAGGTTAAATCGGCATGTTTACACCCAAAAGTTCCGCATGGAGTCGCTTCGCTCAGTGGTGACTGCCCTGTCACAGAACAATTTTTTGGTGTCCATAGATATTCGCGACGCCTATTTACACGTTCCCATCGGAAGATCTCATCAGCGCTTTCTGCGCTTTGCCATAGGTCGGGACCATTACCAGTTTGTGGCCCTCCCTTTCGGGTTGGCTTCGGCACCCCGAGTTTTTACAAAGGTGCTGGCACCTCTTATGGCAATGCTTCGGAGACAAGGGATCATGATACTTCCTTATCTGGACGATCTTCTGATTGTGGCATCCTCAAAGGAGGAGGCAGTGACGGCTCGCGATTTATCCCTTCAGCTCCTGGAGGATTTCGGGTGGCTGATCAACTGGGAGAAGTCATCCCTGGAGCCTTCTCAGTCAATCCTGTTTTTGGGCATGATTTTCGACACAGCGAAAGTGGTAGTTTTTCTGCCAAAGGACAAGCAAACCAGTATCCATTGTCTGGCACGGACTGTGCAGTCCTCAACGACAGTATCCCTTCGAAGATGTATGCGCCTTCTGGTGTTAATGGTCGCTTCAATGGAAGCTCTTCCGTTTGCTCAGTTCCATTGCAGAACGCTTCAAAGCTTCATTTTGAAGAGATGGAATCGTGCACAGGAAACACTGGATTGCAGGGTTTTAATCTCCCGCAAAGTGCGAGAGTCTCTGGACTGGTGGTTACGTCCGGAACGGTTTTTCCTGGGAAAAACTTTTCTTCCCCTGTCATGGTCGGTCTTGACCACCGATGCCAGCCTGACGGGCTGGGGGGGAGTTTGGAACAATCTCTGGATTCAGGGAGTTTGGTCACCGGAAGAATCGGTGTTACCGATCAACATCCTGGAATTGAGGGCAATTTTTCTTTGCCTCCAACATTGGACGGTCCCTTTGAGCGGATTACCAGTTCGTGTTCAGACGGACAACGCTACGGCGGTTGCGTATATCAACCATCAAGGCGGGACGAGGAGCTCCAGACTCATGTCGGAGGTATCTCGGATTCTGATATGGGCCGAGGCTCATGTGCCGGCCATTTCTGCGATTCACATACCAGGAGTTCAGAATATCCAGGCAGACTTTCTCAGCCGAGAGAGGATGGATTCAGGAGAATGGAGTCTTCATCCGGAAATCTTTGCACTTCTGTGCTCCCGATGGGGGACTCCTCAAGTAGACTTGATGGCCTCCAGGATCAATGCCAAGTTACCACCTTTCATGTCCAGATACAGGGATCCGACCGCGGTGGAAGTGGATGCGCTGGTGGTTCCGTGGAGCCAATACCAGCTGGTTTATGTGTTCCCACCGATATCCTTGCTGCCGCTTGTGTTACGTCGGGTCAGGCTGGAGAGGGTTCCGGCTATTCTGATAGCCCCAGATTGGCCGAGAAGGACGTGGTTTTCCACGCTGATGTCGCTTCTGGCGGCGCCTCCTTTTCCTCTGCCTCTTCGACCGGACTTGCTCACTCAGGGTCCCGTGTGTCATCCGGGCCTGAGGTCTCTGCGTTTGACGGCTTGGCTCTTGAGACCGAGATTTTAACCCGTCAAGGGTTTTCAGAAAAGGTCATTGCCACCATGAGAGCGTCAAGAAGTCCGGCTACAACTAGGATTTACTACAGGATTTGGGAATCCTTCTTTTCATGGTGTTTGGGTTCTTCCAGGAATCCAAAGAAATTTTCATTACCCAACTTGTTGGTTTTTTTGCAGCACGGGCTGGATAAGGGTTTGGCAATCAGTACCCTGAAGGGTCAGGTGTCTGCCCTGTCGGTGCTTTTTCGTAAAGCTATTGCCTCGCGTAGGGACGTATGTGCCTTTTTTCGCGGAGCAGCCCGTCAGTTTCCTCCAAGGAAAACTCCTGTGTCGCCTTGGCGGCTTAATCTGGTTATGAAAGCTCTTCAAAGTGCTCCTTTCGAGCCTATGGATGCTATTAATCTTTCTTTGCTTTCTTGGAAGGTTGCCTTCCTAGTGGCGGTCACTTCCTTGAGACGGGTTTCCGAGTTGGCGGCTCTTTCATGTTCGCTACCTTTCTTGGAATTCTTCCCGGATCGTGTTGTTCTTCGCACGCGACATGATTTTCTCCCTAAAGTGGTATCTCAATTCCATGTCAATCAAGATATTGTGTTGCCTTCGCTTTGTTCAGAACCAAAGAATGCGAAGGAGCGGGCCTTGCACTCATTGGACTTAGTGCGGGCATTGAAGTTTTACTTGTCAGTTACGCAGAGTTTCCGGAAGTCGGATTCTCTTTTTGTGATTCCAGCAGGTCGTCGTCGTGGTCAACGAGCTTCTAAAGATACTATAGCTCGTTGGATCCGGTCAGCTATTTTGGAAGCTTACCGTGTTATGGACGAACCTTGCCCGATTAATATTCGGGCTCATTCCACGAGAGCTGTGGGCTCTTCGTGGGCCCTTCATCAAGGGGCTTCGGCAGCCCAGCTCTGTCGAGCAGCGACTTGGCGTTCTGTTCACACCTTTACAAAGTTTTATAAGGTGGACGTCAGTGCCTCCGCTGATGCGGCCTTAGGACGCAGAGTCCTTCAGGCGGCTGTATTTTGAAAACTTCTAGTTAAGTTTATGTTGCGCCTGTTGCGCATGTATCAAGGTGTTGGCTTCTGCCTGTTTAAGGTTTTTTCCCACCCTTGTTTTTGTACTGCTTTGGGACATCCCAGAAGTAATGAAGTGTCCCCCTTGCTTCCATCTGCAGCTGAAATACGAATTTTGGTAAGAACTTACCTGGAAAATTCTTTTCAGCAAAGGAAGCAAGGGGGACACTTCTCCCTCCCATAAGGCAGAAGGTGTTGTTTCAGATGCAGCGCGGCTCGCTCTGATAAGTGAGTTTCTGAGCTGAGGTCAGCGCTCTACGGCTCTTTCCGGCATCGCCAGCTCATCGCAGTGGTCAGGTTTTGTGAGTGGTACCTGAGCTGTGTGGTATTCATGTTATGTGCATAACTTTGGTCTTTTGAACCCTTTCAGATTGGTTATGGCACTCCGCTGGTGATTTCTTTCTCCTTAGCTTGTGTACAAAACTGGAGTGTACGGCAGGAGGAGCCAGAGCCGGAGGGGCCGGACAACACCCATTTTTAGAACCTGAGGTTAGTCCTACTATCTGGCTCCGCCCTACCCAGAAGTAATGAAGTGTCCCCCTTGCTTCCTTTGCTGAAAAGAATTTTACAGGTAAGTTCTTACTAAAATTCGTATTTTGTCTAGGTTGTGGCTTCTCTTGCTATTATGCCCTTACTATATGCCACTTATACAGGCCATTGCCTCCACTACTGAACGGCTACTACAGGTCCTTCTCAAAAAATTAGCATATAGTGCTAAATTTCATTATTTTCCATAATGTAATGATTACAATTAAACTTTCATATATTTTAGATTCATTACACACCAACTGAAATTTGTCAGGTCTTTTATTGTTTTAATACTCATGATTTTGGCATACAACTCCTGATAACCCAAAAAACCTGTCTCAAAAAATTAGCATATCAAGAAAAGGTTCTCTAAACGACCTATTACCCTAATCTTCTGAATCAACTAATTAACGCTAAACACATGCAAAAGATTCCTGAGGCTTTTAAAAACTCCCTGCCTGGTTCATTACTCAAAACCCCCATCATGGGTAAGACTAGCGACCTGACTGATGTCAAGAAGGCCATCATTGACACCCTCAAGCAAGAGGGTAAGACCCAGAAAGAAATTTCTCAACAAATAGGCTGTTCCCAGAGTGCTGTATCAAGGCACCTCAATGGGAAGTCTGTTGGAAGGAAACAATGTGGCAGAAAACGCTGTACAACGAGAAGAGGTGACCGGACCCTGAGGAAGATTGTGGAGAAGGACCGATTCCAGACCTTGGGGGACCTGAGGAAGCAGTGGACTGAGTCTGGTGTAGAAACATCCAGAGCCACCGTGCACAGGCGTGTGCAGGAAATGGGCTACAGGTGCCGCATTCCCCAGGTAAAGCCACTTTTGAACCATAAACAGCGGCAGAAGCGCCTGACCTGGGCTACAGAGAAGCAGCACTGGACTGTTGCTAAGTGGTCCCAAGTACTTTTTTCTGATGAAAGCAAATTTTGCATGTCATTCGGAAATCAAGGTGCCAGAGTCTGGAGGAAGACTGGGGAGAAGGAAATGCCAAAATGCCTGAAGTCCAGTGTCAAGTACCCACAGTCAGTGATGGTGTGGGGTGCCATGTCAGCTGCTGGTGTTGGTCCACTGTGTTTCATCAAGGGCAGGGTCAATGCAGCTAGCTATCAGGAGATTTTGGAGCACTTCATGCTTCCATCTGCTGAAATGCTTTATGGAGATGAAGATTTCATTTTTCAGCACGACCTGGCACCTGCTCACAGTGCCAAAACCACTGGTAAATGGTTTACTGACCATGGTATTACTGTGCTCAATTGGCCTGCCAACTCTCCTGACCTGAACCCCATAGAGAATCTGTGGGATATTGTGAAGAGAAAGTTGAGAGACGCAAGACCCAACACTCTGGATGAGCTTAAGGCCGCTATCGAAGCATCCTGGGCCTCCATAACACCTCAGCAGTGTCACAGGCTGATTGCCTCCATGCCACGCCGCATTGAAGCAGTCATTTCTGCAAAAGGATTCCCGACCAAGTATTGAGTGCATAACTGAACTTTATTATTTGATGTTTTTTTTGTTTGTTTTTAAAAAAACACTTTTATTTTATTGGACGGTTGAAATATGTTAATTTTTTGAGACAGGTTTTTTGGGTTATCAGGAGTTGTATGCCAAAATCATCATATTAAAACAATAAAAGACCTGACAAATTTCAGTTGGTGTGTAATGAATCTACAATATATGAAAGTTTAATTGTAATCATTACATTATGGAAAATAATGAAATTTAACACTATATGCTAATTTTTTGAGAAGGACCTGTATATACTCCAGCATATATACTATTAGGGGATTGTTCTATACAGCACTATTTGTATTTACTATGCATGTTCCTGGCTGGGTTTATATTTAAATCATCGTATATGTCCATTGTTTTGCCATGTTATGAAATATTTTTCCTATGGTGGATTGCTACTGGGCAGTACCGTGGTCAGTATTCTATGACATGTTTCTGGTGTGCTCTTTGTTGCACCTCCATTTCTCCTCCAGTATCTGTTACTTACTGTCTGTGACTTTTTTATATGTGTCTTAATAAAGATTTGTAATTTCATATATCTGGGCTTAATAGTCGTTTTCTTGAGGTGACTCAATTGTTTTGCGCATGTTTGGTGCGACTGCCCTTATTTTTCCATGAATATTATACTTCAGCTATGCATTCATATATTGATATTTGCTGTTTTTTGCTGATTTTGTCTACTGGCTGTTCTTCTACTGCACTGGCAATGAATATTCATTTCTCTTATAGCAGGCACAGTTATAGCATCAGCCGCCAGCTTCCAGCAGCTGCTGGGCTATCACAGGTGCCCGTTCATTAAGGTAATGAAAATTCACCTCTCTTCACTCCCATAGGCTGCCCGCTTCCAGCAGCTGACGGGCTATCATGGGTGACTGCTTATTAAGGTAATGAATCTTCACCTGCTTATTAAGGTAATGAATATTCACCTCTCTCCACTCCCATAGGCATGGAGAGGTGAATATTCATTCCCTTAATAGCAGGTACACGTGATCGCTCGGCAGCAGGAGCTGCTGGCACCGTAACAAGATGCTGCGATGGTGCGCAGATAAGGTATGTAGGATGTTTTTATGCTTTTCTCATGGGGGCCATGCATACAAGGATAGGGATGAGGAACCATGCAGACAAGCATGGGGATAGGGAGCCATACAGACTAGGATGTGAAAAAGAAGCCATGCAGACAAGGATGGGAATGAGGAGCCGTGCATACAAGGATGGGAATAAGGAGCCATGCATACAAGGATGGGGATGAGGAACCATTCATACCAGGATAGGGATGAGGGGACAATGCATACCCGAGTCAATAAGTTTTCCCAGTTTTTCGTGGCAAAATTAGGTGCGTCAGGTTGGCTTATACACAAGTATATACGGTAATTTTATATATTTGTGTTTGAGGTACTGAGGTGTGTTCACACTGCTTCTTTTTTCTGGTGATCAAAATGGCTATTTTTTAAGCAGAAGATGCTTTATGGAACTCTCCTTTTCCTTTTTGAGTTTTCTAAACCTGAAGCTTCTTTTATTCTCTTTTTTTTTCTTTTTTTTTTGTCATTTCCTGAAAGCATCTTCTACGTTTTTGGAACCTTTTTTTCCATTCTCTTTGCGGTGTTAAAATACCCTAAGGTTATGTGCACGTAGCGTTTTTTTTTAGGCTGTCGGAAACCTGGGCTGCTCAAGTAGATACTGCTTCAGAAAACTCCTGTTTTGGGGAGTTCCTTGAGGTTTTTTTTTCCTTCCCCCCCCCCCTAAAGCATTTTGGAAGAATATCTTTCCTTAAAGTGTAACTGTCGTTATTTAACCCCTTCACCCCCCGAGCCTGTTTTCACCTTCATGACCAGGCCAAATTTTATAAATCTGACCAGTGTTACCTTATGTGGTGATAACTCTGGAGCGCTTCAACGGATCCCATTGTTTTCTCCGTCCTGACATCTTGTTATTCAGGATAGTGGTAAAATTTATTCAATATGACTAGTGTTTGTGAAAATATCTGAAATTTGGCAATTTTCAAACATTTACTTTTTATGCCCTTAATCCAGAGAGATATGTCACACAAAATAGTTAATAAATAAAAATTTACGTCTACTTTACATCAGCACAATTTTTTATACTATTTTTTTTAGAAGTTAGAAGGGTTAAAAGTTGACCAGCAATTTCTCATTTTTCCAACAAAATATTTTTATTTATTTTTTTTAGTCACCACATTACATTTGAAGTGACTATATGAAAGGGTCTGTATGACAGAAAATACCCCAAATTGACACCATTCTAAACTGCACCCCTCAAGGTGCTCAAAATCACGATGAAGAAGTTTATTAACCCTTCAGGCGCTTCACAGGAATTTTTGCAGTGTGGAAGGAAAAAAATTAACATTTTATTTTTTTACACAATTTTTTTTCTTTAGACCCATTTTTTTTTTTACTTTCACAAGGATAACAGGAGAAAATTGACACAAAAATTTGTTGTACAATTTCTTCTGAGTACACCTATACTCCATATGTGTGGGAAAACCACTGTTTGGGCGCACAGCAGAGCTCTGAAGGGCAGGAGCGCCATTTGATTTTTTTTATTGTAAAATTTACTGAAATTTTTAGCAAACGCCATGTCGCGTTTGGAGAGCCCCTGATGTTCCTAAATAGTGGAAACTGCCCACAATTGACACCATTTTGGAAACTAGACCCCTTAGGGAACTGGTCTAGATGTGTGTTGAGCACCTTGAACCCCCAGGTGCTTCACAGAAGTTTATAACACTGAGCCGTGAAAATCACATTTTTCCCACAAAAATGTTTTGTAGTCCCAAATTTTGCATTTTCACAAGGGTAATAGAAATTGCACCATACAATTTGTTGTGCAAGTTTTTCATGAGGGGAAAACTGTTTGGGTACATGTCAGGGCTCAGAAAGGAAGGAGTTGCGTTTTGGAATGCAGACTTTGATGGTATGGTCTGTGAGTGTTTTGTCACGTTTGGAGAGCCCATGTGTGCCTAAGCAGTGAAAAACACCCGCAAGTGACCTCATTTTGGAAACTAGACCCCTCAAAGAATTTGTCTAGACGTTTGGTGAGCACCTTGAACCCCCAGAATTTTACATTGATCTGTGAAAATTAGAAATAATATATTTTTCCCAACAAAAAATGTTTGTTTATCCCCCAATTTTTTCATTTTCACAATGATTGCGGTAGAAAATGGACCCCAAAATTTGTTGTGCACCAATACCCCACATGTGATCAAAAACTACTTTTGAGTGCAAAGCTTAAAAGGGAAGAAGCGCCATATCGGAGTTAAGATTTTGCTGGAATGGTTTGATGGTGCCATGTCACAATGGCAGAGCCCCTGAAGTGCCAGAACAGCAACCCCCCCACCCCCATAACAGACCCCATTTTACAAAGTACACCTCTCAATGAATTCATCTAGGGGTGCAGTGATCATATTGACACCACAGGTGTGTCACAGAACTTTATACCATTGGGCAGTGAAGAAAAATACTGCATATACACAAGTATAAGCCGACCTGAGTATAAGCCAAGGCACCTAATTTTGCCACGGAAAACTGGGTAATCTTATTGACTTGAGTATATGCCGGGTATGCATTGTCCCTTCATCCCTGTCCTGCTCTGTGTGACTCCCCCGTCCCATCCTTCTATACATTGCTTGGCTAATCCCAGTCCCATCCTTCTATGTATGGCTCGGCTCCCCCGTCCTTCTACATGCTCGCTTCCAGTCCATCTTCTATTATTGCTCCGGCCCTAATTCCCATCGTCCCATCCTTCTATGTATGGCTCGTCCGTCTCCTCCTCCGATCCCACATCCTTCTATACCTACATTGCTCGGCTAATCCCAGTCCCATCCTTCTATGTATGGCTCGGCTCCCCCGTCCCATCCTTCTATACATTGCTCGGCTAATCCCAGTCCCATCCTTCTATGTATGGCTCGGCTCCCCGTCCCATCCTTCTATACATTGCTCGGCTAATCCCAGTCCCATCCTTCTATGTATGGCTCGGCTCCCCCGTCCCATCCTTCTATACATTCTGGTTGCTCTGGCTCCTCCCGTTCCATACATTCTTGTATGTATTGGCTCGGCTCCCCATCCTTCCTTCTTTTTGGGATTGTTACTGATTGTGCAGGGAGAATTTCATTTAGCAAAATCTCCCATCCTTTTTGGACATTTCTGTCCTTTAGAACATCCAGCCATTGGACCTTTCCTACCCTCTTTTTGTGTCCATTAAAATCTGCCTTTCTGAAGTCAAACCACAAAGTCTGAGTCCTCGCTGGTCTTTCCTCCTCTTGTAATCCAAAATTTGAATATAGCATGATTGCTGCCTCCTAAATTCCCAGCCACCTTTACTTCCTCAACCATTTCATCCCTTTTGGTAAGAAATAGGTACAAGATTGCAGATCCTCTTGTTCTCTTTTCTGCCTTTTGAAAGATAAAGTCAGTGAGAGAAGATAAGAATTTTCTGGACCCAGTACTTTTGCCTGAGTGAGATTCCCAACAAATATCTGGATAGTTAAAATCTCCCAAGATCACTGTTATTTTTTTTTGTTTGTTTGTTTGTTTGTTTTTTTAGAACAGACATCTGATGCAAAGAGTTCATCCATATCTTCAGTCTGTCCAGGTGGTCTACAGTAAATACCTACAATAGTGTCCTTTCTGTTCTTCTCTCCCTATATTCTTACCCAAACAGTTTCTACAGACTGCATTAACATTGCAAAAAAAAGAGTAATTCCACAATTGTTTTTTTTTTTTTTTTTACCATGTTCACTAAATGCTAACACTTATATGGCAATTTGATTCTCAAGGCCAGTGCGCAGATACCAAACATGTATTGTTTTTTTTTTTATTTAAGTGGTGAAAGCTTGTAAGAAAATTTTTTGCGTCATCTGTGGCTCGGTGAGGGCTTATTTTTTACTCGCAGAGCTGACGTTTTTATTGATACATTTTGGGTCACATATGATGTTTTGACATTTTATTGCAATGTTGCAGCAACCAAAAAAATGTAATTCTGGCATTTTTTTTTTTTTCGTGTTACGCCATTTACAGATTGGATTAATTTACTTTATTTTGATTGGGCGATTCTGAAGACAGCGATACCAAAGATGTGTATTTTTTATTTTTTTATTTTATTTTGAATGGGACAAAAGAGTGGTGATTTGAACTTTTATTTTTTAATCTAAAATATTTTTTAAAACTTTTTTTTTTTTTAAATAAGATCAGCTGTCATCTGAAGGGAAAGATGCAGGCTCACCACCGTAGCCCCTCATCAAATACAGGGACGCGACCTTGGACGCATCTATACTTCCAAAGTCGTGAATGGGTTAAAAGAAGTAACGTCCATCCTTCTGGTTGTTTCCACCAGAAAGATGCTCAAAAGTTAAAATATAAGTCAATGGGAAAACTAAAAAGACATTTTTGTAGTATTTCAGTTGCAAAAAAAACATATTAGTGCTTTCTTCATTGCTTAATGTAGTTCAAACAATGTCCAAAAAACACCAGGAAGAAAATGCTTAGAAAACTACTTAAAAATGCTAGCAAAAGACATTTCAACTTTACAACACTCCAGAGAAAAGGAAAGTTTCTTGAGGCCTACTTGCAAAACTTATGTTTTTGACTGTTGGAAAAAAAAAATCCCAGTGTGAGCATACATTTTCGAGCCTGTGGACAAAACTTTTCTGAAAGGGGACAACTCCTTTAAATTAATACTTCTTGGTTATTTAAAGAAGCACTCCTCCTCCCATCAAATTTTTATCCTCTTATTATATTGCGATCATATTATATAGCACTGTGAACTTACAATTGCTCAATTTGCCTTTCTACCTAGTTAATTCTCTCATCCAATAAGTCTATGACATAACGTGATCTGCTCCTCTCCCTTGCTTAGGGTCTTTGCAGTGATGTAGAATTGTAGTTCTAATGATGACTCATGCAGGGAAGAGACTTCCTGTTTCTACATAGAGCTTAGAATGATTCATCTAGTCTAATTTTAATCACGTGATGTCAAAGACCTAATGGAAAAGAGAAGAATTATCTGGGTAGAAAGGCAAAATGAGCAATTGTAAGTACGTAGAGCTATATAATATGATGACTGCAATATATTGAGAGGACAAATTCTTTGATGGGAGTGTTTTTTGATTAATCCTGTGCACTCGACCCGATTACATCCCACTTCATCCCAAAACTCACCACAGTTTTCATCCCAACCCTAACACATCTCTTCAACCTATCACTAACAATTGGGTGTTTTCCCCTCATGCTTCAAACATGCCTCAATCACACCCATCCTGAAAAACCCCTCTTTTGACTCATCCTCTTTATCTAGCGCCCCATATCACTTCTCCCCTGTGCCTCAAAACTACTGGAACAACACGTCCATCTTGAACTGTCCGCTCACCTCTCTTCCTGTTCCCTCTTTGACCGCTTACAATCGGGCTTCTGGCCGCATCACTCCACTGAAACTGCCCTAACGTCACCAATGACCTATTAACTGCCAAAGCCAAGCGACACTATTGTGTCCTCTTCCTCCTGGACCTGTCCTCTGCCTTTGACACAGTGGACCACTCCCTATTATTACAGATTCTCTCATATCTTGGCATCACAGACTTGGCCCTATCTTGGATCTAACAGACCGGACATTCAGTGTCTTCCACTCGCACGCCACCTCGTCCCCTATCTGTCTGAGTCCCGCAAGGTTCAGTCCTAGGGCCCCTGCTCTTCTCCATTTTCACCTTCGGCCTGGGACAGCTCATAGAGTCCCACGGTATCTTCTCTATGCCAACAACACACAGATCTACATCTCCGGACCAGATATCACCACTCTACTAACCAGAATCCCACAATGTCCGCTATTTCATCCTCCACTAGATTTCTAAAACTTAATATGGACAAAACAGAATTCATCATTTTTTCCCCATCTCACTCATCCACCTCAATGGACCTATCCATTAAAGTAAATGGCTACTCGCTCTCCCCAGTCCCACAAGTTCGTTGCCTTGGGGTAATCCTTGACTCTGATCTCTCCTTCAAACCACATATCCAAGCCCTTTTCACTTCCTGCCGACTTCAACTCAAAAATATTTCCCGGATCCGTACATTCAACCAAGAATCTGCAAAAACCCTAATCCATGCCCTCATCACCTCCCGCCTTGACTACTGCAACTTCCTGCTCTGTGGCCTCCCCTCTAACAATCTTGCACCACTACAATCTATTCTAAACTCCGCTGCCTGACTAATCCACCTCCCCCCCCCCCCCCCCCGCTATTCCCCGGCCTCTCCCCTCTGTCAATCCCTGCACTGGCTCCCCATTAACCAAAGACTCCAGTTCAAAACCCTAACCGTGACATACCTGCATGCAACCTCCGATCCTCACAAGATCTCCCCTCTTATCTCTTCCCACAATCGCATACAAGATTTCTCCCACGCATCCCCCCTACGCTGGAACTCTCTACCACAACATATCAAACTCTCGCCTACTGTGGAAACCTTCAAAAGTAACCTGAAGACCTTCCTCTTCGGACAAGCCTACAACCTGCAGTAACGACCCATCCACCAAACCGCTACACGACCAGCTCTACCCTCACCCTTGTAGATTGTGAGCCTTCGCGGGCAGGGTCCTCTCATCCTGCATCAGTCGTGACTTGTGTGGTCTAAGATTACTGTACTTGTTTTTTATGTACACCCTTCCTCACATGTAAAGCGCCATGGAATAAATGGTTCTATAATAAATAATTAAAAAAAACAAACTGATCTACATTAGAATTGCTTATGCAAATTATAGCTATTACTTTAACAGGCGGTGCTCCAAATGTAAGTAAAATACTGATTCCTAGAACAAGTTGCTGTCAGATTATACCACACAGTAGTATGGAAGTGTCTGCATAGATCTAATACCAATAGGCAATTTCAAGTTGAAGACTCCAGTAAAACCTGTATTTCACTTAAAAATTGGCCTTTCAAAAAATATCTCGGTGCTGCAGGCATTGTACAGTCCAGCTAAAGATCATATTTCGCTTGACCGGTTTTGATAAAACTCTGTTTATTGCAGTAGTCACACCATTTGTTATTGGCTATGTGTGACCGCGCCATTCATTGCTGAGGGTTGGCCACTTCTTGCAGGCGCAGTCATGTACTACTTGGAGAGTCTGCTTTAAAATCAGTGAAGGAAATGTTTTGTTATGGTGCCTTTGATTGACTTTAGTAAAGTGTTCCTGTGCTCTGAAGTGTCACATAATGGAAAAGCAGGAGCCTACAACCAGGGAGAGTTTCTCAAGAGAAGGTGAAAGACCTGCTCTACAACAAGGCAAGTACTGTTTGTTTTACATGTGGGTATTAAGTGATCTGTACAATGACAGGTTGGCTTTTCTTCTAACTTTCTCCACGAAAACCCCCCAGCATATCTCCCGTTTCACTGCGGGGTTAAGAAAACTCATGATCCAGCAGAAAGTTGAGTTCAGATCAAATGTGATATAGTACGGTATGCCCAGGTCTATGAGAGAACGACACATTTAGTCCTAACGTAGTTACTTTGTTAAAGGGTATCTGTCACCCCATTTTTGGAGTATGAGATGAGGCCACCGCCATCAGGGGCTTATCTACAGCATTACAGAATGCTGTAGATAAGCCCCCGATGTTACCTGATAGATGAGAAAAATGATTTAGATTATACTCACCCAGGGGCGTTCCGCCGTCCGGTCGGGTCTGATGGGCTTCCGGTCCGGCACCTCCCATTGTCTAGCGAAGCCATCTTCTCTGCGTCCCGTTGCGGCTCCTGCGCAGGCGCACTGATCTGCCCTGGTGAGGGCAGAGCAGAGTACTGCAGTGCGCAGGCGCCGGGAAAGGTCAGAGAGCTCCTGCGCACTGCAGTACTCTGCTCTGCCCTCACCAGGGCAGATCAGTGCGCCGGAGCCGCGACAGGAAGCAAAGAAGAGGATGGCTTCGCTAGTAGATGGGAGGCGCCGAACCGCGACAACCATCGGACCCGACCGGATGGCGGACCGCCCCTGGGTGAGTATAATCTAACTTGTTTTTCTCATCTTTCGGGTAACATCGGGGGGCTTATCTACAGCATTACAGAATGCTGTAGATAAGCCCCTGATGGTAGTGGCCTTTTCTCATACTCCAAAAATGGGGTGACAGATTCCCTTTAAATGTAAGGCACAATGTAATCTTCACAATAATCTTGACGGTGAGGAAAGACTTGGATTAATTTATAGAAAATAGTGCATGTGAATAATGTCTACTGGGCAGACTCCTAGGCTATGTTTTTTTCCTCTCCTTGAGAAAGAGTTGTCAGTGGTTTCTTTAAATTGGTTAGAATGAAGTGCAAGTTTTTATCCATCCAGAAAATAAGTCATAAATTGCTAATCACTGGATTAGATGGGGGGCAGGGATGGGACTCCCACCAATCCTGAGAACAAAACTAAGCTTTATTGGATCCATGGTCCTGTGCCCACCACCATTTCATTCATTATCTATGCATCTGTGAAGGAGAGCAAACCTTGTCTGAGCAGAGATATGATTTAGAGCAGCCACATGGCTCACGGGAAGCTCTAGGCTGGAGATGTTCATTGACTCTTGGACTTACCTTGAGGAAGTCAAATTAGGTGTGGATACGCATGGATCCATGTACCTTACATAGCCGGTCTGCTTGCATGTGGGGGCGACTTTACTGCCTGATTTGGGCTAAGTATTTATTATAAATCTGTTTCCCCCACCCCACCCTTTTTCTTTCCCTTTTTCATGCTGCTGTTTCACATGCACGTATATGTTCTGGAGTCTATCTACATAAGCATAGTACAGCTATTGTGCCGACAGCATGTGTGTATACAGTGGGTACGGAAAGTATTCAGACCCCTTTAAATTTTTCACTCTTTGTTTCATTACAGCCATTTGGTAAATTAAAAAAACTTCATTTTTTTCTCATTAATGTACACTCTGCACCCTATCTTGACTGAAAATAAAACTGAAATGTAGAAATTTTTGCAAATTTATTAAAGAAAAACTGAAATATCACACGGTCATAAGTATTCAGACACTTTGCTCAGACACTCATATTTAAGTCACATGCTGCCCATTTCCTTGTTATCCTCCTTGAGATGATTCTATTCCTTCAGTGGAGTCCAGCTGTGTTTAATTAAACTGATAGGACTTGATTTGTAAAGGCACACACCTGTCTACATAAGACCTCACAGCTCACAGTGCGTGTCAGACCAAATAAGAATCATGGGGTCAAAGGAACTGGCCAAGGAGCTCAGAGACAGAATTGTGACAAGGTGCAGATCTGGCCAAGGTTACAAAAGAATTTCTGCTGTACTCAAGGTTCCTAAGAGCACAGTGGCCTCCATAATCCTTAAATGGAAGAAGTTTGGGACCACCAGAAATCTTCCTAGAACTGGCTGTCCAGCCAATCTGAGCAATCATGGGAGAAGAGCCTTGGTTAGAGAGGTAAAGAAGAACCCCAAGATCACTGTGGCTGAGCTCCACAGATGCAGTAGGGAGATGGGAGAAAGTTCCACAAAGTCAACTATCACTGCAGCCCTCCACCAGTTGGGCCTTTATGGCAGCCTCTCCTCAGTGCAAGACATATGAAAGCCTGTATAGTTTGCTAAAAAAAAAACATGAAGGACTCCCATACTATGAGAAATAAGATTCTCTGGTCTGATGAGACGAAGATAGAATTTTTTGGTGATAATTCTAACCGGTATGTGTGGAGGAAACCAGGCACTGCTCATCACCTGCCCAATACAATCTCAAAAGTGAAACATGGTTGTGGCAGCATCATGCTATGTGGTGTTTTTCAGCTGCAGGGACAGGATAACAGGTTGCAATTGAAGGAAACATGAATGTGGCCAAGTACAGATATATCCTGGATGAAAACCTCTTCCAGAGTGCTCAGGACCTCAGACTTGGCCGAAGGTTCACCTTCCAACAAGACAATGACCCTAAGCACTCAAGCTAAAATAACAAAGGAGTGGCTTCAGAACAACTCTGTGACCATTCTTGACTGGCCCAGCCAGAGCCCTGACCTAAACCCAGTTGAGCATCTCTGGAGAGACCTGAAATTTGCTGTCCACCAACCCTTACCATCCAACCTGAGGGAACTGGAGAGGATCTGCAAGGAAGAATGGCAGAGGATCCCCAAATCCAGGTGTGAAAAACTTGTTGCATCATTCCCAAGAAGACTCATGGCTGTACTAGCTCAAAAGGGTGCTTCTACTCAATACTGAGCAAAGGGTCTGAATACTTATGACCACGTGATATTTGTTTCTCTTTTTTAATAAATCTGCAAAAAAAATTCTACATTTGTTTTTTTGTTTTTTTCAGTCAAGATGGGGTGCAGAGTGTACATTAATGAGAAAAAAATTAGCTGTTTTGAATTTACCAAATGGCTGCAATGAATACACTGTATATCCAGCAGGACTTATTGAGTCCAATCCGAGCATTATTGCCATATCATTTAGGTCTGATGATTAAAATAGTGTTACTGTGGCATAGACTTTTATAGGGAACATGTAAGCTCATTTAATCTTTTTGTATTCATGATTATACAGCTCGTAGGACTATGAGTATTATACTCTAGATTAAGGATCAAATTTTGTAGTCCATGTTGTGGACATTTTTTAAGTGTTTTTAAACAATTTTGTGTGGTTCTCTAATAAAAATGTTTTTTCTTTTGTGATCCCTGGCTTTTTGCATATACTTTCTTGTTGTGTTGTCATTGACGCTTGTTCTCACCACAGCCACATGTTACTTGGACGCCATTCTCTCCAATGCAGTGGATGTATGCTCAGGCTGCCACTATACTTGCTGTGACTTCCTTACCATTGCTACTGTAGAAGTGCTGTTCTGTCAGCGGCCATCTTGGCACTGAATGCCAACCTGTCTGTTATGCAGAGCCGGACTTATGCAAAGAATGACTAATCAATAAGTACTAAGACCTTTACACACTTACTGCAGGACGTCTCCACATCTGTACTGCAAAACACAGACTTTCCCTAAGGCCTCAATCAGATGTCCGTGTTGTATCCATTGTTTCACAGATAAAACACACTACATAATTTATGGTGCTATTCACATGGCATCCGTGTGCTGTCCGTGATTAACATGGCAAAGGCTAGTCGAAGAATTGTAATTAGTGATGAGCGAGTATGCTAGTTGCTCAGGTTTTCCCAAGCATGCTCGGGTAGTCTCGAGTGTTTGGAAGTGCTTGGAGATTTAGTTTTTGTCGCCACAGCTGCATGATTTGCGACTGTTAGACAGCCTGATGCCTGTTAGGCAATCCCCACATGTATTCAGGCTGTCTAGCAGTTGCAAATCATGCAGCTGCGGCAACAGAAACTAAATCTCCGAGCACGCCGAAATACTCGGGAGACCACCCGAGCCAACGAGCATACTCGCTCATCACTAATTGTAATTTATTTATTCATCCATTGGAGAAAAACACTGATGGGAACAACGGACACTCAGATGACTCAGTGATGGTAAAAATGGACACACGGATGACACACTGTTGGGAACAAAAAATGGTAATTACGGCATTCCTGTGGCTGGTGCCCATGTAGGATTCTATCCAGGGCCGGCGTCCGCACCCGGCACACCCGGGCAAGTGCCGGGGCCCTGAGCAGGCGGGGGGGCCCACTCGCAGTCTGGCACCCCCGCGCCCATTAGCGGAGGAGAGCGGTGTCAGCGCCGCCACTGGGGCCCCCCCCCCCCGCTTGCTCAGGGCCCCGGCATCAGCTGGCACAATACTTACCTCTCCCGTGCTGCCGCAGCTCCGGGCTCCAGGGGGTGCCGGCGCTTCCTCTCACAGCCGGCCGCTGAATGACGTCATCATTCAGCGGCCGGCTGTGGCACAGAGCGCGGGGACGCCGGCCAGGTAAGACGTGTGTGTGTGTGTCTGTGTGTATGTAGTGCGGTGCTTTGTGTATGTATGTGTGTGTGTCTGTATGTGAGAGAGTGCTTGTGTGCTGTCTATGTGTGATGATGGGCAGGCATTGCTGATAATGGGGAGGCATTGATGATGATGATGGGGAGATGATGATAATGGGCAGGCATTGATGATAATGGGCAGGCATTGATGATGGGGAGATGATGGGCAGGCATTGCTGATAATGGGGAGGCATTGATGATGATGGGGAGATGATGATTATGGGCAGGCATTGATGATAATGGGCAGGCATTGATGATTATTATTATAGATTTTTATAGCGCCATTTATTCCATGGCGCTTTACATGTGAAAAGGGGCAAATATAGACAAGTACAGTAAACATGAGCAATACAAGGCACACACAAGTACAGAAGGAGAGAGGACCCTGCCCGCGAGGGCTCACAATCTACAGGGATGGGTGAGGATACACTAGGAGAGGGAAGAGCTGATCATGCGGTGGTTCAGTAGACTGATGATCACTGCAGGTTGTAGGCTTGTCGGAAGAGGTGGGTCTTCAGGTTCTTTTTGAAGGTTTCCATGGTAGGCGCGAGTCTGATGTGTTGGGGTAGAGAGTTCCAGAGTATGGGAGAGGCTCGGGAGAAGCTTTGTATGCGGTTGTGGGAAGAAGAGATAAGAGGGGAGTAGAGGAGGAGATCTTGAGAGGATCGAAGGTTGCGTGTGGGTATGTACCGGGAGACCATGTCACAGATGTATGGAGGAGACAGATTGTGGATGGCTTTGTAGGTCATGGTTAGGGTTTTGAACTGGAGCCTCTGAACGATAGGAAGCCAATGAAGGGCTTGGCAGAGAGGAGAGGCTGGGGAATAGCGGGGAGACAAGTGTATTAGTCGTGCAGCAGAGTGCAGGATGGATTGGAGTGGTGCCAGAGTGCTAGAGGGAAGGCCAGAGAGTAGGAGGTTGCAGTAGTCGAGGCAGGAGATGATGAGGGCATGCACTAGTGTTTTTGTACTTTCATGGTCAAGGAATGCACGGATCCGGGAAATATTTTTGAGTTTGAGACGGCAGGAGGAGGCTAGGGTTTGGACATGTGGCTTGAAAGAGAGGGCAGAGTCGAGGATCACTCCGAGGCACCGAGCGTGCGGGACTGGGGAAAGTGAGCAGCCATTGATGTTAATGGACAGGTCTGGTGGGGGGGTAGAGTGAGATGGGGGAAAGATGATGAATTCTGTTTTGTCCATGTTCAGTTTTAGAAAGCGAGCAGAGAAGAAGCAGAAATAGCAGACAGACATTGTGGGATTTTGGTCAGTAAGGAGGTGAGGTCAGGTCCAGATAGGTAGATCTGCGTGTCATCGGCGTAGAGATGATACTGAAGACCATGGGATTCTATGAGCTGTCCCAGGCCGAGGGTGTAGATGGAGAAGAGTAGGGGTCCAAGAAATGAACCTTGGGGAACACCGACAGACAGGGGGCGAGGTGAGGAGGTGGTGTGGGAGAGGGAGACACTGAATGTTCGGTTTGTTAGATATGATGAGATCCAGGATAGGGCCAAGCCTGTGATGCCAAGTGATGAGAGAATCTGTAACAGGAGGGAATGGTCCACAGTGTCGAAGGCAGAAGACAGGTCCAGGAGAAGGAGGACAGAGTAGTGACGCTTGCTCTTGGCGGTTAGTAGGTCGTTGGTGACTTTAGTTAGGGCAGTTTCAGTTGAGTGATGCAGTCGGAAGCCTGATTGTAAGCGGTCAAAGAGGGAGCAGGAGGAGAGGTGGGAGGACAGTTCAAGATGGACATGCTGTTCCAGTAGTTTTGAGGCATAAGGGAGAAGAGATATCGGGCGATAGTTAGACACAGAGGATGGGTCAAGGGAGGTCTTTTTGAGAATGGGTGTGATCGAGGCATGTTTGAAGGATGAGGGGAAGACACCATTTGTAAGTGAGAGGTTGAAGAGGTGTGTTAGAGTAGGGGTGAAGACGGTGGCGAGGCTAGGGATGAGGTGGGATGGCAGCGGGTCAAGCATGCAAGTGGTGAGGTGTGATCTTGATAGGAGGGTGGAGAGCTGATCTTCTGTCATGGTGGAGAAGTTGGCTTTGGAGGAAGAGGGTTGAGCAGCTAAGAGGGGCAATGGGGGCTGTGGGCCAAAGCTTTCTCTGATCGTATCGATCTTCTGCTTAAAGAAAGAGGCAAAGTCTTCAGCAGAAATGAGAGGAGAAGGGAGAGGTGCTGGGGGACAGAGTAGAGAATTGAAAGTGTTGAAGAGCTGTTTAGGGTTGTGAGACAGGGAGGATATGAGAGATGAGAAGTAAGTTTGCTTTGCAGCAGTGAGCGTGGACTTGAAGCTGGTGAGGGACTGCTTGTATGCGGTTAGGTGCTCGGCAGAGCGGGATTTTTTCCATCTCCGCTCAGCAACCCTGGAAGCCCGTCTCAGTTCTTTGGTGAGGCTGGTCAGCCAGGGCTGCCTGTTGATTGTACAAGTTTTGCTATGTGTGAGGGGGGCAGCCGAGTCAGATGGGGCAGAAGATAGATGATGAGGGCAGGCATTTGTATGATTTGGATGGAGAGAGATGATGAATGGGAGGATGAGATAGAATGATGATGGAGGAGATGATGATGGCAGGCGTGATGGGGAGAATGATGATGGATGATGATGGGGCAGGCATATGATAATGATGATGGGGAGGCAATGATGATAAGGAGGCAATGATGATGATGGGGAGACAATCATGATGATAATGGGGAGTCTTTCCACAGCGCCCTTTCCTGAGCCGTAACAGTGCAGAACGCAGTACAGCGCAGAGGAGAGCTCCATATTTTGTATGGAGCATTATATGGGGACCAGTATCCTGTATGGAGCGTTATATGGGACCAGTATCCTGTATGGAGCATTATATTGGGTCCAGTATTCTGTATGGAGCATTATTTTGGGTCCAGTATTCTGTATGGAGCATTATATGGGGGGTGACATCCTGCATGGGGTATTATATGGGTGATGAGGGGGAGACTGTGGTGCCCATAATATTGTATGGAGGACTGTACTGTCCAGTCTGTACTGTGCGCTGTGAGGATTTGGCGGTTTTTGAGCTATTGTACAATTTACAATAGATATCACTCATGTAATGGAAGAAGTGAAGTATTTGGCATTGTACTGTACCTATATTTCTCTGCTGTATCTGTGCATCATGAATCGTGGTCTGTGTTAAAGGGGCCCACTGAGGCTCTTTCGCCCGGGGCCCATAAAAACCTGGAGCCGGCCCTGATCCTATCCCATGTAAACCTGGCACTCAGGTAAATGTTGTAAGCAAATAATTTCATATTGTGAAGGCAATCCAAAAATAAAGAAATGTGCTGCATATCAGGAGCATTCGTTTCTGCCTGTAAGGCCGGGGTCATACATGCGAGAAACTTGTGCGAGTCTCTCGCATGAACACCCGGCACAGCCGCCACTCAGACCAGAGCGTGCGGCTGCATGTAATTCTATGCAGCCGCACGCTCTGGTCCGAGTGGCGGCGGCAGTGCCAGGTGTTCATGCGAGAGACGTTTCTTGCATGTGTAACCCTGGCCTAGCTCTGTGCCTGAGTGATGAAGGTTATTGTAGGACCGAAAACATTTATTTTTGGATTGTCTGCACAAGATAAATTTGCTTACATTTACCTGAGTGCCAATTTTTCTACACTGATAGGAACAACGGCCGCACGGATGACACTGATGGGAACAATGGACACAAATGACACACTGATTGTAAAAGCGGACACACGGATGACACGCTGATTGTAAAAATGGACACACAATGGAGTATTGAATAATGAAAGGTTGAACTCAATGGACCTAGGTCTTTTTTTCAACCTATGTAACTACAAGTGCTTCTCACATAATTAGAATATCATAAAAAAGTTAATGTATTTCAGTTCTTCAATACAAAAAGTGAAACTCATATTATAGTCATTACAAACAGTGATCTATTTCACGTGTTTATTTCTGTTAATGTTGATGATTATGGCTTACAGCCAATGAAGACCCAAAACTCATTATCTTAGTAAATTAGAATACTTTATATAACACCAGCTTGAAAAATTATTTTAAAATCTGAAATGTTGTCCTACTGAAATGTATTAAATGCACTCAATACTTGGTCGGGGCTACTTTTGCATCAATTACTGCATCAATATGGCATGGCATGGAGGTTATCGGCCTGTGGCACTGCTGAGGTGTTATGGAAGCCCAGGTTGCTTTGATAGCAGCCTTCAGCTCATCTGCATTGTGGGGTCTGGTGTCTCTCATCTTCCTCTTGATAATACCCCATAAATTCTCTATGGGTAAGGTCAGGCGCGTTTGCTGGCCAATCAAGCACAGTGATACTGTTGTTTTTACTCCATGAATTGGTACTTTTGGCAGTGTGGACAGGTGCCAAGTCCTGCTGGAGAATGAAATTTCCATCTCCAAAAAGCTTGTCGGCATAGGGAAGCATGAAGTGCTCTAAAATTTCCTGGTAAACGGCTGCGCTGACTTTGCTCTTAATAAAACACAGTGGACCTACACCAGCAGATGAAATGACTACATCTGTGTGGTGGCTCTTGAAGCAATGACTCCAGCAGCAGTCCACTCCTTCCCCCAAAACAGTTTTGAAGGGCCTTTTCTTAATCCTCTCAAGGCTGCGGTTATCCCAGTTGCTTGTGCACCTTTTTCTACCAGTTTTTCCTTCAACTCAACTGTCCATTAATATGCTTGGATACAGCACTCTGAGAACAGCCAGCTTCTTTAGCAATGACTTTTGTGGCTTACCCTCCATGTGGAGTGTGTCAATGACTGCCTTCTGGACAACTGTCAAGTCAGCAGCCTTTTTAAATGCTTAGGAAGCCTTTGCAGGTGTTTTTTGTTAATTTTTCTATTTTACTGAGATAAGGATTTCTGGGTTTTCATTGGCTGTAAGCCAAAATCATCAACATTAACAGAAATAAACACTTCAAATAGATCACTATGTAATGACTCTCTATAATGAGTTTCACCTTTTGTATTGAAGAACCTAAATAAACTTTTTGATGATATTCTAATTTAGTGAGAAGCACTTGTATGTAATCTGTGACTGTTGAGTGGAGTTTCGGCTGTGTGCAATTCCTTATCCTCTTCTATTTGGTTTTCCGTATTTTTCTCTCCGGTGTTCCTCTCCGTTTTCTGTGAGTTCTTACTGGTATTTTTGTTCATCCCTGTACGTCCTTCCTTATTAGTCTGGTTTGTGTATTTTCATATACTATTACTCCACACTTCCCTGGGTAGGGGAGGGGGACAGATATAGGGCTGCAGGGCTTACAGCACAGTGGATGGGATTTCAAGAAATAGACCCCTGCGGCTCACCTGCCTGCTTAGATGGATATGCAGCGCGTCTCTCCAGATCACAGCATGTCAATTTCTCTTGCGGAGACGCTGGTCACTGCAAAAGAGATTTCACGATATCCGCAATAGAGATAGTATTAAAACATAACCTTTAATGTTAAAGATAAAAGCTACCAAAAGATAAAGTGAAAAAAGTGCAAATATAAAAAAAATCACTAAATCCATTTGACACAGACTATATGTAGAGGCATCTGTGTATGTCCTGTAACAGATTCCAATACATATATACATGCAACTATTCCCAGTCCTAAAATATCAAATGACTGGGCACCAAAATGTACTGGACCACACGAATACTACTGTGACCAGAGTGCCAAGGAGCACACAATACTGACGTCATAAATGTGGAATAGCATCCAACTACACGTACAATTGAATATAATATGGAACAATCTCACCAATGTACAGTTTGTAAAAGACGTCAACTGTCAGATGTTCCTTCTATACAAGCCAGGTACATCAGGAAGAAGAGAGGAAATTCACCGTTAAGCCGTCAGAGCTAACATCCTGACCCCCATGACTCCTGCACTTACAAGGGCAGTCCACATCTAACCCTTAAGAAAACAAGCCCTATAATGTCCCTGTGCATCCTGACGCGTTTTGTCATTGTGACTCTCCAGGGAAGATGTAAAAAGATGTTTACAAAATACAACTGTGCTAGAGCAGAGACCACCATGATTAATCAACTTGAGCAGGACAGCCACATTGTCATTAAGCCCTCTGACAAGGGTGGCAATGTGGTTGTCCTGGACTCAGTCCATTATGAGAAAATGTGTGCAACTCTTGTCAGTGATAGAGACAGTTACGAGGTTTTGTGTCATAATCCTACATCTGATTTTATGATGGAAATTAAAGGGAATCTGTCACCCCAATTTTGCCATATCAACTAGATATGGCTGAATAGTGTGTCCCATAACAAAGCTAACAGTAGGTATCATATATCCTGATAACCCCGTTTTCATATCAAAATACCTTTGTAAAGTTGGCATTTTTCACTGTCAATCACGGTGGTCAGGAGGGCGGAGTTTTCTGTCCTCCCCCCTCCCGCTCCTCTGCATCCGTTCGTATCGCCGTCTGTGAATCCCACAGATGGCGTTCGGCTTCCCGCAATTGCGCAATTCAAATTCGGCCCCGCGCATGCGCAGTGTGCTTTGCCCAACAGTGGGCAAAGCATACAATCATTACAACGCATGCGCTACTCTTTCCTTGCCCCGGAAATGACTGCTTGCCTTGGACAACTTCCGGTGCAAGGAAAGAGTAGCGCATGCGCTGTAATGATTTTATGCTGTTGGGCAAAGCACACTGCGCATGCGCCGGCCCGAATTTGAATTGCGCAATTGCGGGAAGCCGAACGCCTCTGTGGGATTCACAGACGGCGATACAAACGGATTCAGAGGAGCGGGGGGGAGGACAGAGAAAACGCCGCGCTCCTGACCTGACTGCCATGATTGACAGCGAAAAATACCAACTTTACAAAGGTATTTTGATATGAAAACGGGGTATCAGGATATATAAATACCTCGCACTATTCAGCCATATCTTTAGTTGATATGGCAAAATTGGGGTGACAGATTCCCTTTAAGAATACCTTGGATGAGGGCCTTTCTACTGGGTCATTGACAAATGTGTTTGATTTACTAATGCCGAAAGATGCGGTTGTGGCTAATGCCAATTACATATAAAAATTCATAATTCTTGGTATTTTACAATGGTTGGCATAATAGCCTTTTGCTTTCTGTATTATCTTTTGTATGCATGGCACCCCATTCCTCATCCTGGTATGCAAGGTCACCTCTTGCCCAATCCTGGAATGCATGGTCCCCTCACCCCCCAATTCTGGTATGAATGGTCCCGTCACCCCCAATTCTGGTATGAATGGTCCCCTCACCCCCCAATCCTGGTATGAATGGTCCCCTCACCCCCCAATTCTGGTAATGAATGGTCCCCTCATCGCCCAATCCTGATGTGCATGGTCCGCTCACCCTCCAATCCTGATGTGCATGGTCCTCACCCCCCTGATCATGTCCTCCCCCAATCCTGATGTGCATGGTCCCCTCATCGCCCAATCCTGATGTGCATGGTCCCCTCATCGCCCAATCCTGATGTGCATGGTCCCCTCATCGCCCAATCCTGATGTGCATGGTCCGCTCACCCTCCCCTATCCTGATGTGCATGGTCCCCTCACCCCCCAATCCTGATGTGCATTGTCCCCTCACCCCCAATCCTGATGTGCATGGTCCCCTCACGCCCCCCCTATCCTGATGTGCATGGCCCCCTCACCGCTATTAAACTGCACAGATACCCCAAAAAACCCAAACATTTATACTCACCTTTCATCCCTGTGCTCCAGCGCTGTTCCGTTCAGCTGGACGCCGGGGGAGAGCGGCGCCGGAGTACGCGCATGCCCATACCGCGCGGTCCGGCGCCATATTGCTGAAGACACACTGTAAATGTCTTCAGCAAAATGGCGCCAGATAGAGCTATTGCGAATGCGCGATCCGACGCGCACTCCTGGTCTCCTGCCCCGGGAGAAGAGAAGCGCCGTGGCAATGCTCCTCCCGGTCAGGTAAGTATGTGAGTATGGCACCGGAGATCGCGGTATACATCCAGTATGCATACCGCGATCTCTGGCGCCATACAGAGTACTCACCGCTCTGGATGCCTCACTCTGTCTGGAGCCAGACTGCGCAGGCGTGTCGCGCTTGCGCAGTCTATAAAGGCTTCAGACAGAGTGACGCTCCCACCGTTATATTATAGATCCTGATAGGAACCATGTCTACTCATTGGTGTTGCATAGGGGTTTAATGGGGTTGCATAGCTTTGATGTACGGCATAATTTTGTGATGCACTCTTTACCCCACCGCGCAGAACCGGAAGTAGAAGGGCCATATTTGATTATGCGTTCCAGCACAAGCGTGTTAGCCAGATCCGCTTCCATAGTTACCAGAGGCGGCGTGGCTTTGTCTATGAGTTCCAGGATGGGCGTGTTGGACACATCTACTACCGGTATTATGAACCGGATGTTAATGATGCGGTTCACGGCATGTGCAGACAGCGTGCGTGTCAATGCGACACAGGTGGGTGTATTTGGTGATTGGCAATTTGTTATTTATAGGTCGTTAGATCGGGTTTCTTTATCCCATTGTAACTATAGAGGTAGCCCGTGAGGTCTTAATTTCTGCAGCATGCCCATTTGGTGCTAATATGAAGTGACGAAACGCGTCGGGATGCACAGGGACATTATAGGGCTTGTTTTTTTGAGGGTCAGATGTGGACTGCCCTTGTAAGTGCAGGAGTCATGGGGGTCAGGATATGTTAGCTCTGACAGGGCTTAAAAGGGTGAATCTCTCTTTTTCCTGACGTACCTGGCTTATATAGAAGGGACATCTGACAGTTGACGTCTTCTACATACATTGGTGAGATTGTTCCATATTACACTGCTCAAAAAAATAAAGGGAACACTCAAATAACACATCCTAGATCTAAATGAATGAAATATTCTCATTGAATACTTTGTTGTGTACAAAGTTGAACGTGCTGTCAACATCACATAAAAATCATCAATGGAAATCAAATTTTTTAACCAATGGAGGCCTGGATTTGGAGAGACCCCCAAAATGAAAGTGGGAAAAAAGTCTAAATGAAAATCAAAACAAGACAAAATTAAAGTGGAACTAAATCAAAATGACGCTCAGTATTGTGTGTGGCCTCCACGTGCCTGTATGACCTCCCTTCAATGCCTGGGCATGCTCCTGATGAGTTAGTGGATGTTCTCTTGAGGCATCTCCTCCCAGACCTGGTCTAAAGCATCCGTCAACTCCTGCACAGTCTGTGGTGCAACATGACGTTGGTGGATGGAGCTAGACATGCTGTCCCAGATGTGCTCAATCGGATTCAGGTCTGGGGAACGGGCAGGCCAGTCCATAGCTTCAATGCCTTCATCTTGCAGGAACTGCTGACACATTCCAGCCACATGAGGTCTGGCATTGTCCTGCATTAGGAGGAACCCAGGGCCAACCGCACCAGCATATGGTCTCACAAGGGGTCTGAGGATCTCATCTCAGTAACCAATGGCGGTCTGGCTACCTCTGGCGAGCACATGAAGGGCTGTGTGGCCCTCCAAAGAAATGCCACCCCACACCATTACTGACCCACTGCCAAACTGGTCATGTTGAAGGATGTTGCAGGCAGATCGCTCTCCACTGTGTCTCCAGACTCTGTCACATGTGCTGATGAGTGTGAACCTGCTGTCTGCAACATCCTTCAGCATGACTGGTTTGGCAGTGGATCAGTAATGGTGAGGAGTGGCATTTCTTTGGAGGGCCACACAGCCCTCCACTCTTGAAGCTCATCAAGAGAATGCCAAGAGTGTGCAAAGCAGTCATCAAAGCAAAAAGGTGGCTACTTTGAAGAACCTAAAATGTAAGACATATTTTGATAAGTATATAATTCCACATGTGTTAATTCATAGTTTTGATGCCTTCAGTGTGAATGTACAATTTTCAGTCATGAAAATACAGAAAAATTTTTAAATGAGGTGTGTCCAAACTTTTGGTCTATACTGTATGTATTGGAATCTGTTACAGGACATACACAGATGCCTCTACATATAGTCTGTGACAACTGGATTTAGTGATTTTTTTATATTTCCACTTTAACATTAAAGGTTATGTTTGAATACTATCTCTACTGCGGCTATCATTCATGTGAGAGATTTTGTGGCTTTGACCCACTAGTGCGGTTTCTCTAAAAGAAATGTCACCAATAGAATATAATGGAGGCAGGGAATCCGCATGGTTCAGTGAACACATGCGGATTCACCCATGTTCAATAGACGGCAGCGCTTTGGACGCAGCGAACATGCGCTGTGTCCGAAGCGCTGCCACTTCTGGATCTTGTGCACCCGGCCCAGTCGAGTCAACACTGCAGATTAATTTAGGCCGGACAACCCTTTGCAGGTCCGTTTATGAGGACAACTCAGCAACACAATACAACCGCTGATCGGTAAACACCGCCGGCTGTTATTTAAATGCCTGTTTACACAGGCAGACCGGAGTAAGCAATGCGCACCGAGTGATTTATACTGGATTGCTCGGTGCACAGTCAGCGATACAGAATGCTGAGCTTTTATGCTGCACAAAACAGAATTTTAAACAGCAAGATAATAGTGAAAAGATCATTCATTTTTTGATTATCTAGCAGGGTAAATGTCATGGTGAATAGTGGCTGCAGCGTGGACAGTTAGACGCGGAGCTCCACAGCCAGGATCCTGGTCTGCCAGCCTCCATCTTGTCCTAGGACATCAGTCAGGTTCGGTGTAATCATCGCTGTGATTTGCGGCAGTCTGGTGCTCTGCGGTCGTCCGGCCATGTGCTCTGTATATGGCCCCATATAAGGCTGTGTGATCCGGGCCTAAGGGGGCTCTCAGGGCCCCCATCCCGTGACCACAGCCGTGGTGGAGGACAGGACCCTGCCAATCCATCCGCACCAACTCTAATCAGTGACATTACATTGTGCCCCTACGTCCTGCCATAAGAACAGAGTCCTAAAAAAAATACCCAACCCCAGCCTCACACAGGCAGCCGACAAGGAGGTGAAAGCCGCGGGCCTCTCCCTGGAGTGACACTGAGACAGTGCTGCTGCTGTGCGGACTATGACACCATTCTTCTTCAGCAATATGGCGCCGGAGCACGAGGCCGGAAGCAGCTCCAGGTCACGTGACCACAGACCGCCTTGCGCGCCTGCGTCAGTTCCTGCCGGGCCCTTCCCGCTCTCGACTACAGACGGTTTTGACGTCACTACGCAGCGCGTCTCGCCTCACGAGTGGTGTGTGTATGAAAGGAACGCCCGGCTCTCGGCCATTCTCTTTTCCAGCTTTCAGCCCGTCCGATCAGACGACAGGTGAGTGACTCCACACCGTGAGGTGGGCGCTTAGGTGGGAACAGTTCGCTGTTACGTAGCGGTTTATCATTCAATTTCCGTCACTGCGGCTTCCGGCCAGTGGACGGTTACTGCCGTGTTCCCAGATACGCAGAGCGCGGGCCGCGTACAGCGCTCAGTGCCGGCCGCCGCCGCCATCTTGTGCTGCCTTGTAGTACAATAGTAATAATAGTGAGGCGCGGAGGAGGGTGCGGGCGGCATGTGCGGCCTCCGGCGGTGCGGGCTTCTGATAGTGCGCTCAGCTCCGGCTGCACACTGCGGTTACACGGGGCGAGGGCCCCACAGTGCTGTGTATGGGGGGCTGCCGATCCCTGACTGCATTGTGTGCTACGGGCTGTGTAAACTAGGGCCGGACACCAGTAGTCGTCGGTGATTTAATAGCAGGTAGTAACAGTAACGGTTCTTGTAAAAAACAAATGGGTATACCTGTATATAGTCACCTTCCTGCAGGCTCCACGTACATGGATATACCTGTATATAGTCACCTTCCTGCAGGCTCCCAGTACATGGATATACCTGTATATAGTCACCTTCCTGCAGGCTCCCAGTACATGGATATACCTGTATATAGTCACCTTCCTGCAGGCTCCCAGTACATGGATATACCTGTATATAGTCACCTTCCTGCAGGCTCCCAGTACATGGATATACCTGTATATAGTCACCTTCCTGCAGGCTCCCAGTACATGGATATACCTGTATATAGTGTCCTTCCTGCAGGCTCCCAGTACATGGATATACCTGTATATAGTCACCTTCCTGCAGGCTCCCAGTACATGGATATACCTGTATATAGTGTCCTTCCTGCAGGCTCCCAGTACATGGATATACCTGTATATACTGTCCTTCCTGCAGGCTCCCAGTACATGGATATACCTGTATATAGTCGCCTTTCTGCAGGCTCCCAGTACATGGATATACCTGTATATAGTCGCCTTTCTGCAGGCTCCCAGTACATGGATATACCTGTATATAGTCACCTTCCTGCAGGCTCCCAGTACATGGATATACCTGTATATACTGTCCTTCCTGCAGGCTCCCAGTACATGGATATACCTGTATATAGTCACCTTCCTGCAGGCTCCCAGTACATGGATATACCTGTATATAGTGTCCTTCCTGCAGGCTCCCAGTACATGGATATACCTGTATATAGTCGCCTTTCTGCAGGCTCCCAGTACATGGATATACCTGTATATAGTCACCTTCCTGCAGGCTCCCAGTACATGGATATACCTGTATATACTGTCCTTCCTGCAGGCTCCCAGTACATGGATATACCTGTATATAGTCACCTTCCTGCAGGCTCCCAGTACATGGATATACCTGTATATAGTCACCTTCCTGCAGGCTCCCAGTACATGGATATACCTGTACATGGATATAACGGTATATAGTCTCCTTCCTGCAGGCTCCCAGTACATGGATATACCTGTATATAGTCACCTTCCTGCAGGCTCCCAGTACATGGATATACCTGTATATAGTGTCCTTCCTGCAGGCTCCCTGTACATGGATATAACGGTATATAGTCTCCTTCCTGCAGGCTCCCAGTACATGGATATACCTGTATATAGTCACCTATATACAGGTATATCCTATATATATCTGTATACAGTATCCTTCCCCTGGGCTTTTCTTTGGCATAAAGTTTAGTGTCTAATTGCTGGACTTCTTGGTACATTTTGTGTCCCACTTCCACATTGAGGCTAAGTGCACACGATCAGGAATAATTGCGTTTTTTTCGCGGTTTTTTCCGCGGTAAAAACGCGATAAAAACGCAAGCATTAAGCATCCTATACATGTTAATTGATTCCGCATGTTTTGGCCACATGTTGCGTTTTTTTCCGCGAAAAAAACGCTTTGCGGAAAAAATAGCAACATGTTCATTAATTTAGCGTAATCGCGGTGATTCCGCCGCCATAGGAATGCATTGAACCGCTTACTTTCCGCATGTGGCTATGCCCACTATGCGCAATGTAAGCGGTTCATGTGCGGATGGTACCCAGGGTCTGGAGCAGAGGAGACTCTCCTCCAGGCCCTGGGTACCATATCCCTGGTAAAACAATAATTAAAATAAAAAATAATGATATTCTCACCTTCCGGCGGCCCCCGCAGCCTTCCCGCGGCCCCCGCAGCCTTCCCGCCTTCAGCGACGCTCCCGGCAACTTCCGGTCCCAAGAGTCCTTTGCGAGAATCACCCAGATGGCGTAGCGGTCTCGCGAGATGCTACGTCATCGGTGTGATTTGTTGCAAAGCACTCCTGGGACCGCGAGTTGCCGGGAGCGTCGCTGAGAGGCGGGAAGGCTGCGGGGGCCGCCGGAAGGTGAGAATATCATTATTTATTATTTTTTTTATTATTTTTACATTAGATCTTTTTACTATTGATGCGACATAGGCGGCATCAATAGTAAAAAGTTGGTCACACTTGTCAAACACTATGTTTGACTCGTGTGACCAACCTGTCAATCAGTTTTCCAAGCGATGCTACAGATCGCTAGGAAAACGCTAGCATTCTGCAAGCTAATTACGCTTGCAAAACGCTATTATTCTGGCGGGAATCAGCATAAAAAAACGTGCGTATTTCCTGCGGGAGAAGTGCGGGATTGCCGCGGAAATTTCCGCGGCAATTCCGCAACGTGTGAACTTAGCCTTAGGATTCTGCTCTTTTAGTCAGAGTTGAGCGGCTGCAGAGAATCTGCTGTGCAGAGAGGGGGCACTGATCAGCTTATTGTTAAGATTTTTTAACAAAAAGGTCAAAAGCAACGAACCCTTTTGAGATATTGTCATCTCATCGGTCCCCTATATTAGCAGTAACGATAAGACGTAACATCCTGTACTGTCCTGTTAATATTGTCTTTATTTCACTTTAGAGTTATAACCATGTCAGACGAATGCATCGTGCGAGTGCGAGGATTGCCGTGGTCCTGCACACGCGAGGAGGTGCTGGAGTTTTTCTCAGGTAATGCACACAATGCTGCGGTTTGTTTAGTGAGGAATTCTTATGACATTTGGATTGAACTATAAACTGGTGTGAAGTATGTAGAGATTATATTCTTTGCACGAAGGCAGCACATAAATGTCTTTCACAAAACCCAGCATTAAACTAGCCCTAACTATGCAAAATTGTGACCACAAGGGAAAATTTGGAAAATAAAGTGCAAATTGGGGATAGAGGGTGCAGCTATAGCTGGATTTTTGTTTTTAGCCCTTAAAACTGGACTTTTACACTTGTAGAATGCGGTATTGCTGACGGAGCGGGTGGCATTCACTTCACAATGTCCAAGGAAGGTCGTCCTAGTGGGGAAGCCTTCATTGTACTGGAAACAGAAGACGATCTCAAAAAAGCTGTGGAGAAAGACCGTAAATACATGGGCCACAGGTACATTGAAGGTAAGGACCTCCGCCATCGTACTTTTCTGTAGATATATCACAGCATGTACTGTAATCGGGCCATGCTTTTAGTGAGCTAGCCTATTAACCCTCTTTTTGCTGTTCTAGTTTTCAAGTCGAACAATACAGAAATGGAATGGGTTTTAAAACACAATTCCAGCGAGACTGAGTCTGATACAGACGGGACGGTCAGACTCCGTGGTCTTCCATTTGGCTGCAGCAAGGAAGAAGTTGTGCAGTTTTTCTCAGGTACCTCTAGTTTCGTAATGCTGTGATTCTTCTTTAGTGGAGTCTTTCAGCAGATTCCTAATGCGCTTCATTTAATCATAAGCCATTGTAACCGTAACAATAAGTTAGAAGTATGCTGAATGGTTGGCTCATTTACACTGGCGTGTTAAACGTCCATGTTCTCTTCTGTAAAAACAGGGTTTTGTTCTAGCAGTAGGAAAAACCTTTCATTCAGGAAGTTTTTCTGTTTTTTATATTAACTTTTTTTTTTGCCAAATACCATTTGATAATAAAGTGTGAATGAGCCCGAAGTATCATGTTGTAGATATGCTAACATTGCGGGGGCGGGAGCTAAACATAAATGTGAGCTGATGTTAGGCTACTGGATTATTATAAAGTTGTCGGTAATGTTAAGATGGGTTTGTTGCAGCCTTTAACACTGTTCCCCTTGATGGGGTTATTTGTCCTTGGGTTAAAGGGTTGAGAATCCTGCCAAATGGGATAACATTGACGATGGACTACCAGGGAGAAGCACAGGGGAGGCCTTCGTGCAGTTTGCTACAAAGGAGATAGCAGAAAATGCTCTGGGGAAACACAAGGAAAGAATAGGGCACAGGTGGGGATGGACAGAACGGGATGGTTATATTTCTGTTTTGTTTCATGTTTTTATTATTTTGGGTTTTGTGGTGGAGGGGAGGTTTTTACTTTTTATTTTTTATGTAATTTTTTTGTTAAATCATAAATCTATTTGCAGTCAATAAAACAAAGTTGTATCTACTAATATTCTCTTCCAATTTCCCATTTTCTGAGCTCTTTAAACTTGGTTGTACAGAAGCCTATAGTACCGCTTATACATTCAGTGGAGCCACTATAGACATTATTTTTAAAGCTAGGCATTTTCTATTTAATCCTTACATTATTTCTCTTAAACAACTCTGGCATAGATACATTGAGATATTTAAAAGCAGCAGAAGTGAAATTAGATCCTCGTACGATCCACCCAGAAGGATGATGGGGCAGCAGCGCCCTGGCCCATATGACAGACCAATGGGAGGTCGAGGTGCTTATTACGGAGGAGCTGGCCGTGGTGGTAATATGTATGACCGCATGCGTGGCAGTGGAGGCTATGGGGGTGGTAAGTAATAAGTTATACATGCACTATTGCAGGAAACCTAAACTATTTACTGCTACTGTAACTTGTTGCAGATTTTTCTACTTATGTTGTGGATTGCATCTGCAACTTAAGAACATGGAAATGGATCTGTCAAACTTGACCCCTTCGCCCCCCCACAGCTATTTTTCATACTTTTTCCTCCCTTTCTTCCTAGAGCCATAACTATTTTGTTTTTCCTCAGCTATGTATATAGATGTGTTTTTGGTAGACGAGTTGTACTTTTGAGTGATACCATTCATTCTGCAACATTGTACTGGAAAATGGGCAAAAAAAATACAAGCGTAGTGAAAACAAAAAAAAAAGTGTAATTCCACAATGTTTTATATATATATATATATATATATATATAATGCTCAATATACAGTAAAACTAACATAGCAATACGATTCCCCAGGTCAGTACAAGTACAAAGATACCAAACATGTAGGTTTTCTTTTATCTTTTAAGTCAGGAGTGGGAACCTCAGGGCCATTTACGGCCCTCGATGACCTTTTATCAGGCCCCCGGACAGATTCTCGAGGGCCGCAGTGCCTGGGCAGGGAGCTGTAATTTGCTTGCCACAAGCTCATTAATTTCTTCTTGCTCTGTGAGGGATGGTATAAATATCGAAATGGCCCTTGGCAGAAAGATTCCCCACCCCTGGTTTAAGTGGTGGAAAAAAAAAACGTCAGAACTTGGTAGAAGAAAAAACTAACTTTTGTTACCATTTCCAAGACCCATAGCGATTTCATTTTTTGGGATATAGGGCTGTGTTCTTTTTGCACCCTGTGCTGTCATTTTTTTATAGATGCCATTTTGGGGTACAAATTTTCTATTGCCTCTTATTACAATGTTTCCACGACCCAAAAAAAGTACCGTATTTGAAGACACTTTTTTTTCCCCATAATTTGGGGGGATAATGGGGATATACCTTATTGGCGCGCCGCTGCATGTGTCCAGTGCTGCCGCTGCGATCTCTACCGACATTTTGTGAAAGCCAAGAGCCGCCCGCAGTTCCATGTTTCCACTTGCGGTGACTCGGGTGGGGGGGGTGGCTGCCAGGGGCGGAGCAGGCGCAGATGGAGATCTCTGGACATGATCTCATCTCCCGAGATCTTGGTGCTGAGATCTCCATCTGCTCATGCTCCGCCCCCGGCGGCCATTTTCCCCCAAGTCCACCTCACAGGTGGAAACCATGGAACTGCGGGCGGCTCTGGCCTTTCACAAAATGTCTGCAGAGCCCCCTGCAGCAGTGTTGGACACCGCGCGGCAGCACTGGACACAGCATGACGGTGCACCACACATCGGAACACCCCCTCATCCCAGCCTGCAGCATCACCCCACTCCTCCTCCAGCAGCGACCCTGGGACCCCTCTTCACCGCAGCCACCACCCCCAGTAAGCAATAAGACGCATGGATTATAAGAAGCACCACCATTTTATTAAAAAAAAAAAAAAATTCCTATTAAAATTTGTGGTACCTCTTATAATCCGAAAAATACAGTAATTCTGGCTTTTTGATTTCTTTTCTTTTTATGCCGTTTACCGATTGGATTAATTTATATTTTGCTCGGACATTCCTAAAGTTGGCGATACCAAATGTTTTTCTTTTTTAAATGGGCTAAAAGGGGTGATTTGAACTTTTGTGGGGGTTTTCATTTTTTTACTGTATTTAATATTGCCCTTGAAAAACTTAAAACAGTGATTGTCCAATCACCTGTGATATACATAGTGCACACTCTTCCTGTCTGCATGTGTTGAATTGCCTCTCATCTAACTTGCTCTTTGACAATCTACAATCTGGTTTCCGCCCCCATCATTCCACTGAAACAGCCCTGATCAAAATTACTAACGACCTACTCACAGCCAAAGCTAATGGACAATACTCTATACTCCTCCTTCTTGACCTGTCCTCTGCTTTTGACAGTTGACCACTGCCTTCTACTACAGATTCTCTCCTTTGGCATCAAGGATGCCCTATCCTGGATCTCCTCATACCTTTCCAACCGTACATTCAGCGTCTCCCACTCCCACCCTCTCTCTGTTGGAGTCCCCCAAGGCTCTTTTCTAGGACCCCTACTCTTCTCAATCTATACACTTGGCCTGGGGCAACTCATAAAGTCCCACGGATTCCAGTACCACCTTTATGCTGATGACACTCAGATCTACCTCTCTGGCCCAGACATCACCTCTCTGCTGTCCAGAATCCCTAATGTCTATCAGCCATATCCTCCTTCTTCTCCTCCCGCTTCCTCAAACTCAATGTGGACAAATCTGAACTCATCATCTTTCCCCCATCTCACAGATCTTCCTTACCTGACCTATCTATAACAATTGACAACACCACGCTTTCCCCCGTACCGGAGGTCCGCTGCCTCGGAGTAACCCTTGACTCTGCTCTGTCCTTCAAACCATACATCCAAGCTCTTTCTACCTCCTGACCCTCAATCTACTAAAATGCTTGTGCATGCCCTCATCATCTCCCGCCTCGACTACTGCAACATCCTTTTCTCTGGCCTCCCTGCTAACATCCTCGCACCTCTCCAGTCCATCCTTAACTCTGCTGCCCGACTAATTCATCTCTCTCCTCGCTACTCCTCTGCATCTCCCCTCTGCAAATAAATTCACTGGCTCCCATTCCCTCAGCGAATCCAATTCAAATTACTAATACTGACCTACAAGGCCATCTATAACCTGTCTCCCCCATATGTCTCTGAACTAATCTCCCGATACCTTCCCTCACGTAATCTCCGGTCCTCCCAAGACCTCATTCTCTCTTCCACACTTATTCGCTCCTCACCCAACCGCCTCCAAGACTTCTCCCGAATATCCCCCATCCTTTGGAAATCTTTGCCCCAACACGTCCGACTATCAACCACTCTCGGATCCTTCAGACATAACCTGAAAACCCATCTCTTCAGGAAAGCCTGCAATGACCCCGCTCCCTCCTCACCACTACCGGAGATATCGCCTCAACCAACACCGAAACTGCTGCAACCCCCCAACCTGCTGTCTCCGTCCCCCATCCTGTAGAATGTAAGCCCGAAAGGGCAGGGTCCTCTCCCCTCTGTACCAGTCTGTGATTGTTAGTTTGTTTACTGTAAGTGATATCTGTAATTTGTATGTAACCCCTTCTCATGTACAGCACCATGGAATCAATGGTGCTAATAAATAATAAAATTGCCTCTGTCAGTGATTGACAGCGCTAGTTAATTGGTTAACAATAACAAAAATGTCCGATCTCTGATCCACCTGCAGCTGTTAAAGGTGCTTGAGAGCTTGCTGATTAAGTGTGGGGAAAGATGAGGGCTCAGCCTGTATCAAAGGCAGGGACATAGCAGATGATGTACATCGATTGAGATGGGGTTGACTTGTCTTTAGCGGATATAAATAAAATGTTAATATAATTCAGCTATATTATGCCATTTTCATTTGCGTTGAACTTTTGTGATATATCCCTTGTCTGTTCTAGGTTATGGTGGATTTGATGAGTACAGTGGATACAACAACTATGGATATGGGGCTGATGGTTTCGATGATCGACTCAGAGAAGGTAGAGGTATGTCCCTGGGGACATTCTTTGACTTTATGCATATATTTAAATAGCCTCTAAAGGTACTGCCACACTTAGCGATCTGGTTAGCGATCTCAATAACGACGCAAGCTAATGAGATCGTTGGTGTGATCTCTTTTAGGTCGCTAGTAGCTGCCAAACAGGAGATCTCTTTAACGACTCATCAGCGATCTCTTTAACGACTTTGGCGGTCGTTAGGATCTGTCATTAGCATGTACTGAGCGCTTCTGATTCATAGGAATTTCCAGCATCGCTCCTGCTCTCTGCGTCCTGCTAGCCTGCTTTGCAACTTCTGCGATCCTCTCTGTGACGCAAAAGAGAACTTACAGATATTGCGATCCATTCCGTGACGCTAAACACCATATGCGTCACAAACGAGGTCGTTCGCAAAAGGTGCCAAACACAGCGATATAGGCTCACCAGCAGGACACCAACGATCAAAAAACGGTCCAGAACGCTAGTGAGCGATCAGCGACATCACAGCAGGGGCCACATCGTTGTACATGCCACACACAACGAGATTGCAAAATAGTGACGTTTTAGTGATCTCGTTTGCGATCTCGTTTAGTGTGGCATACCCTTTAGTTCGGGCTTAAAATGGTGATCTGCAGTATTTGGGTCCATGTAGAGCTATTTTAAGGCAAATCTAGCTACCAGACGTTTGATCTGGCAGATCTTGTTCCCTTTTCCATCTCAAACTGTTAAAAAGCAGTAGCGCCTACATTTTCCATTTCAAGCATGTCCTACAAAAACTAAACTGGCTTGTGATAAAGATTTTTACATTTATCACTTTGGATGTTGGCCACACCTTCAGATTCTGCAACAATCCATTCAGAGTGCATGTGGTAGAGGCAGATGTCCTAAAATGATCAGGCTTCTGGATTTTCACATGCCTTATGCTTTATAAAGGGAGATGAGCAATACCCAAATAACTGGTTTCTTTTAGGTACACACATAAGGCCAAGCCCAGTGTACTTAATATGGAGGGGGGTTAGAAGGAACACCTGCTGGCCTAACTGGTGTTTGGTAGCTATCTTGGGTGACTGAAAAGCCTTGAAGCCTCCTGAGCGTTAAAGTAGTACTGCTAATATGATCTTTGATGTTGTAATGTGTTTTAGGGAGAGCATTGTGGGTTAATATCTGCTGGTTCAATCATATTATGAAAATTATTTTTTTTTTTCCTCTGCAACAAATTAAAATGTTTTTTTTTTTTATTAGCTATGACTCAGGGTTATCCTGGAGCTGGGGATGCGGGCTCAGGCTTTCACAGTGGGCACTTTGTTCATATGCGAGGCTTGCCTTTCCGTGCAACTGAAAGCGATATTGCCAATGTAAGTAGCTAGGCATTTCTGTTGTGACTTCGCAATAGTATAAATGGAGCCGAATATGGAGTTTGTGATTTACTGAGTTGTAATGACTTGTTCAGTATCATGTGAAAGATCATTTCACTGTTTAACCTATGTGAATACTTTTCCGTCCAAAGATGACAAGAGTATTCTTAGAATGATACCTTTATTGGCTAACCAGAAAATTATATTTTTGCAAGCTTTCTGAGCACACAGGCTCCTTCTTCAGGCAGGATTACAAATAGCTTAATGAAAAAAAGGGCACAACATTTAGTAATTTACCAGAAATGAGACATCTATGTAAAGACTATGGTGCAATCGTAATAATGGACTTTTTTTTTTTTTTTTTTTTTTTTATAAGAAAGCTCTTGGTGTAGTGAGAATGTGCTTGGGTGGGATAGGGGCCAATTGGAGAGAGGAATATCTGTATATCATGAATGTTTTGTCTGACCACTACAAGGTGAATGAGCAACTAAATATCTGACCTTTTGTATTTAGTTCTTTTCACCACTGACACCAATCAGAGTTCATATTGACATTGGAACGGATGGAAGGGCCACTGGTGAAGCTGATGTTGAATTTGCAACCCATGAGGATGCTGTAGCAGCCATGTCTAAAGATAAAAACAATATGCGTATGTAAACACTCTCCTACTCATTTATTGAGTTGAGTAGCTTCATGGGAACTTACATATTGTATATATATATTTTTTTTTCCCTTACAGAGCATCGGTATATTGAGTTTGTTCCTGAATTCCACTGCTGGTGGTGGTGCTGGAATGGGCGCGGGCATGGGAGCAGGAATGGGTGCAGGCTTGGGCACAGGAATGGGATGTTATGGTAGAGATGCGCTAGGTGAGTTGCGTACAAAACCACTATACATTGTTACAGTAGTATTTTTATGGTTTGCCCCAGTATCATGCATTGTAGTCATTTTTTTTTTCTCTCCAATGTTTTCCCTATAGATGGCTCAGGGTATGGTGCAGTAGGGAGAATGGGGATGACTGGAAACTACAGTGGATGTTATGCAAATCCTGATGGTCTTGGAGGATATGGTAATGTATGAAATTGCATTCTTTTTTTTTATGCTTCAACCTGTGATAGATTTATGTAATTCAATGTGGCTATTACTAAAGTTCAAAAATGATTTGTAAGGCAGCGTAGGCCTATCCAATCCAAGGTCCTCATAGATTATTTCTTTCCATCAGCTAATGTGATGAGGCTCACAGAAATATCCTATTAAATCTAATACGGTCTGACATTTCTAATATGGCTAGTGTCTGTTTTATAAATGACACTGGAGAGTTTTTCCCTCTTGGCATTCTGACTCAGGCTATTTTCAAAAACTCTCATGAATGTGAATAGTCATACATGCAGTGGCCCTTTTCCAGTCACAGCGGCACAAGAGACTCATTCCTGAGGAGCAAGTATGTTAAAGGAGCTCTTCCAGTCTGCTTCTTGACAAACAAGGCAGTAGTTGGTACGGTTGTGACATAATGTGCCAAGTGTTGACCCAACATTTACTGTTCAATGCTTGACTGCAAACTTGGTAATAAGCGGGTAACCCAGACCTTGCTCTTTAATACCTAGGCCAAACAGCATACACGGTTTAGAACCATAATGCTGCCCGTCTCGGAATAATTATAGAATAATCATTAGATATTTTCTGATTGATTTTTCCTCCTGTTACTTACACTGCAACAGTTATCTTTGCTTCTGGACACAGGCTGCTGACATTGAGAGCCCCTCAAGTCTTTATCTTCCCATGTATGTTTAGACTGCACAGACTATCTGTGCACCAATAATCTGTTCTAATTTACATCACAATACCTGTACATGCAAATTTCAAACCCCCCATCATGTAGCAGAAAAATTGTAATTGGGTTTGTGGAATCCCCAATATCAATTTTATATTGAGAAGCCCCAAGTTTCATCTTTGGCACAACATAAGCTGACGTTCATGACAAATGAATCCACATGTAATATACAGTTTGTTGCAGAATTAATTCCATCTTAATCAGATTATCTGATCGTGTGCTCAAACATTAATTGGCCACAACACTGCTCGGCAGGCTTAATATTTACAATGAATCAAATGAGATCTGTCATGTTCAGAAATTACTGCAAAATTGCAGACAAAAACGATTACTAAGGGAAAATGTTGTACAGTAATTACACCCCAAAAGTTTAAGGCTTTGCTGTAGTTATTTTTCTGAACATCTGTATCTGACATGGTTAAATAAAGATGGAATTCCCATTTTATGGTTAAATACAGGTGGAATCACGTTTGGTGCTGGAGTAGATAATTTGTGTGAGTCATGTTTCTAGTTTTTGTTTCTAGTACTGTATTTTTTCACAATTATATTTGAGAATGGATTATGACTTAATTCAAACTTGTTTTTCACAGGAAGGGGGAATTCTGGAAACAGTGGGGGCTACTTTGGACAACATGAGGGGATGAATACAGCTGGCTGGCGCGGATTATATTAAATGCTTTGTTGCATTACATTTGTTGAAGAAGCAGTTTGTTAGTTATTTCTTTGTGTTTTGGTCTTGTGCAGAATTTGTACAAGAACATTGATCTTAACATTTTTAGTGAGCCGAGTACAGTGGATTGTTGCTGTAGGACTTCATTTGTTTGAATGCAAACATTGACTTTGAATAAATTTTTTTTATAATCACTGTGTGTTTTATGCTTTAGATGGCTCGGACTGGAGAATCTGTTATATCAAACTCATACAATGGTGTAGTAGGGTCATTGGCATATAGCATACAGCAGCTATAAGGATCCGATTACTTGGACCTATCGGCAGGGCAGCACTAAACTGCCAATCTGTAAAATTTTACAGTCCGGAGGACATTTAATCCCCTTCTTCCCCAAGCCTATTTTCACTTTCCTGACCTGGCCAAATTTTAAAACTGACTGTGTTATTTCAGCAGCAGAATGGAAGGAAAGGAGACACACTAGTAATAACTAGTGGGTAGGCGGAGCCCAGATAGGATTGACACCTCAGATTAAAAGAGTGTTGACCGGCCCCTCCAGCTCGGGCTCCTCCTACTCCTGCTTCTTCAGTCTAAAATTTGAGGTCCAGAGGATGGTCGCTGCTGGAAGCAGCTCCTCAGAAAACTTTATTATTTTTTATCGGACAAGAGACTTGGATCACCAGAAGTGGTCTAGAGGTCTCAGGGGTCTCAGCGCTGCTGGACCCCCACCTCTCCCTTGGCGATCTGTAATACCCTGTATGGTGGTCCCTGCAGTTTCACGCCGGCCCTGGGGATGAGGATTGCTTCCCTGGCGGGGACGCAAACCGCACATCGGGGGTCACTGCGTTCCCTGCCCGGGGGGGGAAGCATGTGCACAGCGCCACAAACCCCTGGGGTCCCTGTGGCGCTCGGCTGGTGAGTACCGCATTTTTATGTGAATGTGTGTGTACTCTCAGCGGCTGCTGCGGCAGCCGCTGGTACATGTATTAGATGACATGTTTGGTGACTGTATTTTATGTCCACAGGCAGATGCCTGCAGGACAGAGGAGAGCAGAGAGCGAGGAGTTCGCGCTCTTTTTTGAAGCCGGAGGGGGCGTGGCTTCACGCTTCCCGCTCTTTTTGTGACAGGAATCGCTCTGAGGAGACTGCAGCTTCACTGTCCTTCTCTTCCGGCTTCTCTCAGCGCGGCGGCCATTACAGAGACTCCGGGCTCCTCATGCTCCGCTCCTCCTGTTTAAGGTATACTTTCACCGAGGCCAGCTGGGTGAGTGAATATCATCACCCCACAGCGCAGAACCTATCTGTGTTCCAAGTGACAGATAGCGTTTATCTGCAGCCGCGTTCTCTTATAGAGACCTGGGACTCGCACACTCCTTTTATTTTATATAGGGAGTTGTGGGGAGTTGGCGGCATTAACCCCTATGAAGGGTTAACCCTTTCAGCAATAACCGCCACAGGTTCTACCCGGTAGGGATCAGAACGCAGGAGGTTATTTATATACTGAGATAGCTGGGGTAACTCTCTTCTTTAAGGGCTTTAACCCTTCAGCGTAGTTGCTCAGTCTGCTTAGTAACCACACTGTTTCTAGTAGGGTTTACTGTCTTTAGCCTACAAGGGTGGTCAGCTATTTGGATCTGATCTCACAGAGCTGATTGCCAAGGCAAAGGCTAAAGAAGCGGCTTTACCACAGCGAAGGGCTATGGCTTCTACGTCTGGCAGACCTAGTGCCGGTAATGGTCGGCGGTATTTTCGGTCTAGGGGACGATCCGGTCAGTCTTCTTGGGGATCGGGTCGTCCCTCTTTTTCGGGAAAGAAGACCTCTCAGAAATCCCGCACCCCTTGGAAACAAAGTTTCCGTCAAGACAAGCGGGAAACTGACAAGAAGCCCGCCAAGGCAGACTGACGCCAGGTCCTCACTCGAGGGCTCTCGAGTGGGGGATCGCCTGCTCCAATTCAAGGCGACTTGGATTTCCCGCGTTCCGGATTCCTGGGTAACGCGAGTTGTCGGCAGGCTATTTCATAGTTTTCTTCTCGACCCCCGGACAGTTTTTGCCAGTCTCGCATTCCGTCAGAGCCCGAGCTATTTGCCGCTCTGCTGCGAGAGGTGGAATTCCTTCTGCAGAAGGATGTAGTAATACCGGTTCCGACAGAGGACCGGGGAAAAGGTTTTTATTCAAATCTTTGTGGTCCCCAAAAAAGAGGACAAATTTCGTCCTATTCTGGATCTCAAAAGATTGAATCAGCATGTCCACACCCAAAAATTCCGCATGGAGTCACTTCGCTCCGTTGTGGCAACCCTGTCGCAGAACGACTTTCTGGTGTCAATCGACATTCGCGACGCTTATTTGCATGTGCCCGTCGGAAGGGCTCACCAGCGCTTCCTTCGTTTTGCCATAGGTCAGGACCATTACCAATTTGTGGCCCTGCCATTCGGCTTGGCTTCAGCGCCCAGAGTTTTTACAAAAATTCTAGCGCCTCTCATGGCAATTCTTCGAAGACAGGGAGTCACGATTATTCCCTATCTGGACGACCTTTTGATTGTGGCGTCCTCAAAGGAGGAGGCGGTGACGGCTCGCAATCTATCCCTTCAGCTCCTGGAGGACTTCGGGTGGCTGGTCAATTGGGAGAAGTCGTCTCTGGAACCGTCGCAGTCAATCCTGTTTTTGGGGATGCATTTCGACACGGTACGGGCAGTGGTGTCCCTACCTCCAGACAAGTGGGCATGTCTCCTTCGACATGTACAGACTATGAAGTCTTCGACAGCAATGTCCCTTCGGAAGTGTATGCGCCTTTTAGGTCTGATGGTGGCTTCCATGGAAGCGCTTCCGTTTGCCCAGTTTCATTCCAGAGCCCTCCAAAGGCTCATTCTGAGTCATTGGGATCGATCGCAGATTGCACTGGATCGCAGTATCCTCATCTCTCGCAGGGTGCGAGAGTCCCTAAGTTGGTGGTCACGTCCAGGAACGTTATCACTGGGGAAGTCTTTCCTTCCTCCGAGGTGGTCGGTCATAACCACCGATGCCAGCCTGACGGGCTGGGGGGGTATCTGGAACGATCTCTGGGTTCAGGGAGTATGGTCATCGGAAGAGTCTGTTCTAACCGATCAACATCTTGGAATTGAGGCAATTTTCCTTTGCCTCCAACACTGGACGGTCCCTTTGAGCGGTCTACCAGTCCGAGTGCAGACAGACAACGCAACGGCGGTCGCGTATATCAACCACCAAGGCGGGACGAGGAGTTCCAGGCTCATGGTGGAAGTGTCTCGGATCCTGAATTGGGCCGAGGACAGAGTACCAGCCATCTCTGCGATTCACATTCCAGGAGTTCAGAATACCACGGCGGACTTCCTCAGTCGAGAGAAGATGGATCCCGGAGAATGGAGTCTTCATCCGGAGATCTTTGCACTGCTGTGCTCCCTTTGGGGAGTTCCCCAAGTGGATTTGATGGCATCCAGGTCCAATGCCAAGTTGCCGACCTTCATGTCCAGGTACAAGGACCCGAAGGCTGTGGCGGTGGATGCTCTGGTGGCCCCGTGGGACCGATTCGAGCTAATCTATGTGTTTCCGCCGATATCCTTACTTCCTCTGGTGCTGCGTCGGATCAGACTGGAGATAATCCCGGCTATGTTGATAGCCCCAGATTGGCCAAGGAGGACGTGGTTCTCGACACTGGTGTCGCTTTTGGCAGCACCGCCATTTCCACTTCCTCTTCGCCCGGACCTGTTAACCCAGGGTCCTGTCCGTCATCCGGACTTGAAGTCTCTGCGTTTGACGGCGTGGCTCTTGAGACCGAAATACTGACCCGTAGAGGTTTTTCAGCCGAAGTCATTGCCACTCTGCGAGCTGCCAGAGGTCCGGCTACTACTAGAATTTACCACAAGACCTGGGAAGCCTTCTTCTCGTGGTGTTTGGGTTCTTCAAGGAACCCGAGGATTTTTTCCATTCCCAATCTGTTGGCTTTTCTACAGTACGGGCTGGACAAGGGTTTGGCAGTTAGCACCCTGAGGGGTCAGGTTTCTGCCCTGTCCCTGTTGTTCCGGAAAGTTATCGCCTCGCGTAGGGACGTGCGCTCCTTTTTTCGCGGGGTAACCCGTCAGTTTCCGCCGCGGAAGGCACCTGTGTCTCCTTGGCGGCTCAACCTTGTCCTGGAGGCTCTTCAGTATGGGCCTTTTGAGCCAATGGATTCTGCTAACCTTTCTTTGCTTTCTTGGAAGGTTGCCTTCCTAGTCGCAGTCACTTCTTTGAGAAGGGTTTCTGAGTTGGCGGCTCTTTCTTGCTCGCCTCCTTTCCTGGAATTTTACCCGGATCGAGTAGTGCTTCGCACAGAGGGCGACTTTCTACCTAAGGTAGTGTCGCAATTCCATGTTAACCAGGATATTGTTTTGCCTTCACTTTGCCCGGGCCCGAGGAATGCAAAGGAACGGGTTTTGCACACATTGGATTTAGTGCGGGCCTTGAAGTTCTATTTGTCTGTTACTCAAGGTTTTAGGAAGTCAGACTCCTTGTTTGTGATTCCAGCAGGTCGTCGACGTGGTCAACGAGCTTCCAAGGACTCTTACCGACTTAAAGGCGAACCTTGCCCGATTAAGATTCGTGCTCATTCCACGAGGGCTGTGGCCTCATCGTGGGCCTTTCATCAAGGGGCTTCAGCAGCTCAGCTCTGCCGAGCGGCGACTTGGCGCTCCGTCCACACGTTTACAAAGTTTTATAAGGTGGACTCAGTGCTTCCGCTGATGCGGCCTTAGGACGCAGGGTCCTACAGGCGGCTGTAGTGTAAAGTTCTAGTTAACTTGTATTTGGCGCCTATTGCGCATTTACCAAGGTTGTTGGGATTCTGCCTGTTTTTTCTTGGTTATATTCCCACCCTTAATTTTTGGACTGCTTTGGGACGTCCCACTAGTCATTACTAGTGTCTCCTTTCCTTCCATTCTGCTGCTGAAAGACGGATTTTGGTAAGAACTTACCTGTAAAATCCTTTTCAGCGAAGGAAGGAAAGGAGACACAGCACCCGCCCATGGCAGAAGTGTGTTGATGTGTTTTCAGATGCGGCGTGACCCTCTTCTGATAGCGATTATCTGGACTGAGGTTGACGCGCTTCGGCTCCTTTCCAGCATTGCCAGCTCATCGCGGTGGTCAGGTCCAGTGAGTAGTACCTGGAACTGTGTGGTTTTTTGCCTACATGCATGCATAACCTGTATTCTTGCTTTTTCTCTGAAGTCCTTCAGAAGGGGTTATGTTGCTCCGCTGGTGATATTTGCTCTTCCCTAAGCTTTTGTACGACTGAAGAAGCAGGAGTAGGAGGAGCCCGAGCTGGAGGGGCCGGTCAACACTCTTTTTAATCTGAGGTGTCAATCCTATCTGGGCTCCGCCTACCCACTAGTCATTACTAGTGTGTCTCCTTTCCTTCCTTCGCTGAAAAGGATTTTACAGGTAAGTTCTTACCAAAAATCCGTCTTTTAAGGTAATAACTCTGTGACACTTCAAAGTATCCCAGTGATTCTCAGATTTTTATCGTGACACATTGAACTTAGTGGTATGTTTAGGTAGAAAAAATTTTTGTTTGTGAAAATATCAGAATTTTGTAATTTTCAAACTTTAAATTTCTCCATCGCCTCATTGGGGGACACAAGACCATGGGTGTTATGTTGCTGCCACTAGGAGGACACTAAGCAATACATAAGCACAAAAGATTAACTCCTCCTCCTGCAGTATACACCCTCTGTTGGCTCAATCCTGAACCAGTTCTTGCTTAGTGTCTGTAGGAGGCACTAGGGTCTGCTGTCAGACCCCTTTTTTTCATTTTTTTTACCTTTTTTATTTTTCTCTCTTCACGCACGGAAGGGCGACGGGGCTTATTGAAAGGTCTCGATCTCCCTAAAACCTCCAACAGGCAGCAACGTGGAGTGTCGCCTCCACCTACCCCTCCTGCTACGCTACCTTGGGGCAACAGATCCCTTTAATGGGCCCGCTCCCCATGAGATACCCCTCGATGTAGGCGATGTGATTGGCGTGGAACGATGGATGGATACCCCTCACCACCTCTACTGAAAGCGGTGGGGTATGGAGGCAGTTTAAGATCCCTCTCCACCCCCATATCAAAGGGGATGGTGGATTGAGGAAGTACGGCCACATCTGCCGTAGTCCCTGCGGAGGCCCCCCTCTCCATCTTCGGGTCCCTCCTCGCAGTGAGTACAAGCACCTGGATGCAGCTCCTATATCTGGGCCCTCCGCGACCGCTTCTATGTGCACTGGCCGCCTCTGCGCCGCAGCCATAAATTTAGTCCCCGGCTTCGGCCCGGGATAGGCCGCAACCATAAATTTAGTCCCCGGCTTCGGCCCGGAATAGGCCGCAGCCATAAATTTAGTCCCTGGCTTCGGGCCGGGATAGGCCTCAATGGGGGTGGGCTGGCTGCATGACTCCGCCCACATCGCACGCCATTGGCCGGCTTCAGATGGCATGGGATTCCCTCCTGGTTCCTCCCCCTCTCCTCCCACTGCTTCTGGCGTTTCTCGTGTCATACGAGAAGCGCTATTGTAATCTAGGGCGCCATCTTTCTTGTGGGACAGTGCTGCAGACGCCATTCTCTTTCCCTGGTTCAGACACAGGACCTGGGTAAGTGCACACTGCGACTAGGTCTACACAGTGCTTGACCCTTCTCCTGCAGCAGGCTCTCAGGTGCAGAAATGTCGCAATCAAAGGGCGCTAAAAAGGCTGACAAAAACTACACTGTAGTATATGCCGCCTGCGTTTCATGCAACGCTTCCCTGCCGTCAAAGCATGGTTCCCAATTTTGTGCATCATGTGCCCAAGAGCCCACTGCTTCCGCTCAGGAGCCCCCTACTACCATTCAGGAGTCCCTACCTATTCCTGATCCCAATGAGCCGGGTCCTTCAGGGTGGCCTGCGTTTCTGGCGCAGTCCATGGATTCTCTGACTTAGGGCCTTGGATACCTTCCATGGCTCCTCTTCTAGCCAGGGCGTCCCTTTTCCAGAAAGGGGCCCGTTAGTCTTTAGAGAGACCTCATCAGACAGGGGCCGACACACGGCGTCAGCTAAGCGGTCGTCTAGAAAACGCCATAATGCATCTCCCAATCCATCTAGCGGTTCGGCATCGGCGAGCTCAGGCTCTCGCTCCCCCTCTCCCAGAGATCTTAGTGGTCATGATTCTGAATACGAGTCGGATACTGGTGATGACCCCAACTCGCCAGAGTTTCAAGAGTCTCTAGATTCTCTCATTGAGGCGATTAATAAAATCCTCAAGCTAGATGAAGAACCCGGGTCTCAACCGAATCATCCTATCTTTCAAAAGAGCCAAGCGTCCTCACAAGGTGTTTAGTAACCACCTTGAATTTACGGACATTGTTCAGGGACATAGAGATCGTCCAGACAATGTTTTTCAGGACTGAAGTCTCTGACAGCACGATACCCATTTTCAGCAACTAGCAAAAGAGTGGACTGAATCTCCAGTTGTAGATCCACCAGTATCTCGCTTAGCTTCAAAAACCCTGCTCTGTTTCAGATGGTTCATCCATTAAGAACCCCTCAGATAAACAGATCGACAACCTCGCTAAATCGATTTTTGAGGCGGCTGGAGCATCTCTCCTTCCTTTGCGGCCACCTGGGTAGCAAGGGCCATGGTGGCCTGGGCTGAGAATCTAGTTAAAATTACTAGTGATATCCCTCTTTCCCCCCCCGAGGCACGTAATCTGGCCTATCAGATTACTCGGGCAGGCGACTACATGGTTCATGCGTCTCTAGATGCAACTAATTGCGCTGCACTCACAGCCGCCAATGCTATCGCCATTCGGAGGTCCCTTTGGCTCCGAGAGTGGCGTGCAGACTCTGCTTCAAAGAGGACTTTGACTTCGCTGCCTTATCCTTCAGGGCGTCTCTTTGGAGATCGTCTTGATCAGATTATTTCTGACGCTACAGGTGGCAAAAGTAAATTTCTTCCGCAGCGCAGAATCAATCGGCCCTTTCGGTCTCAATACCAAAGTCGTTCCCGGCCATTTCGTAGCTCCTTTAATTGGTCTTCGACCTCGGCTCGAGCACCCCGTTCATCTCGCAGAGACGGGCTCACAACCATCGTTCAGGTCCTCTCGGCCCTAGAGAAACAGATTCTCTCAGGCAGGAAATAAGAGCTCCTCTTCTCGCAAATTATCTTCCCAATGACTCCTGGCTGGGGACGGGGGACCCAAACAAGATAGGCGGCCGCCTACTCTTGTTTCGCGAGGTCTGGGGGTCGGTCGTTCAAGACCGGTGGGTCCGAGATCTTGTACACTCTGGCTACAAAATCGAATTCTTGTCTCTCCCCCCAAGGCGTTTCTTCCAGTCTCGCCCCCCAAAGTCCAAGGATCTCGCAATTCCTTTTCTTCAGGCCCTGAACATACTTCGTACCAGCGGGGTCATCGTCCCAGTTCCTCACAAGGAAAGATTCAAAGGGTTTTACTCAAACCTCTTTGTGGTTCCAAAGAAGGGCGGCTCCTTGCCTCCTATTCTGGACCTAAAATTGCTGAACAAATTCATCAATTCAATTTCGGCAAGTCTTCTCCCATTCCCTCTCAGAAGATTCCTTTTCTGGGAATGATTCTGGACACCTCCCAAGGGTTGGTATCTCTCCCTCCAGAGAAGATTGCTTCTCTGAGGCGGGGTGTGGTCCTGTTGTCTCTAGGCCGCTCCCACTCTCTGCGGGGCGCCATGCAGGTCCTCGGGAAGATGGTAGCTTCCATCGAGGCAGTACCGTTCGCCCAGTTCCATCTTCGCCCTCTTCAACAGGAGCTAATATCAGTCTGGGACAGGAACCCAGCGTCCCTAAGTCGCCGCTTCCGTATTTCTCCCAGAGTCAGAAGCTCCCTGAAATGGTGGACAAATGCTTCATCGCTGACTCAAGGGAAATCTTTTCTGCCTGTCCATTGGCTGGTGGTGACCACCGATGCCATTCTCCTCGGATGGGGAGCGGTGTTCCTTCCACACACGGCTCAAGGCCGCTGGTCTCTCCCAGAGACCCGTCTCCCGATCAACATCCTGGAGATCAGAGCTATCAAACTAGCTCTCTTGCAGTTCCATCATCTTCTGGCCGGTCGTCCCATTCGGATCCAGTCAGACAACGTCACGGCCGTGGCGTACATCAACCGTCAGGGAGGCACTCGGAGCAGAACAGCGATGCTCGAGGTATCACACATCCTGCGCTGGGCCGAGACAAACCGCTCGCCCATCTCCACGGTTCACATCCCAGGAGTGGCCAATTGGGAGGCAGATTTCCTCAGTCGCCAAGGCTTAGACTCAGGGGAATGGTCCCTGCACCCGGAAATGTTTCAACTCATTTGCCAGCGTTGGGGCATGCCAGATGTGGATCTCATGGCATCCAGATTGAATGCCAAAGTTCAGACTTTCATAAGTCGATCTCGTGATCCATTAGCCATCGGCTCGCATGCGCCAGTCCTCCCTTGGAGTCAATTTCGCCTTCCTTTCATCTTTCCACCTCTTCCGTTAATCCCCAGGGTGATTCGGAAGATCAAGGCGGAAGGCGTTCCTCTCATTCTGGTCGCTCCGGACTGGCCTCGCCGTCCGTGGTATGCGGAACTAGTGCGTCTGGTCGCAGACGTCTCTTGGAAATTACCAGATCGTCTGGACCTTCTTTCACAGGGTCCAATTTACCATCACAATTCGAAAGCGCTGAATTTGACGGTATGGCCATTGAAGCCTGGATCTTGAGTCAGGCTGGTTTTTCTCACAAAGTTGTCTCCACAATGGTCAATGCCAGGAAGCCGGCTTCCGCCCGCATTTATCATCGTGTCTGGAAAACATTCTTTTCCTGGTGTAAGGACAAGGGTCGTTCCCCTTTGGTTTTTTTTCTAACCCTTCCATTCTGGAATTTCTCCAAGCAGGAATGGACTCGGGTTAGCTCTCTCCTCCCTCAAGGGGCAGATTTCCGCTTTGTCCGTCCTTTTCCAACGACGGATCGCATCTAAGTCTCAGGTCAGAACTTTTATCCAGGGAGTGTCACATCTTGCTCCGCCCTACAAGAGGCCTTTGGAGCCTTGGGATCTTAATCAATGAGGAGATAGTCTTGCCCTTGTTTTGTCCGGCGCCGATTCACCGTACTGAAAAAGCCCTTCATACCTTGGATTTGGTGAGGGCTCTCCGAAGGTACAATTCGAGAACTGCATCTTTCTGTAAATCGGATGCCCTGTTTGTGCTTCCGGAAGGACGCAGACAGGGTCTTTCTGCTTCCAAGGCCACGTTAGCCAGATGGATTCGTTTGGCGATCCAAGAGGCGTATCGTGTAAAAGGTCAGCCTATCCCGGCTGGGATTAAGGCACACTCCACTCGATCTGTGGGGGCCTCCTGGGCCATTCGGCACAGCAATTGTGCAAGGCTGCGACTTGGTCCAGTCTTCATACTTTCGTCAAGCATTACCAAATCCATGCTCAAGTTTCGTCAGATGTGGCACTTGGCAGACAAATTCTGCAATCAGCTGTTGTGCATCTGTAAGTTGTCCGTTGACTGTTTAAGCGTTTTATGCATGTGGTTCACGAGGCTTCATCTACTGTTATGGCTTCCCACCCAGGGACTGCTTTGGGACGTCCCATGATCTTGTGTCCCCCAATGAGGCGATGGAGAAAAGGAGATTTTTGTGTACTCACCGTAAAATCCTTTTCTCCGAGACGCTCATTGGGGGACACAGCTCCCACCCTTGTTTAGCCTGTAGCCTTGTTTTCTTTGAATTGTTGACATATTGCACTCTGTTATGAGCTCCTACTGCTTTGGCACCGAACTGGTTCAGGATTGAGCCAACAGAGGGTGTATACTGCAGTAGGAGGAGTTAATCTTTTGTGCTTATATATTGCTTAGTGTCCTTCTAGTGGCAGCAGCATAACACCCATGGTCTTGTGTCCCCCAATGAGCGTCTCGGAGAAAAGGATTTTACGGTGAGTACACAAATCTCCTTTTTTATATTGTTAAATCGGTCATGCTGTACAAAATATTTTTTTTATAAATAACAGGGGAAGTGTTATTTATAAAAAAAATATTTTGTACAGCATGACCGATTTAACAATATAAAAAAGGAGATTTTTGTGTACTCACCGTAAAATCCTTTCCTCCGAGACGCTCATTGGGGGACACAAGACCATGGGTGTTATGCTGCTGCCACTAGGAGGACACTAAGCAATACATAAGCACAAAAGATTAACTCCTCCTCCTGCAGTATACACCCTCTGTTGGCTCAATCCTGAACCAGTTCGGTGCCAAAGCAGTAGGAGCTCATAACAGAGTGCAATATGTCAACAATTCAAAGAAAACAACAAGGCTACAGGCTAAACAAGGGTGGGAGCTGTGTCCCCCAATGAGCGTCTCGGAGAAAAGGATTTTACGGTGAGTACACAAAAATCTCCTTTTTTATATTGTTAAATCGGTCATGCTGTACAAAATATTTTTTTTATAAATAACACTTCCCCTATTTCTGCATCATTTTCTAAACATATCTTTTGTTAGGAAGTTAGACGCATTAAGTTTCAGCAATCTTTCATTTTTCCAAGAAGATTTACAAAACTGTTTCTTGGTGACTACATCACGTTTGAAGTCTTTCAGGGGCCTACATGACAGAAAATACCTAAATTGACACCATTCTAAAACTGCACCCCTCAAAGTGCACACACATTCAAGAAGTTTATTAACCCAGGTGCTTCAAAGGAATTCAAGCGATGTGGAAGGAAAAAATGTTGCTTTAGCTCCAACTTTTACATTTTTTACAAGAGTAACAGGAGAAAATGAACTGTTTGTACTTTGGAGAAATTTCAGAACAAATCAATCTCCTGAGTACAATACCCCGTATGTGGGGGGGGGGGGGAGGGAATACTGTTTGGCTGCACAGCAAGGCTCGGAACGGTATGAGCGCCATTTGAATTTTGGAGTGCAAAATTGACTTGAATACATAGTGAATGCCATGTTTGCAGAGCCTCTGATGAGCCTAAACGGCGTTAACTCCCCACAAGTGACCCCATTTTGGAATCTACACTGCTTGAAGAACTCATCTAGCGATGTAGTGAGCATTTTTCATCCTCTAGTGACTCACAGAATTGAAAACATTGGGCCGAGTCAGTGGAAAACTACTTTTTTTTTTTCTTTTTTGCAATAATTTTACTTTGGCCCCAAGTTTTCAATTTTCAAAAGGGATAAAAGAAAATGGACCACAAAGTGTTACGCAATTTCTCCTGAGTATGCCAATACTTTGTGTTAGAAAACTACTTTTGAGGCATAATGTAAAGCTCAAATGGGAAATGGGTAAAAATGGCACCAAAATTTGTCACAATTTCTGCTGAATGTGGCTGTACAATACAGCTTACCCACAGAGCAAGACTCTGGAGGGACAGAGCACTATTTGACACTTGGAGAACAAATCCGTGTACGACAGTTTGCAGACTTCATATACTGAGTCCGAAAGAGCAGAATTCTCCCCCCACCCCAAATGACCCAATTTTGGAAATTTATCTCCTGGTGTAGTGACTATTCAGTCTCCCATAACAGCACGAGAGAGGAGCTGCCCTTTGGCTACAGGAAACCTACAGACATTAAAGGGCGGCACCTCTCACGCATCAGTTGGTTTTTTTTGTCCATGACAGGGGAACCCTTCAGACGTACCTCGTGAAGAAGGTTGAAGACAGAAGAGGTGCCCAGGCGTGGCATGTAGCGGGGGCCCCCTGCCTCGGCTTGTCCGGTGTGCTGGAAGTGCCACATGGCAGCGGTACTGCTTGTGTAGGCAACCGCAGAGGGAAGCAGCCTTCAGGGGGAGTGCTGACTTCAAGGTGGCCCATTGCTGTAGGTACTGGTAAGTATAAGCTGCGGGAGGGGGCCATCTCCTGGGCCTGTATCGGGCTGGCTGGGCATTCAGGGTCTGGGCATTTTTACTGGCAGCAGTGCGCGTCGGTCGCGGCAGCGGTGGAGTTCCGTTATGTCCCATGGTGTGGCCGGGGTTACATGGCTGGAAGGGGCAGTCCCTGGTGGCGCGACTGGATGAGAGGGCATACCTCTGGGCCAATGGGAAGTCCACGTATCAGCTGAGGTTTTGGGGGAGGGTACCTTGGGGGTTTGGCTATTTAGTAGGGCTACAGTGGCTGCCAGGTGCTTCTAGGCCCATTCTTCAATATGGAGTCACCAGAGCAAGAAGCGCAGCAGCACTCGCCAGAGCAGCGTCAGCTTTCACTAAAGCCCATGTAAAAGTCACCCAGCGACGGTCTAGTAGCAGTAGGCATGCTGGTGGGGCTAAAGCCAGTCAAAAGTCTAAACCGAACAAGTCCTCAGGCTGTAGAGATGTATCACCAGTAGTGTTGAGCGATACTGCTTGATATCTAAAAATATCATATCGAAATGGTATCGCCGATATCACTAAATATCGTCGATATCCGATTCTGATACCGGAAGTCCCATGTAAGTCTATGGGAACAAAATATCGCAACAAAAAAACCCTTTCTTTCGTTGTAAACACAAAATATACACACATAGAATACATATATATATATATATATATATATATATATACATGTCATTGTGACATATATATATACATATATTTATAGTTTATACACTTCTACATAGTAAAATAGACTCTGATTCAATTGCCGGGTAAAGCCGTGACATACCCATAGAAGTCGACGGGCTCGGTGCCGAGTACCCCCAAAACCTCTGGCTCTGTGCGACTCAACTTGGGCGTCACGAACAGGATTCTGTAGCTCGCTAAAGCGAGTCCTGTGTGCCTGAATTGAACTGGTTTTGTGCTTGAGAATTGCTAAAATCATCAGAGAATGTATTTGCCATTTTTCCGCCATATCTGCGTCACGACGAGGCACTGGTGAAGAAGAAGAAGGGCGTGCTCTTCGTGGGTGTACACTCACTCAGTGGTGCGAAAACGATGGCCGACCACTCTAAATGGTACTGCAATGTAACATCGTGCCCCACAGCTCTTCAGTTCCGCCTCCTCAGTGTGCGGAAACTAACACGAAGGTCCCGCCTCCCTACAAAAGAGGGGCCCTCTCCAGATGCTAATGACACATGTGACTTGGCAGAGATAGCTAATGGACACGAGCAGAAGTGTGAAGGGATGGAGCAGTCAGAGCTCTCCCCCACGGAAGCGACCCGATCGCCACGGAACCACCGTTGGGCACCCGGCCTGGAAACCCTCCTACGCTGCAAGAAGCGGAGGATACCCTAAGAGGCCTGGCCCGGCACCGGGAGGAGGTCGCCAGGATGGAAGCCAGCTGGCGTGCCCTAAAACTAAACTTGGAGCGGCGCCAATCCCTCTTACCTGAAGTGTCTGTACCGGAAGGTGAGGCACCCGTTCTAGTAGAGGAGCCCTTGCAATGTGATCCGGTTGACGTTGTCGCAGTGGAGGCACCCGTTCCTGGAAAAAACTCTGCACCGGCAGCACCCCAGATCCCGCTGTCTGCCCCCGTCGCTGAGACAGAAGAAGCGACACCCGTCCTCATGGAGGAGGCCGCGCAGGCACCAGAGGTCTACCTGCCTGTACCGGAGCCCCGACTGTCATCTGTTCCAGAGCCGGCTGCTTCCTCCGCAGGTGAGCGCCGCCAGGACTGGGGGGCGCCAGGAGAGCTGCCGCAAACCGGACACTGTAAGCTGCAGTTTGATGGTGGAGACATGGAGCTGCTGGTGGAGGAGAATTTCAACCGGCGTCAGGAGGAAGAGTGGAGACGTTGGGAGCGGGAAGCAGAGCGACAAAGGGAGCAGCGAGAAACCCAAAAGCTTCGCCAACGTCAGCTGGAGAAGGACCGGGCAGATAAGGACCGGATGAGAAAAGATAAAGGAACCCTGTGGGAGCCGCGGCGTAAGGGTGCAGTACGGAGCTTTAAATTGAAAGGTGGTTGGGGCTTCATCCAGGAGCCTGGACTTTATTTAGAAGTCTTTGTGACCCGGCGGGACGTGGAGACTCACCTCCCAGAAGGACACCCGGGGAGGGATCTGTTGCCAGGAGACTTGGTGACTTACACCCGACACTGGGGTTACAATGGATGGTACGCCCTAAATGTTACCAGGTGCGACCCCTACTCCCCAGAGTGTCAGGAACCTGTGAGACCCTCGGAGCCTTCAGCCTCCCACATCCAGGCCTCTGCAAAAGTGCCCACCCCACGCCGTAAATCTCCCCAGCCTCCCTCAGTGGTCTCCTCAGCAGCCCCAGCTATGGACATGATAAGTATAGCTGGCCCGTACCCGGCGCCTGTTAGGCCCCCTGGGGTTCGTTCAGTCCGGGACATAGGGTTCCAGACCCGGAGGGAGATGAAAGAGGTGGCCACACAGACCCAGATAGCGGGTCACGACTTGACTGTACAGGCCACACGACGTCATCAGGTCCTGGTGGTCCTTGGTGCCTCGGATGTTTGGCAAGCATCAGAAGAGTACCAGGTGGTACCTGGAACACCCCTGCCAAAGAATTAGAAATAACCCGGACAGGGTCCCTGTATGTAAATAGTTAAATTGTTGATGTACCCGGACGGGTGAATGTTCATAAAAAAGTTTTTTAATTTAATAAAAAAAAACAAAACACAGTTTTCATTACTTTTATTACAGTCTCATCCTGCGACGCCATCGATCTGTAAAAAATGAAAAAAAAAAAAGTATACCACCTGACCGACGCAGTCCATAGTAACGAGTGTCCCACGACGATCCAGCTCTGCTACATCAGAATGACAGGCAGAACCTGACATCCCGCGCAGCACAGCTGATTACCTGCTTCCCCGGCGGTGACGTCATCGGACTGGTTTACGGCCGGATTACCCTGCAGTCACTGCAGTTATCGCGAAAAACTGCATGTGACCGCCAGGGAGAAGATAATGGCGGCCATCAAGCAGTCCAGGACGTGACCGCCGGAGATCTTCTGCCAGGTAAGTGCCGCTGACTCCTGACAGACCCGACCGACGACACTCACAGTGACAGTGACAAATCCGATTCCGGTATTCGATATGACGAAAATATCGGTATTCGGAATCGAAAGGCCGATACAGCTAATATCGGCCGATACCCGATATTTGCAGTATCGTATCGCTCACACTAGTGACTTGGTGACTAGTGTTGAGCGATACGATACGCAAATATCGGTATCGGCCGATATTAGCTGTATCGCCTTTCGATTCCGAATACCGATATTTCGTCATATCGAATACCGGAATCGGATTTGTCACTGTCACTGTGAGTGTCCGTCGGTCGGTCTGTCAGGAGTCAGCGGCACTACCTGGCAGAAGATCTCCGGCGGTCACGTCCTGGACTGCTTGATGGCCGCCATTATCTTCTCCCTGGCGGTCACATGCAGTTTTTCGCGATAACTGCAGTGACTGCAGGTAATCCCGGCCGTAAACCAGTCCGATGACGTCACCGCCGGGGAAGCAGGTAATCAGCTGTGCTGCGCCGGGATGTCAGGCTCTGCCTGTCATTCTGATGTAGCAGAGCTGGATCGTCGTGGGACACTCGTTACTATGGACTGCGTCGGTCAGGTGGTATACTTTTTTTTTTCATTTTTTTACAGGAGATCGATGACATCGCAGGATGAGACTGTAATAAAAGTAATGAAAACTGTGTTTTTTTTTTTTTTATTAAATTAAAAAACTTTTTTATGAACATTCACCCGTCTGGGTACATCAACAATTTAACTATTTACATACAGGGACCCTGTCCGGGTTATTTCTAATTCTTTGGCAGGGGTGTTCCAGGTACCACCTGGTACTCTTCTGATGCTTGCCAAACATCCGAGGCACCAAGGACCACCAGGACCTGATGACGTCGTGTGCCTGTACAGTCAAGTCGTGACCCGCTATCTGGGTCTGTGTGGCCACCTCTTTCATCTCCCTCCGGGTCTGGAACCCTATGTCCCGGATTGAACGAACCCCAGGGGGCCTAACAGGCGCCGGGTACGGGCCAGCTATACTTATCATGTCCATAGCTGGGGCTGCTGAGGAGACCACTGAGGGAGGCTGGGGAGATTTACGGCGTGGGGTGGGCACTTTTGCAGAGGCCTGGATGTGGGAGGCTGAAGGCTCCGAGGGTCTCACAGGTTCCTGACACTCTGGGAGTAGGGTCGCACCTGGTAACATTTAGGGCGTACCATCCATTGTAACCCAGTGTCGGGTGTAAGTCACCAAGTCTCCTGGCAACAGGTCCCTCCCCGGGTGTCCTTCTGGGAGGTGAGTCTCCACGTCCCGCCGGGTCACAAAGACTTCTAAATAAAGTCCAGGCTCCTGGATGAAGCCCCAACCACCTTTCAATTTAAAGCTCCGTACTGCACCCTTACGCCGCGGCTCCCACAGGGTTCCTTTATCTTTTCTCATCCGGTCCTTATCTGCCCGGTCCTTCTCCAGCTGACGTTGGCGAAGCTTTTGGGTTTCTCGCTGCTCCCTTTGTCGCTCTGCTTCCCGCTCCCAACGTCTCCACTCTTCCTCCTGACGCCGGTTGAAATTCTCCTCCACCAGCAGCTCCATGTCTCCACCATCAAACTGCAGCTTACAGTGTCCGGTTTGCGGCAGCTCTCCTGGCGCCCCCCAGTCCTGGCGGCGCTCACCTGCGGAGGAAGCAGCCAGCTCTGGAACAGATGACAGTCGGGGCTCCGGTACAGGCAGGTAGACCTCTGGTGCCTGCGCGGCCTCCTCCATGAGGACGGGTGTCGCTTCTTCTGTCTCAGCGACGGGGGCAGACAGCGGATCTGGGGTGCTGCCGGTGCAGAGTTTTTTCAGGAACGGGTGCCTCCACTGCGACAACGTCAACCGGATCACATTGCAAGGGCTCCTCTACTAGAACGGGTGCCTCACCTTCCGGTACAGACACTTCAGGTAAGAGGGATTGGCGCCGCTCCAAGTTTAGTTTTAGGGCACGCCAGCTGGCTTCCATCCTGGCGACCTCCTCCCGGTGCCGGGCCAGGCCTCTTAGGGTATCCTCCGCTTCTTGCAGCGTAGGAGGGTTTCCAGGCCGGGTGCCCAACGGTGGTTCCGTGGCGATCGGGTCGCTTCCGTGGGGGGAGAGCTCTGACTGCTCCATCCCTTCACACTTCTGCTCGTGTCCATTAGCCATCTCTGCCAAGTCACATGTGTCATTAGCATCTGGAGAGGGCCCCTCTTTTGTAGGGAGGCGGGACCTTCGTATTAGTTTCCGCACACTGAGGAGGATGAGGAGGAGGAACTGAAGAGCTGTGGGGCACGATGTTACATTGCAGTACCATTTAGAGTGGTCGGCCATCGTTTTCGCACCACTGAGTGAGTGTACACCCACGAAGAGCACGCCCTTCTTCTTCTTCACCAGTGCCTCGTCGTGACGCAGATATGGCGGAAAAATGGCAAATACATTCTCTGATGATTTTAGCAATTCTCAAGCACAAAACCAGTTCAATTCAGGCACACAGGACTCGCTTATAGCGAGCTACAGAATCCTGTTCGTGACGCCCAAGTTGAGTCGCACAGAGCCAGAGGTTTTGGGGGTACTCGGCACCGAGCCCGTCGACTTCTATGGGGTATGTCACGGCTTTACCCGGCAATTGAATCAGAGTCTATTTTACTATGTAGAAGTGTATAAACTATAAATATATGTATATATATATGTCACAATGACATGTGTGTGTGTATATATATAATATATATATATATATATATATATATATTATATATATATATGTATTCTATGTGTGTATATTTTGTTTACAACGAAAGAAAGGGTTTTTTTTGTTGCGATATTTTGTTCCCATAGACTTACATGGGACTTCCGGTATCAGAATCGGATATCGACGATATTTAGTGATATCGGCGATACCATTTCGATACGATATTTTTAGATATCGAGCAGTATCGCTCAACACTACTGGTGATACATCTCTACAGCCTGAGGACTTGTTCGGTTTAGACTTTTGACTGGCTTTAGCCCCACCAGCATGCCTACTGCTACTGCTATCGGCGATACCATTTCGATACGATATTTTTAGATATCGAGCAGTATCGCTCAACACTACTCAACACTAATCACCAGCTGGAAAGGACCCCCCACAGATTACGGTACCACTCAGTTACAGGTCACGGGTAAGTCATCTACGGGAAAGTTCACTTGGTGATGTACTATTTCTCTTTGTTCCCTCTCTCATCTGTCGGGAGAAAGTGTTCCGCTAAAGCTAAGCACAGAGAGTGTGCTGAGTGTGGGGTTCCACTTCAGGATGGCCATGAAAGGAAGCTGTGCAGGCCCTGCATACAGCATTTAATAGCGGAGGAGACTCCAGACTTCCATCCTGAGGGTCATGGTCAGACAGGAGGTCAGGGGTTCAGTTAAATCCCTATCCCCGGAAATAGGGTTTAAGGGGAAAGAACCTAGATCCCCGGTTTCAATTTTGGAGACTGACTTGAACCCCGTTCAGAATGGTCCATGCTGGACATGATGTTTCAAGGACTAGACCGAAAAGCTCGTAGATTCTTTCGCGTGATTGATAAAATAAGCTCCCTGATTACACGGGGATGGAAAAAGCCTGAGAGGAAGGGATCTCTACCGCCAGCATTTAAAAGAAGGTAACCATTCGAGGAGGCAGCATTATTCTCATGGGATAAAGCCCCAAAACTGGATGCGGTGGTCTCCAAGTTGTGTAAAAGAACCTCCCTACCATTTGAGGACTTAGGGAGCTTGAAAGACCTGCTACAGAGAAAGGCCGACCTGTTTCTAAAGGTGCTTGGGAAATGTCGGCAGGGTCCCTCAGGTCAGCAATTGCGGTCACTTGCACAGCCCGGTCACTAATGGTATGGCTAGACCGCCTAGAGCAGCAGCTTAAGGACAAGGTCCCTAGAGACGAGATCATAACCTCCCTTCCTATGATCCAAGGAGTGGCGGCATTTCTTTCAGATGTGTCGGCAGACTCCATAAGGTAAGCAGCCAGATCAGCTGCTCTTTCCAACGCTGCCCGTAGAGCCTTATGGCTGAAATGTTGACCAGGGGACATGCAAGACAGATCAAAGCTATGTGGCATTCCTTGTGAAGGGGTACATGTATTTGGCTCAGTACTTGATGAAGTGTTGGAAAAGGCGGGTGATAGTAAAAAACGATTCCCTTACCTGGGAAAACCCTCATACAGGCGGGACTCTAATAGAGGGTGGTCCAGCCGTAGAAGGTCGACTAGTGAGAAGACCAGATACACCAGTAACAAGAAGAATGGTAGAGGGTATATGTTCAATTCCTCTCGTGACCACAGAAAACCACGACAGCCAGACCAGGTGGGAGGCAGGCTTCTAGTCTTCTACCCTGCCTGGTTAAATATTTCAAACAGCCCATGGATTCTCAGCGTTATCAAAACGGGGCTAAAATTCGAATTTCAGAGGACACCTCAGGACAAGTTACTCCTAACGCCCATCCGTTCTTCATCTACAGAACAACTGGCACTGAAATCTGAGGTCCAGGAACTTCAGCAGAAGGGGGTCTTGGTGAAGGTTCCTGCAGTACAAAGAAGTAAGGGGTTCTACTCCCCCCTCTTCCTGGTCAAGAAACCAGATGTCTCCTTCCATTCTCTATATTAATTTGAGGAGGCTCAATAGAGTCTTACTGATCCGTTCCTTCAAGATGGAGTCCGTGAAATTGGCAATAAAGCTGCTATTCAACAATTGTTCCACGGTAGTCTTAGATCTTAAAGACCCCTACTATCATGTCCCGGTACACACAGACCATCAGCAGTTTCTAAGAGCAGCAGTTAAGCTAGGTGGAGTAATAAATCACTTCCAGTTCAGAGCACTCCCCTTTGGGGTGGCTATTGCCCCTCGAGTTTTCACTAAAATAATGGCAGAAGTCATGGCACATCTTCATGAGCAGGACATACTAGTGATTCCCTATCTGGATGACCTGTTAATTGTGGGACACTCAGAATTACACTGCACTGCCCAGTTGAAAAAAGTAATATCGACCTTGCAGAAATTGGGATGGATTATTAATTTTAAGAAATCACGATTGCAACACCTGGAAGTGCACGAATTCTTGGGTCTTGTGCCAAATTCTACACCGCAAGAATGTCATCTATGGGAGACAAAGGTGGACAGTATTCGACAACAGACACTCAGGGTGGTGAATAATCCGTCAGTCACACTTAGAGGGGCAATGTCACGGTAGGCTCCCTTACGTCATGTATTCCAGCAGTTCTTTGTGCCCAATATCACACCAGAACCCTGCAGTGGGATGTATTGCACAATGCTCATCGTCTAGAGGGCTATCTTGAAAGTAAATTTTGCTTATCCACCGATTCCGTACAATCCTTACGTTGGTGGTTATACGTGCCAAACCTACGTAGGGGAGTTCCCTGTACAGACCAAAAGTTTGGACACACCTTATCATTCAAAGATTTTTCTGTATTTTCATGACTGAAAATTGTACATTCACACTGAAGGCATCAAAACTATGAATTAACACATGTGGAATTATATACTTAACAAAAAAATGTGAAACAACTGAAAATATGTCTTATATTCTAGGTTCTTCAAAGTAGCCACCTTTTGCTTTGATTACTGCTTTGCACACTCTTGGCATTCTCTTGATGAGCTTCAAGAGGTAGCCACCGAAAATGGTTTTCACTTCACAGGTGTGCCCTGTCAGGTTTAATAAGTGTGATTTCTTGCCTTATAAATGGGGTTGGGACCATCAGTTGTGTTGTGCAGAAGTCTGGTGGATACACAGCTGATAGTCCTACTGAATAGACTGTTAGAATTTATATTATGGCAAGAAAAAAGCAGCTAAGTAAAGAAAAACAAGTGGCCATCATTACTTTAAGAAATGAAGGTCAGTCAGTCTGAAAAATTGGGAAAACTTTGAAAGTGTCCCCAAGTGCAGTTGCAAAAACCATCAAGCGCTACAAAGAAACTGGCTCACATGAGGACCGCCCCAGGAAAGGAAGACAAAGAGTCACCTCTGCTTCTGAGGACAAGTTCATCCGAGGCACCAGGCTCAGAAATCACAGGTTAACAGCAGCTCCGATTAGAAACAAGGTCAACGCCACACAGAGTTCTAGCAGCAGACACATCTCTACAACAACTGTTAAGAGGAGACTTTGTGCAGCAGGCCTTCATGGTAAAATAGCTGCTAGAAAACCACTGCTAAGGACAGGCAACAAGCAGCAGTGACTTGTTTGGGCTAAAGAACAGAAGGAATGGACATTAGACCAGTGGAAATCTGTGCTTTGGTCTGATGAGTCCAAATTTGAGATCTTTGGTTCCAACCACCGTGTCTTTGTGCGACGCAGAAAAGGTGAACGGATGGACTCTACATGCCTGGTTCCCACCGTGAAGCATGGAGGAGGTGGTGTGATGATGTGGGGGTGTTTTGCTGGTGACACTGTTGGGGATTTATTCAAAATTGAAGGCATATTGAACCAGCATGGCTTCCACAGCATCTTGCAGCAGCATGCTATTCCATCCGGTTTGCGTTTAGTTGGACCATCATTTATTTTTCAACGGGACAATGACCCCAAACACACCTCCAGGCTGTGCAAGGGTTATTTGACCAAGAAGGAGGGTGATGGGGTGCTACACCAGATGACCTGGCCTCCACAGTCACCAGACCTGAACCCAATCGAGATGGTTTGGGGTGAGCTGGACCGCAGAGTGAAGGCAAAAGGGCCAACAAGTGCTAAGCATCTCTGGCAACTCCTTCAAGACTGTTGGAAGACCATTTCCGGTGACTACCTCTTGAAGCTCATCAAGAGAATGCCAAGAGTGTGCGAAGCAGTCATCAAAGCAAAAGGTGGCTACTTTGAAGAACCTAGAATATAAGACATATTTTCAGTTGTTTCAAACTTTTTTGTTAAGTATATAATTCCACATGTGTTAATTCATAGTTTTGATGCATATCATCTAAGGCTAATTTCATATTTGCGTCGTTTTGCGCAGCGCATTGTGCACAACTAAAAATGCGTGCAAAAACGCATACAAGCGCTTGCAAGCGCATGGTTTTATTTAACGCATCAATGTACGCATAACGACAAAAAATGTAGCGTTTGCATGCTTTTATCTAGCGTTTTGCATGCGGTTGCGTTTTTTAGGCGCATGAGTGTCACATTTCACAGGAGGAAAATCCTTGAAACCCACTCCACCAATGGGACACCAGTGGGTGAGTGCCATGGGACTTCTTTAAATAGACCCTCTTTACAGCTGAATTCTTCAGATTTTGCTGCGGTTTCCTGTGTCAACATGGATCTGCGTTGGGAGAGTTGTCGCTTCAACTTGGATCTGGACATCGCGCTGTTTCTGGCTTTTGCTTGCCAGCAACAAAGGGAGAGAGACAGACAGCGAAGACGGCAGCGGCGGCGTTTTTGGAGACACCCCATTATTGAAGTCCGGGAGAGCCGTGGCGCGTACCACACCCTCTTCAGCGAGCTCCAGGCAAACCCGGCGAAATTTTCGGACTATACACGGATGTCCCAGAAAGTTTCATGTCTTTGCTTGGTTGTGTTGAAGGAGCCATCCGGAGACAGGACACACAGTTCCGTCGTGCGATTCCTCCTGAGGAACGGCTCCTCGTCACATTACGGTACGTAATATTAAACCAATGAGTGTATTGTTTTTGTTCTGCCATTTACTAAAAGCCTGCAGAATTATAGTTCTGCCATGTACAGATTTATTTTTCATGTCAGTGTTTTGCCAAAGCCTACACAATCACAATTTTTCTTCCTCTGTTTTGCAGATTTCTGGCTTCTGGCGAGACCCTATCTTCACTCCACTTCCAGTACCGGCTTGGAATCTCCACCTTGTCAGGAATAGTTGCGGACACCTGCCGGGCTTTGTGGGACGTTCTCTGTCCTGAATTTATGCCCCTGCCCACCGCGGAAAAGTGGATAGAAATATTGGATCAATTCCTGACAGTCTGCAATTTCCCCAACTGTTTGGGAGCGGTGGATGGGAAACACATCAGGATAACAAAACCCCCAAGAAGTGGCTCTGAGTACTATAATTATAAAAAGTACTTTTCTACGGTACTTATGGCCTTTGCCGATGCAGACTGCCGGTTTATTGCGGTGGACATTGGGGCATTTGGCCGGGGCAATGACTCTCAAACCTTTAAGAACTTGGATATGGGCCGTAGGTTGTATGGCAACCATTTTAATTTCCCCCTGCCACGGCCTCTTCCCCACACCGGAGGTCCGCCACTGCCATTTGTAATGGTTGGTGATGAGGCCTTTCAAATGTGTACAAACCTGTTCAAACCGTACTCTAGCCGGGACTTGGACCACAAAAAAAAATCTTTAATTACAGACTGACCAGGGCCAGAAGAACTGTAGAGTGTGCCCCTTTGGGATTCTTGTGTCCAGATGGCGCATTCTAGACACAGCCATTAATCTGAAACTTGAAACTGTGGATGAGGTGGTGAAAGCCTGTTCTTCACAATTTTGTGATGGCTAAAGAGCAACCTACCTTTGAACTAGATGAACCACCTGTCAACCCATTGCCTGAATTCACTCAGCACCCTCTCTGGTCATCAGTTGAAGTTGGCCAAATAAAGGACCAATTTACGGCGTACTTTCTATTTGATGTGGGACGTGTGGAATGGCAAGAGCAAATGGTGTAATAAAATTGTTTTCTTGTGTTTATTTTAATAAAAAACCTGTTTTGATACCTGTACCAAGTGCACTCTGTTTTTATACACTCAAATACAATAATCACCTGCCCAGGTGTCCCAGTGAAGTCAGGATGCTGTGTTTTGTGCATCCTGACTTTAATAGGACTCCTACCAGGTGAGTCTACAGAGAAAAGTTGTATGACCTTCATCATCTCTCCAGTCTGTATTCAAACAGATTGCAGCGACGGTGGAGATACAACAAATATTATACACCTGGCCTGATGTTACAAATATTGATTTTGGGATGCAATAGCATCCTTCACTCTTTATGACACCTGACCATAACAGTATATTCTTTGTACTATCTCCACTGTGGCTTCAGTATGCACGCACACTGGAGAGATGATAAAGTATATACAACTTCTACAATCCCCTGGCCTGGTGTCAAGCTGAAGTGAGGATGCCAAAAAAAGCATCCTGACGTCAGAATTTAATGACTCCTGGGCAGGTGAATACACATATGAGTAACCAGCAGCATCTCTCCAGTCTGCGTGCGATAGATGATGCAGACTGAAGCGACGCTGCAGATGACAACTCATAGGTATAGTCACCTGGCCAGGTGTTATAAATAGTTATGATACCAGGCCAGGGGATTGTAGATATGATGTGTATTTTCTCCATCATGTCTTCAGTTTATTCACCAGACACTGAATAGAGGATGTGGTTAATTACAAGGTATATCTACAATCCCCTGGCCTTGTGTCACAAAGAGTGAAATGTTGATGGGCAAAACACACCATCCTCAATTCAGTCTTTATGATACCTGGCAAGGTGAGAATAGATATACCTTGCACTCACCAACATCCTCTATTCAGTCTACTAATATTTGTAGACTGAAGAGACTGGTGGTGAAAATACAAGTCATATATTTGTGTTTTTGACAACACATAGCTCCAGGACTGACACAAGAACCATGTGTCCGTAATGGAGCTATATGGTGGCAAAATCACAAAGTGTACGGCGCAGTGTGTGTAGGCGGCGAAAGACACAAACCAAACAGTTGGGGAAAAAAAAAGAACATTTATTTTAGACAAGACTAACAAAAAAAATTAACAGGGCCGACGTTTTGGGGAAGATGGGGGGAACTTGGGGGTGTGGAGGGACGAGGATTGACTGTGGGTGGGCGAAGAAGGGGTTCGAGGGGATGGGGCGACGAAAGTGGTGGGGGAAGGCAGCGAGTCAGACACAGTGGGAGGTGAGGGGGAGGGAGGACAAAAGTCTTTAATTTTTTGAAGACTTCGTCCAATCTTTTTTTTTTTTTTGATCTCTTGGCTTGGAGACCTCCTGGTGCTTGTGGAGCTCCTTTGGCTTGGGGACCTGGTGCTTGGGGACCTCCTGTTGCTTGGGGACCTCTTGGTGCTTGTGGACCTCTTGGTGCTTGGGGACCACCATGTGCTGGGGGACCTGAATAGCGAATGAGGGTCCCCAGCTGCTGCTCAGTGGTGGTGGTGGTGGCATCCCTGGAGGTGGTTGCGGTCCAAACAGGAGCAGCGCTTGGCATGGTGGTGGCGGGGGAGTGTCCAGCTGCAATGTGACTTGGTGTGGTGTAGTGTGATCCAGCATGGCTTGGAATGTTGGTGGCCGTGCAGTGGTATGCAGCAGAAGTCGGTAGTGAGGTGAAGCGAGTCAGTGGTGGCACGGGTGGGATAGGCACCACTGGCTGCTGCTGCACGTACCGACTCTGCTGCATAGCCTGCATATAAGCAGTGTTGCAGGCCTGCATCACAGTTAGCTGGAGATCAGGACTAAGGTGTTCCGCCATGTCCTGTTCAATTTTGTTAAAAAAAATGGTGCGCTGGACTGTTGAGGTCAGCTTCAAGATGGTCTAGGCAACGCTCAACAGACTGGAAGCATGAGTTCAAAACCGCTATCCATTCTGTTGCCCAACGCCTTGAGGTCATCTCGAAGAGCCGAACTCAAGTGAATTAACTCGGGCATGAGATTCCTGTCAGAGGCCTTCTGCCGCGGGCGGGAAGTGCCCGCAAAACCAGTGGCAGAGACATCAACAAACTGGAGCAAATTCAGAGAAGAGCGACCAGAATGGTGTCCGGTCTGCAAACCATGTCCTTTGAGGAACGGTTACAGGATTTGGGAATGTTTAGCTTGCAAAAAAGAAGACTGAGAGGAGACTTAATAGCTGTCTACAAATATCTCAAGGGATGTCACATTGTAGAAGGATCATCTTTATTCTCATTTGCACAAGGAAAGACTAGAAGCAATGGGATGAAACTGAATGGGAGGAGACACAGATTAGATATTAGAAAAAACTTTTTGACAGAGTGATCAATGAGTGGAACAGGCTGCCACGAGAGGTGGTGAGTTCTCCTTCAATGAAAGTCTTCAAACAGAGGCTGGACAGACATCTGTCTGGGATGATTTAGTGAATCCTGCTTTGAGCAGGGGGTTGGACCAGATGACCCAGGAGGTCCCTTCCAACTCTACCATTCTATGATTTAAATTATTTTCAGGCCTCAAAACGTTAAATGTCCATTTTGCAAGGTTGCGAGAAAAAAAACGCCATACGGATGTCACACGGATGCTTACATTGTTATGGAAATTTAATTAGGATAAATTTATCCTTCAGTGTTTGCTGCTTGCCGTTCCCAATTTTCTATTAAATGTCTTTTTGAGCGCTCAGAACGAAATGAAACTGTCCACAACGGAAGTGTCAGTATAGCAGTTCATCAAGACCTCTCATTTATTATTCATTCAAGGTTTTATACGTTTACAAAAAGGGGCTGGTTAGTCAATTAACATACAATTAAAAGCTTCTAGATTATTGGCTGTTCTAGTGTAAGTATGATAATTATGATAAAAGAGCTGAAGTTGCAGATTTATTGTTTTATGTTCTTTTGCCCTAGTTTTCTTGCATGACTATAAAGTAAACAATAGATATCTAACTAAAGGTACTGCCACACTAAACTATCCCGCTAGCGATCACGATAAAGACGCATACAAATTGCGATCGCTAGCGGGATCGTTTTAATATCGCTAGTAGCGGCTTTATTTAGCGATGTCGTTAAGGACGTTATCGTGGTTAGCGATCTCCTTAACGACTTTAGCGGTACAAAATACCGCTAAATCGCTAAATAAAAGGTGCCACACACAGCGATAATACTTACCCAGCGGGAGCGCCGACGATAAAATAGGGTCCGGAACGATTCCAGCGACGAGCGAGATCACAGCAGGAAGCTCGTCGCTGGCAGCTGCCGCACACAACAACATCGCTAACGGGATCGCTAAATAGTGACGTTTTTTAGCGATCCCGTTAGCGATGTTGTTTAGTGTGGCATACCCTTAAGACTCTATGTACTTGTTCCTTATGAAGGCCAGAGTCGTTTAAAACGACTGATTATAGCTGGCATAGATATGCTGAGCACAGGATTTTTAGCAAGTGAGATCTATCTAACTGTGAATGCATATATATGAATATACTTTAAATATATGGAATACATATATATTTCCATGACAGTCCCCCCTTAGATACCACTTGCCCTAAAAACCTGCTCCTGGCCCAAAGCGTTGCAACTCTTTTGTGCTGCCGGCGGGTTGAGAATATGCCTAGCGCATGCCTCCCCCACCGAATACAGACTTTTTGCAAATGGGCAGTCAGGAGGACTGTCCCTGTCGGGGGTTTATGTGTTTGCAATCATAGTCTCTTTATTTAACTGCATGTTCAGAAAAAACGTGTGTATTCTTCATCAGGTAGGTCATCTGTCTGGTCAGTCAGAGCATCCACAACATCCTTCATGGCTTAGGTGTCTCTCCTGGTAAAGGGAGCTTCCTTGCAATGCGATACGTGGATCCAAACAGGCTTTCCCTCTAGTTACACAGAGGTTGGTGTCATCTGGGGCTCTTGGACAAGACCATCAAATCTGGCAGTGAAGAGAAAAACTCGAGAATGGACATTAGTTTTTGACCAATTCAATTACATAAGCAAACAAGATATCATTTTGCATATTCTGCTGCTGAGGGAAGAATGCACCTAACTTGGGACTAGACCCAAACAAAATCTCGTATGGTGACAGCTTTTCTGGGTCTCTGGGAGTGTGCCTTACGCTAAACAGTGCAATTGGGAGTGTGTCATGCCATGGTTTGCGTGTCTCTTGGGCAATTTTTAACATCCTATTCTTAAGTGTTCCGTTCAGTTTTTCTACCTTCCCGCTGCTCTGGGGGTAGTAAGGAGTGTGTAGGCCTAGGTCTGACCCTACTGCTAATCGGGTCTCGTGTGTCAGATTTGCTGTGAATGCGGGTCCCTGATCACTTTCTATAATTTCTGGAACCCCGTATCTGCACACTATTTTCCTAAAGTAGCTTCTTTGCAGTAGTCTTTGCTGACTTGGAACGCTTCTGTTCATCTTGAAAATACTTCTTTGACCACAATGGCGTATTTGAATCCTTCACTTAGCGATATCTGGATGTGGTCTATCTGGATCCTCTGAAGCTAGTAGAGTGGTCTTTTCAGATGAGGTGAGGGGACTTTCTTCCACACGTCCAGGCTTGCATTTGCCGCAGGTCAGACAGCTGCTGGTGAATTTGGCTGTTAGGGTGGAGATCCCTGAAGCGAACCAGTAAGCACCAATCAGATCATTCATCTGTGTCTTTGATATGTGGGTGTGGGTCCATGTGCCCATTGGACCACCATAGGGTGCATACTTTGTGGTAGGCAGGGTGTGGAGTCCATTAATGATAGCCTTCCTTCTTCACGTGTTGCTTTTTTCGCATTCAGTTCTTCTTCTCCTTTTGGAGCTTGGTCTTGCAACTTCTTGAGCAGATCCCAGGACGTCTTTTTGTCAGGTTTCTTGTCTTCAGTCGTCATGTAGTAACCATCCGGCTCTACGACCTCTCCCACTTCTCCATGTTGTCTTCCTTTGGCCGCTTCTTTGGCTGCCATGTCCGCCATGTTATTGCCTCACGCCTCTTCTGTTCTCAGTTTTCCATGCACTTTGATTTTTCAAATTGCCACCATTTTGGAAGTTGGAGTACACCCAGCAGGTCCCTGAAGGCTCCCTGATGCTTCACGGTTGTCCCGTTTGCTGTGATGAAGTCCCTTGTAGCCCAGATGGGCCCAAAGTCGTGTGCTATGCTATGCGAGTACCTGTAGTCGGTGTAGATGTTTGCAGTCTTGCCTTCTGCCATCTGGCAGGCCTTCGTCAGCGCTATCCGTTCTGCTTCCTGGGCTGACAGGCTAGGTGACAGACTTCTGGACCACAGGATTTCTTGATTGCTGGTCACTGCACTTCCTGTGTGGAAACTTCTTCATCATCTGCAAATCTGAAGCCATCCAAGTAGAGGATAAATTCTGTAAATTTTGTTCTGGAAAGTCCATATTGTATCCCCCCTTGGGAGTGGGAGTAGAGTAGCCGGGATGAGGACTGTAGGTCTGGAGACGGTGACATTATGAGACAAAGGCGATAGAGGCGCCACAAAGATGCCTGGCGGTGGGGAGATTATTGTTGGTTGAGCTTGATTGAAGATTGCCAAGATGTCGTGTGGAGTGAGAGTTTCCAGTGGCTGTCCAAGAGTGATGTCAGCAACTTTGTCCAGGAAGGTGTGTGCTGCAGATACTGCCATCAGGCAGGAGGGTGCTCCTCTTGCAACTGGATCCAAGCGGGCTGAGAGGCAGCCTAAAAGTCTCTGTTTTCCCCCGTGAATCCGTGCCAGGACTCCAGTAGCATGACCTTCTTTCTTCCATCAGGTAGACGGAAAGACTTCTCGTAGTCAGGTAGGCCTGGTATTGGCGCTGAGACTGTGGAGTTCTTCCAGTCTCCTGAATGGGTTGAAGGCTGCGTCTAATAGAAAGAGCGGGGTTGCGTTGATGAAAGCGCACAGAGGCTGCATTAGGACTGAGGCATCAGGGATCCAGGTTCTGCAATACGACACTAGACCAGGGAAGGCCTGCAGCATTCTTGGAGTTGTTGGGGGAGCCATCTTCTTCACAGTGGTCTTCCAGTCTTTTGACATGTGTTTCGTCTGGTGGGCAATACAGTGTCCCAGGGATGTAACTTGCTTCTGACATCACTGGACTTTGTTCTTCCAGACCTTGCGTTGCTGTTCTTCCAGGTAGAGTAGGAGAGACAAGGAATGGACTGTGCAGGTGTCGATGTCAACCACACAAAAGAGAAGGTCATCCACCTGTTGTAGAAGAGTGACTCTTGCATATTCTGCAATCCAGTTGACGAGGATGGAGGACATTGTCTTGGTGAAACTTGAAGGGCTTGTTTTGAGCACCTTGAGGCAACACTGTCCATATGCACTGCACTGGTGCGTGAAGGCAGGCCGCCAGGTGGAGGGGAAACACTGAAGAAGGTACTGGCCAGGTTGATCACCGTGAATACCGTTGCGGTGACTGGGACTTTTGAGATCAGAGTGTGACGGTTCAGCACTGTTGAGGTTTCAAATACTGTAGACTCTTTCACGGCCTCCAGGCCTTGCACCATTCTGAACTCAGTGGGGTTTACAGTCTTTTTCTTCACTGTGGAAAGCTGGGATTGATTCTGATGGGCGAGGCAGCCCAGTTTGGCCTTGTCCTTCACTATGCGGTAGGGGACTCCCATCTCCCCGCACAGAGCTGGCGGGAAAACAAGCCGCCTACTAGGATCCACATCATGAGAGATGACGACCAGCTGGCTTTCTTGTTCTCCACCAAAGCAGTCACTGTGTTAGCACCTGCTCTGGTCACAGGGGGTCTTCTTGTTGGGACATCTCCTTAACCAGCTGCTTTTTTCTCAGCACGGGCCATCAGTAGTTTCTTTTTCTCCAGCTCGGTCTCAGGTCAGTATTTGTGCACAAGTTTGAAGAGCTGAGTGGCCTTTTGCCGGTCTAGGGCCTGGGTGAACTGGTTGATTGCAGGGGCACCTCCTGGTGCTTGCAAAAGATGAACCTCTGGCGTTGGAGCCGGATGAGGTGTTGCCATTCCATGAAGCGAGTAGGGTCCTTCTTGAGTTGAATATCCTGGCCAATGTCAAAGTTCTCAGGCCGTCTTCGTAGGCGAGTTCATTTAGACCTTCAGTTGGTCAGAGACATCTTGACTCTGGGTGATGGAGTGGCTTTCCTGGTACTATGTCCAGCACCTCCTGTGATAGGTCTGCAGTGTGGTTGTTCCTGTTTCTTCTTGGGTCAGGGGTGAAGAAAGTGTCATGGTCCCATCTTCCTGGAACACTCTGGTCGCTTTCAGCTTCTGCAGTAAGTCCACTCCCAATAGGTTGAGGGTGCAGGTCTTTGACACAACAAACTGGGACATGATGGAGTGTTCTGGCTGAGTCCACACGCTCAGGGGCTTCATAATCTGGAAATATCTGACTTGACCATCAATTCCCATGCAGGAAGCAGAAGATTCTGATAGATAGGTGAGGTTGCGGAGTTCCACAAGAAAAGATCTGACTACGCCATCCACTCTCAGGATATTGGTCCCACTGGTGGGGTTCCCTTTGGACTTGGTGTGCTCCTGTCCTATGGACGGGGTTCTTCACTGCTTTCTGTGTTTCTTCTTCTTCTTTGCGAAGTCGGTGTTCTGCACCGGTTCCGGAAATGACCAAACTCGCCACAGTTGTAACACCGGACATCCCTTCTGTCCCGGCGGGACTCAATCCTTTTTGCTACTGCGAGCAGGGTATCCATTGCTATTGACGTGTACTCAGGCCTGGCTACTACCAGTGGTTTCCTGATTGGTTCTCTCAGTCCATGCACAAAAGCCTGTACCAACATCCGTCTGTGTGTCTGATCATGGGTAATGAGGCCCAAATCTTGAAACACTTGCATTACTCTGTCATGGAACTTCTCCACAGACTCTGTCTTGTCTTGACTCATGTCATGTAGGCTGAGAGTTTGTCCTGTCAGTCTGCTTTTGGCCCACTCTCTGAGCTGCTCAATTAGCTTTGGTCCTGTCTCCCAGGCATACGCATCTAACTCTGCTGGAAGCTTGAAGTGTTCTCTCATAATTGGCCAGAATGCATCACCTGCTTTTATTTCCATTACGGTCCAGAGATCAATCCAGGCTGCTGCATACGTTCGCTGGATCTGCTGCATTTTTTGGCAAAATGGCATGGGGTGTATCCCTGGGTCTGGCAGCATACTGATCACCTGGCTTGGGATGAAGGGCTCATAGGATGGTGCCTCTACCTGTCCCTGCTCTATTGGTGCTTGTATGTTTTCTTCCCTAGTATTGGGCAGCATGTGTGACGTTGCATCTTCATCTTCATCAGATAAGAAGTGACATGGTGTACTTGGTGCATACACTGGGTGAGATTTGGGCTTAAAAGTTGTCTTGCTGCATGGGGATTTCCCACTTCCTTGCTGAGGCTGCGGTGGATCAGTGTCATGGTTCCATGCTGGCAGCCCTGCTCGGCACTGAGGTTCCTCATTTGTGTCTGTAGCTATACCACCCCCCTGTGAAGCCCTAGCTGTGGACTCTGCTAGTTGTTGTGTCTGGAGGCTACATGCAGCGTTTTGTGTAGGGAGATTTGCACTTTCTTCCCTGATATAATGACTGGCAATGTTTGTACTGTGCTTGGGATAGACAGGGTGCCCTGTGCTGGAGGCACTGAATACAGGGACACCACATTGCTTTGATTGGGCATTGACCCAGTTGATAACGAAGTAGAAAAAAAAGGAAGAGAAGGGAGGTGTGAGGGAGGAGCGAGAGAACGAGGAGGGGAGAGAGATGGAGGGGAGGGTGAAGAAGAGGTGGGATGTGCCTGAGAGGAGGAAGGAGGAGGAGAGCAAGCATGAGCAGGTGGGTGTGGTGGTGGAGGAGAAAGGGAGGAAAAGGAAAGAGGGAGGGAGAGAAGAGTGAAAGGGGGAAAAGAGAGAAAGATGGAGGAGAGAGAGAGGAGAAAGATGGAGGGGGAGAAGTAGAAGAAGATGAAGAAGATTTGAGAGTTGGAGAGGAAGAGATAGAAGAAGAGGAAGAAAATGGATGTGTCAGAGATGTGAGGGAGGGGAAAGAAGGAATGAGAGGGAAAGATGGATAGAGAGGGATGGCAGTGAGGAAAAAGGAGAAAAGTCTGAAGAAGAAAGAGAAAGGGACTGAGAAGAAAAAGGAGAGGGTGTCCCCCCTGTGGCTTTTGAGAGGGGACCATTGAAACAAAAATGCCTTCTCCCTGTGGAGAGAGGCAGGGAGCATTCTTCCCTGTACAAGGCTCCTTATTCAATGAGAGCAGACTACACCTGTCCCGTGTCTCCACATGATGGACATGTGATGTGTGTGACTCTGAATTCTGCTCTTGTGACATGTCAGTGATCTTTTTCTCACAGACGATTTAACACCTTTTCAATCTTATTCACATAAAAAAATCACTTCCTGGTCCGTTCAAATTAACTTGCTGTACCTTCTACACGATGCACCACTGCTCTTTTATAGCAGATGGTAATCTATTAACAAACTTTCCCGTTACCTTTCAAACAACAAAAACAAGAAAAAAAAACATTTCATTATGCGCGTAAAGTCTGCCTTTCCATTTGCTTCTCACGTACTCTGACCTTCTATTCACATGCCTAGCCCTTCGATTCTCACGTACTGTGTCTATTCCAAAAACCTATTCAACAAAGGTGATTAAAAATCTGAGAACTGCTGCATTCTGGTTCTGTGTGTCTTCGCTGAATGCCTGATGGGAGGGGTAAGTCAAACCGCTGCGCAGTTTGTGTGTGTGCTCTCCCTCAGCCTGCAGTTTCCTTATCTGTGGAGTGACCTTGGTCTAAAGCAAGCTAGTAGAAAAAAATAGTTGGAGAATAAAACTCTAAAATAAGTTGATTAGAAAAATCTCTCCAAAATCATTTAAAAATATACTTAAAAGAAAAACTTTAAAAACAAAAGTTAGATTTAAAAAGAAAAAAACAGAAAGAAAACCCTACACAGTTTAGTTAAGCTCTTAGGAAAAAAGATTGACCAAAAAGGGGAGAAAAAAAAAAACGTATTAATCATAAAACTCTGAAAAACAACCCTTGTTACTAAAACAGCTAATTAAAAACAGAAAAGAGGTGGAAAAACTGATTGTAAAATGATAAAAACAAAAAGAAAAGTACTTTAAAACATTTGTCTGGTAGCGTAGGCTTTTTCCTACCGCCTTCTGGAATGTCATCTCGCTGCTGCCGGCACTTCCCCCCTCCCTTATATCTCTGCTTGCTGTCTCTACAGGCACTGAAATCACGTATCAAAAAAAAAAAAAAAATTATTATCCCTCAGAATAGCAAAAAATGAATATAGTTCAGTCTGAATGCCTAAGAATTTTCACGCTTCAGCCTGTAGCCAAAAAACTAGCTTAAAAAGATCAAAACCAGGAAACAGATGTGACAACGTGATTAGCAGAGGAGGGGGGGTCAAAGGGGTTTCTCGCTGCTACAGCCAGCAGTGAATGAGATACTGACAGAGCGCACGCTGCTCTGAATGAGATTTAAAGCGACAGTACCTGCAAGACAGACAGTGACATGTACAATGAGACAGACACCCGGGAGAATACGAATCCCTCTTTTGATGATCTGTGACACATACAAGCTGCTCTGGTAACTGATAACTCACCAATTGCACTGAGCACGGTGATGCTACAGGTCTATCACTTTCTGAAAACCGTACGCCCTGGCCGGTCACAGTAATCTGTAGTAGCCTTAATCAAAATTCTCACCATCCACGTCTGATTTGACTGGGATGACCTCCCCCCTTGCGTGGACGATTACTGTGAGAACTTATCCAAACAAAGCTCCTGCCCCTCACACCTGGATTGATCTGGGATGACCTCCCTCCTGTGTGTGAAAGATTTCTGCAGAAACTTAACCGATTCAAAGCCCTTGCTCCTCACACCTGGATTGTTCTGGGATGACCTCCCTCCGATGTGTGAAAGATCACTGCGTGGACTTATCCAAATCAAAGCTCCCGCCCCTCACACCTGGATTTTTTGGGATGACCTCCCACCTATGTGTGAAGGATTTCTGCGGGAACTTATCCAGCAATTTGTTTTTTGCCATACAGCTCCCAGAAATCAGCAAGCAAAAACACAGTCACCGTTCCAACTTTTCTCCCGGTTCACATAAAACATACACCGCACAGCAGCAAACAACTCGGCTTATATCCCAGGGCTTTTAGATAAGGGTATGGACTTTTTACACTACCTGGGAATGCGGTGATGACCACGTCCGACGGCTAGAAGTGTAGGCTAGGACTAGGCACAGGGAACATTCAGGTAAGATGACAGAGTTTTCTTACCTTACTGATGGAGCTGCAGTCTCCGTCCCGTGTGCCAAGGCCAGGGCCAACACCGCCGTCTCTCCGGTCGGCAGGGTCCTCGTGCGTTTCGTCCAATGCCCCGCGTGCAGGCGCCAACTGTTATGGAAATTTAATTAGGATAAATTTATCCTTCAGTGTTTGCTGCTTGCCGTTCCCAATTTTCTATTAAATGTCTTTTTGAGCGCTCAGAACGAAATGAAACTGTCCACAACGGAAGTGTCAGTATAGCAGTTCGTCAAGACCTCTCATTTATTATTCATTCAAGGTTTTATACGTTTACAAAAAAGGGCTGGTTAGTCAATTAACATACAATTAAAAGCTGCTAGATTATTGGCTGTTCTAGTGTAAAGGTACTGCCACACTAAGCTATCCCGCTAGCGATCTCGTTAGCGTTGCATACTAATGAGATCGCTAGCGGGATTGTTTCTATATCGCTAAATGCGGCCACATTTAGCGATATAGTTAACGACGCTATCGCCGTTAGCGATCTTCTTAACGACTTTAGCGGTACAAAAGTACCGCTAAATCGCTAAGAAAAGGTGCCACACAGCGATTAGATACTTACCCAGCGGGAGCGCCAGCGATGAAATAGGGTCCGGAACGATTCCAGCGACGAGCGAGATCACAGCAGGAAGCTCGTCGCTGGAAGCTGCCGCACTGAACAATATCGCTAACGGGATCGCTAAATAGTGACGTTTTTTAGCGATCCCGTTAGCGATATTGTTTAGTGTGGCATACCCTTAAGTATGATAATTATGATAAAAGAGCTGAAGTTGCAGATTTATTGTTTTATGTTCTTTTGCCCTAGTTTTCTTGCAAGACTATAAAGTAAACAATAGATATCTAACTAAGACTCTATGTACTTGTTCCTTATGAAGGCCAGATTCGTTTAAGACGACTGATTATAGCTGGCATAGATATGCTGAGCACAGGATTTTTAGCAAGTGAGATCTATCTAACTGTGAATGCATATATATGAATATACTTTAAATATATGGAATACATATATATTTCCATGACAACATGTGCAAAAATCGCATCCTCGCATTGCCAACGGATGACATACGGATCACTGTTCAAGGAACGTTTCTGCGTTTTTCGTCCGTAAAAAAGGACCGTATTTTTATACGTTGTGTGTGACTCTAGCCTAAAACCTGTTTTCAGCCGACGGTCTGGTATCAAAAACCGCTAATACCAGGAGAGACACTTATATAGTGATACCTCTGAGAGAACCACTGCGGAGAGGCACTTCTGAGTGTTGGGGGTCTATTTCGGTGTTGCTGGGTCCAAGAGCTTAAAGGTAAGCACCCATGTTGGGTGCCTGATAGGTAAAAATTTTTTTACATGTTTCTGACATACTTTCTTCCCCTCTTTCCCTCCCCTTTTTCTGGATTTTGTTGTGCCTTATTCTCCTATGAACAAATGCAATTTCTGCATGTTTTGAAGTATATGCCTCAGATAATGTTTGCACTGATGTATGTATGTAAAGAAAAATCTTTGTATTCAATAAAAACAGGGTTTTAAAAAAAGAAAACACTAAAACATTAATACTTTACAAATTGTTAAAAAAATATTATTGACACATTCCCTTTAAAGTAGAATTAATTCATACAAGAGCTGCGGACAGTATGAACAATGATGTCCTATGCTATATCAGTGAGACCAAACCTTTGTACACAATGATTACTTCTAAACAATAAATCTTTTATTCCTTAATTAAATGCACACTTTATACAGTTTTTCGAAATGAGATCTGTGTTCGATATGGTTACACCACCTGGACAATGTGTCTTTCTCAAAGACTCCCAAATGGCGCATTTTCTTCAGGATGCAGTCATACTGTACATTGTCCCAGCCCTATTTAATTTAATAACTGATCAGATTTGCCATTCCTGAGTTTGGAAAAGCTGAGTAATAGGCTAGCACTCCTGCAGAGTTTATGCACCTAATAATTTTGCGCAATATACTTACAACTGCAAGTTCAAAGTATCACAACTTGGTGAAAAACGTCTGACGACTAGCATTTGCAGTGCACATCCTCTTCCTTTTATTCTAAAAAAAACTAATAAAAAAACTTGGGCAAACAATATACAAAAAAGAAAGACAATCTCCAACAGTATAAAAAATACCCTTTACTAGTATTATTTGGGAATTAGTATACCATTAATACATAATTGCTGGGGTACGTACATATACAAATCTCTATAAGATTCATATGTAACAGGTATTTTAATGTATTACAAATGTAAATAAATTCTACTTTTTACTGTGCTATATAGTAAAGAATGTTTCTCTTTTAGCATTTCATATTGATGTTACTATGTGCAGTGCTAGAATGATATATCTTTAATAAGTTTATATTGCGGAGCAGATTCTACTCCCGAGTCTTTCATGTAAGCTATCTCAATGTGTCTAGGTTTGGCTAAAACATTTTTATTTCTATTTGGATTTAAAAGTATAGTATGGGATAAATAATAGTTAAAAAAATAAAAAGGGAGAAAGAACAGAAGAACAATTACTATAATGCAGTATTTACTCACTTATTTAGCGCCATTAATTCCACAACACTTTACAGACATTGCCGGAACTGTCCCCGTTAGGGCTCAAATGTGTGCAGATCATTTGGAAAGAAAAAAGAACTAAAATACCAGATTATGTTAATCTTTTACTTGCCCTCTGTGTTTTTCCTAAAAATGTTATCTTTCTGGGATAACAAGGTGACAATATGGGTTACGTATATATGAATAACAGTTCCTACAGTAATGTCGGCTTTGTTATTAAAGGGAATCTGTCACCACATGTGACCTATCTAAACTATTAATATGGACATACAGGCTATAGACTGCTCAGGAGAGTCCTCTCTGTGTGTCTCATAACAGCTGTGTTGTTGCTGAGAAATCATCTTCTATAACTTTATATTAATGACCTCTTCAGGGCTCCGGGGAGTATGGTGCCTGGAGATTACTCTGCCTCCAGAGCCTATTTTACATATAAGGGGGGAGTTACCAGTGTGATGTGTAATGGTTACCAGTGTGATGGCCGCTCTCTGCTCTCCTGATCTCACTGCAGAGCTGTGTGTGATTATACCTGACACATCTGCAGGTTCCTCTCAGCTTCCAGCTCACAGGCAGACAGGGCTGCATAGTGTTGCAATACAGCAGAGCAGAGAGAGAAGCAAAAAAGTGTTCTTGCAAGAAGACAAATGTCATTTCTCCTGTTCTGCGTTAGTTACTTGACTCATTGGTAACTCTCCCTTCATGCAATATAAGCTCTGGAGGCAGAGTTATCTCCAGGCACCATCCGCATCGGGGCCTGGAAGAGGTCACTTATATAAAGTGATAAAATATGACTTCTCAACAACAAGACATCTGATGTGAGGCACACAGGTAGGTCTTTTTTTCAGCATTCTATAACCTGTATGCCCATATTAATAATTTAGAAAGGTCAAATGCGGAGACAGATTCATTTTAAGGAATTATAAGGTTCTTTGTCTCTGTTGACATGTTCCTTGAAACTCAGTTTTCCGTCGGCCATTTTGCTTTCTGTCTTTCTGCAGCTCTTGCCCTCAGTTAATATGGAGTTTCCAGTTTTCATGTTCCCGCCCTGATTCTTCCCTCTTGCTTCTTAAGGTACTGCCACACTAAGCTATCCCGCTAGCGATCTCGTTAGCGTTGCATACTAATGAGATCGCTAGCGGGATTGTTTCTATATCGCTAAATGCGGCCACATTTAGCGATATAGTTAACGACGCTATCGCCGTTAGCGATCTTCTTAACGACTTTAGCGGTACAAAAGTACCGCTAAATCGCTAAGAAAAGGTGCCACACAGCGATTAGATACTTACCCAGCGGGAGCGCCAGCGATGAAAATAGGGTCCGGAGCGATTCCAGCGACGAGCGAGATCACAGCAGGAAGCTCGTCGCTGGAAGCTGCCGCACTGAACAATATCGCTAACGGGATCGCTAAATAGTGACGTTTTTTAGCGATCCCGTTAGCGATATTGTTTAGTGTGGCATACCCTTTAAGCAGCCTCAGCTGAACAATCAGTGCTCCTGAATCAAGCCTCAGTCAGTCTGTGACCTGACTCCTGGAAGCCTTGGACTTGTACTCCAGCTATTCCCTACTGAGGAACCTTGGAACACTTTTGGACTCTGGAAACCTGCTGCTTGGTGAATCCATGTTTGCAGAGGAATTACGGTACAGAGAAGAGATCCTGAACCTGCTTTGGAGATTTATTGTAGTGCTTGAAGTTACTCTGGCCTGCTGTGTCTCCTGTCGCTGTTCCTGCAAACTGTGTGAACTTTTCAGCATGCTTGTATGAAGTAATACAAGTCATTTCATTTCAACCTATGTCTCCTGTGTTTTCCTCGCACCCAAGCCCAAGACGCTATAGGAACTGTACACTATACATGACAAGATTCAGGAGCCAATGTTTAGTGTCTGCTGGGTCTGGGAAAGCCGTGTCTGCTGTGACTGTGGATATCAGATGTCCGTTTAATACCTTATGTGATGACAGTGGTTGTGACTTCTCACAACCATTCCAGGTGAGCGCATTCCCTTAAAATTTTACTCTGGAGTGTTACCACAGGTAAACACTATTGTTTTTTTTTTTTTTTTCCTCTTCTCCTTCCAGCACTTCTGCCTTAAAAGATCTGGAAGATGGAGGCCCGCATAAAGGAACTTTGCGGAGTGACTGATACAATCCTTTCAGATGTACAGACTTTAAAAACCCGTTTTGCAAGCCTACAGGACCTCACTAATCATAATTTGCAAGTGTTTGGACAGACTACCCAGGAATTGCGAGCCAGGATTGAGGCTCTAGAGGAACGAGCCCAGGCTCCTGCCATAACCCCAAGTTCTGGGATCCCCAAATTACCTCCTTTTCGTTTTGGCGGTGAACGTGAGAAATTCAGGGGATTTATTAATCAATGCAATTTATTTTTCTCTGCACATGCTTCACAATTTCCCACTGAACGATCCAAAGTGCTTACTATAATCATGTTGCTTGTCATTGTTTGAATCACCTTGATGCTTTTATTTCAGCCATGGGGCAGGTGTTTGATGACCCCAATCGAGGTGCAACAGAAGAAGCAGCCATGTTAACTTTGCGCCAAGGTAAGCGTTCAGTAGCCGAATATGCCCTGGATTTCAGGAGATGGGCTCTTGATACCACTTGGGACACTTCCCTAAAAAAATCTATTTTTCGGAAAGGGTTGTCTCCACTGATTAAGGATGAACTTGCTCGTGCCGACCCTCCCACTGCTTTAGGTGACTTTATTAACTATTGTATCCGTATTGATGCTCGTCTGACTGAACGCAGACAAGAGAGATGGTTCGAAAATAATCGCACTAACCTTTTACTACCTCCCTCCTCAGCTAAGGAACCTTTGAGTAGGATCACAAGGGAACCAGATCCTGAACCCATGCAGGTGGACTCTTTACAAAGACGGGTTAGTGATGCACGCAAAGAACATTGTATAAAGGAAAATCTATGTTTCTACTGTGGTAAGTCAGGGCACTTCATTATAAACTGCCCCAGCCGTTCTCGTAAGACTACTGCAGCAGTCATTCACTGTGAGTGTTGCGAGAGGAGCTCTGTCATGTCCGAGCCTCAGGCTCCAGAGAGATCTGCTGCAAGAGATCTTGATTTCTCAGACTTAAACTCTGTTAGTTCTGGGGACGATGACAGTATAAACGCTGCAATTTTTCAAGTTTCCTCAGCGGTGTCCCAGCTGAGTTGTAAAAGAAACAATTCTCATTGCTTCCTTTCCATCAAACTCTGGGTTGACTCAGTCTGGGTGTCTAGCTCTGCTATGATCGACTCAGGAGCAAGTGGAAATTTTATGGATATCTCCTTTGCTCTGAAACAGGGGATACGTTCAGTGAAGAAGGCTACTCCAGTACAGATGGAGACTGTGGATGGCTCTCTACTGACTTCTGGACCAGTGGATCAAGAAACAGAGCCTTTGAGGGTCCTTATGGGTAAAGATCATCAGGAGAAAATGTCTTTTTTGCTTATCTCTTCTCCCCACTTTCCCATCATTCTAGGGCTACCATGGCTGCAGGCGCAGAATCCTACGATTAACTGGGAGACCAAGGAATTACACTTTCCGGAGAAACAGATGAGTCAAGGAGTTTCAGCTTGCTCTGTTCCTAAAGGAACCATGTCAGTCCCTGAACTACCAGCTGTATACCAGGACTATGACGATTTATATGACAAGAAGAACGCTGATCAGCTTCCTCCTCACCGTCCATATGATTGTCCAATTGAATTATTACCCGGAGCCGAGATACCTTTTGGTAAGATCTACCCCCTAGCGGGGCCCGAGCTAAAAGCTTTGAAGGATTATATAGACGAAAATATAGCCAAGGGCTTCATACGCCCCTCTTCATCTCCCGCAGGTGCACCCATCTTCTTTGTGAAGAAGAAAGATGGATCTCTGAGACCCTGCATAGACTATAGGGAACTCAATAAGGTTACTATTAGAAACCGTTATCCATTGCCTTTAATCCCTGAGTTGTTGGAGAGAGTGCGGCATGCCAAAATTTTCTCTAAACTGGATCTCCGTGGGGCCTATAACTTGGTCCGTATCAGACCTGGGGATGAATGGAAGACTGCTTTCAGGTCACGCTATGGACACTTTGAATATCTAGTTATGCCTTTTGGTCTGAGTACCGCCCCAGCCACTTTCCAACACTTCGTGAATGATATCTTCAGGGATCTCCTAGATACATTTGTGGTGATTTATCTGGATGATATTCTAATTTTTTCTAACTCCACAGAGGAACATCATGGACATGTGAGAATGGTCTTAGAACGCCTAAGACAAAACCATCTCTACATCAAACTTGAAAAATGTGAATTCCATAGGACCGAAATTCAATTTCTGGGGTATGTACTATCTACGCAAGGGATTAGTATGGATGGAAGCAAGACCCAAGCCATCAAGGATTGGCCAATTCCTAGAAATGTGAAGGAGGTGCAGCGTTTCATCGGGTTTGCCAACTTCTATAGACGTTTCATTAAGAATTTTTCTGAGGTAGTGTCACCTATCACCCAACTTACCCGGAAACAGTCTAGGTTCTCCTGGACCCCGCAAGCTCAGGAAGCATTTTCCTGTTTAAAGGATAAATTTACCACCGCACCTATCTTAGTACATCCCAACCCCGAGCTTGCCTTCATAATAGAGGTGGATGCTTCAGACTGTGCCGTTGGAGCTATACTCTCTCAGAGAACAGGTGAGAAGAATGTCTTGCATCCCTGTGCCTTCTTTTCCCAGCAGTTGTCTTCGGCTGAGAGGAACTACGATGTGGGCAATAGAGAATTGTTGGCCATTATTGCCGCCTTCAAGGAATGGAGACACCTTCTTTAGGGAGCCGCACAGCAAATAGTCGTCCTGACAGACCATCGTAACCTTGAATTTATCAGGTCGGCTAAGTGCCTGACTCCTCGCCAGGCTCGCTGGAATCTTTTCCTAAACCAATTTAATTTTGTCATTTCTTATAGACCAGGATCGCGCAATGGAAAGGCTGATGCACTCTCTAGGATTCATTCAGCAGAGACACGTCCACTTACTCCTCCTAAGACTATTCTTCCTGACTCTAGATTCCTGGGAGTGATTCATAATCAAGACCTACTTAAGGACATCAAGGAAGCATACCATGCGGATTCTTTGTTGGCTCAACCCCCAAGGGACGTAAGTCTTGTCTTTAAGAATGGTGTGTGGATTCAGGGACAACGTCTGTATATACCTGAAACAGTCAGATTGAGAGTATTGCAACTCATCCACGATTCCAAGATAGCCGGGCATAGGGGAATTCTAAAGACACAAGAATTTCTTTCTCGTTTCTTTTGGTGGCCCACTTACAGGAAAGATGTCTTAAACTATGTCACTTCATGTGAAGTCTGTGCAAGATGCAAAACACCTCGCTCCTCACCAACTGGTCTGTTGCAACCTCTTCCCACCCCGTCCCGCCCGTGGGGATCCATTTCTATGGACTTCATTGTGGAGTTACCAACCTCTCGAGGGAAGAACACCATTCTAGTGGTGGTTGACCGTCTAACAAAGGCAGCTCATTTTATCCCTTGTGTCGGCTTACCCACTGCAAAACAGACATCAGACTTGATGATTAAGAATGTGTTTCGCTTACATGGAGTACCGGATGAGGTCATTTCGGATCGAGGGGTGCAATTCACTTCAAGGTTTTGGCAAAATTTCTGTGCAGCATTGGACATTAAAGTAAACCTTTCTTCTGCTTTTCATCCCCAGACTAATGGACAGACAGAACGAACCAATCAGACCCTGGAGCAGTATCTCCGCTGTTTTATCTGCCACCTACAGGATGATTGGGTGGATCTACTTCCACTGGCTGAGTTCTCTTATAACAACTCTCAGAGCGCCTCCACTAAGCAGTCTCCTTTTTACTCCAATCTAGGTTATCATCCTAACATTCTTCCTCGATTTCCCATAGATACGCCCTTGCCGGCAGTGGCTGAAAGAATCACTTCTTTACAAAAGAATATGGATCTTCTAAAGGAAAATCTAGAATTGGCTCAGGAAAGGTACAAGAAAGCAGCAGATAAATTTCGTAAGCCTGCACCAGCTTTCAAGGTAGGAGATTTGGTCTGGCTGTCAACCAGAAATCTTAAATTAAAGATTCCATCGTCTAAATTGGGACATAAGTACATTGGACCTTATAAGATCAATAAGATTATAAGTGCTGTTGCTTGTCGTCTTCAACTACCCAGAACTATGAGAATCCACCCTGTCTTTGATGTATCCCTACTAAAGGCTGCAACACCCAATACGTTTCCTGGACGTTCTTCTCCTTGCCCTGACCCAGTGCTGGTCGATGGTCAGGAAGAATTTATGGTGGAAAGGATTCTAGATTCCAGGTTGTACAGAAATCAGTTGCAATATTTGATTAAATGGCAGGGCTACCCAGTGGAGGACAACTCATGGGAACCAGTCAATAATGTAAATGCTCCTCGCCTGCTCCGCCAGTTTCATCAGAGGTACCCTGACAAGCCTGGTCTGAGGTCATCCGGAGGTTGTCCCTAAGGGGGGAGTAATGTAAGGTTCTTTGTCTCTGTTGACATGTTCCTTGAAACTCAGTTTTCCGTCGGCCATTTTGCTTTCTGTCTTTCTGCAGCTCTTGCCCTCAGTTAATATGGAGTTTCCAGTTTTCATGTTCCCGCCCTGATTCTTCCCTCTTGCTTCTTAAGCAGCCTCAGCTGAACAATCAGTGCTACTGAATCAAGCCTCAGTCAGTCTGTGACCTGACTCCTGGAAGCCTTGGACTTGTACTCCAGCTATTCCCTACTGAGGAACCTTGGAACACTTTTGGACTCTGGAAACCTGCTGCTTGGTGAATCCATGTTTGCAGAGGAATTACGGTACAGAGAAGAGATCCTGAACCTGCTTTGGAGATTTATTGTAGTGCTTGAAGTTACTCTGGCCTGCTGTGTCTCCTGTCGCTGTTCCTGCAAACTGTGTGAACTTTTCAGCATGCTTGTATGAAGTAATACAAGTCATTTCATTTCAACCTATGTCTCCTGTGTTTTCCTCGCACCCAAGCACAAGACGCTATAGGAACTGTACACTATACATGACAGGAATACGGGCCTGCAGGGGATCATTGCCATTCATCAGTCTGGGGCAGCATTATGTGCACTGTTATGACAACCATATTAGTTATGCATGAGAAACAAAATTCTGAATTTTTAAGAACCTAAAGAACAAAGCAAACACACAGTTTTATTTAGTACTAGCTGAAGAGCCCGGTGCTGCCCGGGCATAGTAACTAACTACAGTTAGTTATAACAAATTATAATGATTATATCTATATATATAAAGCTGAGTGTAGAGCCCCACCCACTCCGCATAGCCACATTCACTATAATATCCCACATAATCCTGTCAGCCAGAGCAACCGGACAACTACCACTAATATCCCACATCATCCCGTCACAGCCGCCAGACTACTACCCCTAATATACCACATCATCCATCAGCCAGAGCCCCCGGACTACTACCCCTAATATCCCACATCATCCCGTTAGCCTGGGGTCAGAACCAGAGCGCTGAGTGGAATGGCCCTAACTTTGATACCAGGGGATCCCTTTAAGAGAGGCCTGGCATCAGAACCAGAGCGCTGAGTGGATTTGCCCTGACTTCCATACCAATGATCCCTTTACTAGAAGCCTGGGGTCAGAACGAGAACGCTGAGTGGAATTGCCCTAACTTCCATACTGGGGATCCCTTTAAGAGAGGCCTGGCATCAGAACCAAAGTGCTGGATGGATTTGCCCTGATTTCCATACCAATGATCCCTTTAAGAGACTCTGGGGTCAGAACCACAGCGCTGAGTGGAACGGTCCTAACTTCCATACCGGAGATCCCTTTAAGGGTCTGTGCACACGTTGCGGATTGTGCTGCGCATCCGTAGCAGATCCGGAAGTCATGTACAGTACAATGAAAGTGAATAGGAAAAAAAAAACGCTGTGCACGTGCTGCGGATTTTTCCGCACGGATTTAAATCCGCAGCATGTCAATTCTTTGTGCGGATTCAGCAGCGTTTTTACACCTATTCCATTATAGGTGTAAAACCGCAGGGCAAATCCACACAAAAACCACAGCAAATCCGCAGGTAAAATGCAGGTAATTTTATCTGCGGATTTAGTAAAATCCGCGCGGAAAAATCCGCAACGTGAATCCGCAACGTAAGAGGGAAGATGTGCCTATGGGATGGAGGATGTGTGATGGGTATATGGGCACGGGAGGGGGGGATTCATTTCTGTCATGTGCTCTCTGCTCCTGTCTGGGGGCAGACAATGGCTGGAGCTTATGTTCCCGGGGATGCTAGATTTCTCCCACCCAGTCACTGTCTGCTGAGGTGTTGTCGTGGAGTGAGAAAACTGTTGCTCTTAGCAAGCAATCACAGCTCAGCTTCTTTTAAACTGCTCTGGTGAAATGAAAGATGCTTAGTGATTGGTTGCAAGGAAAACTGTTGCTCATAGCAACCAATCACAGCTCAGCTTCTTTTAAACAGCTCTGGTGAAATGTAAGATGCTTCATGATTGGTTGGTGATACACACACACACACACATTCAATTTTATATATATAGATTTTCTTCACATTTTCACTCTGATTTTAGAATCCTAGAAGTGAACACTGTCTCGTTACAAACATTTGCAACAGCACTTTTCCTCTCATATACTGTCACCTCAGAGGCAGAACTGTACCTGATCATAACGACCACAGTACAGCAGAGTTGACCCTTGTCTCATTACAAACACAACAAGCAGATTTGCAGTGTCTTCTCGCAGTGCTGCCAGCTTTGCAGTGACATAATACGGTGATGAGCGGTGACATAATTAAAGGGGATGTCTGGGCTTTCTGTATAATTTGTGTGTACCTAGGATGCAGAATGCTGACAGTATGTAATATACTCCCTGTCAGCATTCTGCATGGTGTCCTAGGTATCACACTTAGTCTGATGATCTGCTGTCTCCTGATTCTGAAGGAACTGCTCACTGCCAGACTAGACTTTTCCTGTCTGGCAGAGACCATTAGTAATTAGCTAACTACCGTATTTTTCTGATTATAAGACGCACCTTTTTCTTCCCAAATTTAGGGGGAAAATGGGGGTGTGTCTTATAATTCGAATATACCTTACCAGTTGCGGTGGAGCAGGGTTCCAGGGTCGCTGTTGGAGGAGGCAAGAGTGGCATGTTGCTGCAGGCCGCAGGCTGGGATGAGGGGGTGTTTGGAGGTGCGACACTGTGGGTGTTTGGTGGTGCAGGGGCTCCATCGACATTTGGTGAAAGCCCGGGACCCTCGCACTTCCATGGTTTACATTGCGGTGGACTCCGGGAAAATGGCTGCCGGGGGGCAGCGCATGCACAGATGGAGATCTCGCCACCAAGATCTCGGGAGACGAGATCTCAGCACCAAGATCTCCATCTGCGCATGCGCCTCACCCGGCGGCCATTTTCCCGGAGTCCACCGCTAAATAAACTATGGAAGTACGCATTACCGAATACCCTGTTCGCACATCCGAACACCCCTTTCTCCCAGTCTGGGATCCACAGTATCGCCCCACTCCTGCCTCCGCCAGCAGTGACCCTTGGACGCCGCTTCACCGCAGCCACCACCCCCGGTAAGCAATAAGATGCACCACCATTTTATTAAGAAAAGCTTTTTTTCCCTATTTTTCTCCTCAAAATTTGGGGTGTGTCTTATAATCCAGTGCATCTTACAAACCGCAAAATACGGTAACTGTCACTATATCATTGGCGATAGCCATGGATACCTAAGGTCCTGCAATGCCTGCACATAAGGAAGGAGACAATCAGAAAACCTACACTACATTTTTCCAATTGGAGGTATTGGCTAATATTATTAAGCCTACTACATATTGGGATAGGATCTTGGAGATGGAAATACTCTTTTAAGTGAGCCCCACCATGACATTTTCCTTAGTATATTTCTGTTGCCGCTACCATGGAAAAGAAAAATATTTTCACTGATAATTGGATATATTCATAGACTTCTCTCCTATGGTGCTTCCATGAGTCGTGAGATTCAAATTAACAGTAATTATCAATTTGGCGTTAGCTGGTACAAAAAAAGCGCAATCAGGTTGTGCAAAAAAAATTCCAATAAAATTTATAAATGTTCTCTTCACTCATCAAATTTGAAAATAAAAGTGGATAAACAGCTACTGTGTGGGCTTCTTTAGATATCGCAGCCATATATTGACATATTCGAGAAACATAGGCCAAGTACAGGCCACGATGCATGGACCTGACTGGAGCTTGAAGTTATGGAGTCTTGTTGAGTTTGGGTCTGAATTTGCCCTTATTCCCATTATTTTGGGGACTCATGTCACTCTGAAGGAACCCAATTCCATTAGTTTTTATAGTCCTTTGTGGGATTATCATACTTTCCTGATTATCAGATGCCACATTAAAGAATGTTACTGCACTTCTTAAAGGGAACCTGTCACTAGGAATAACGCTGTTAACCTGCAGATATGCGGTAGGTTTCATTATCATTTCAGAATTTTCTCCCAATTCCACCAGTCACCAGTGTCTGTTTATTGCTACATATTGTTTAGCTGTCACTCACCTCGGTTCTTGCGGTTTCATGGCAGCAGCAGTCTGACTGGTCTTGCTGTCTTGTCTGTTTTTCACATCGCTTTCTTTGCCGTCTTCTTCTGAATTCTGTAGAAGTATTTTGTGAAAATGGAAATAAACATTACATTCTATTACTGAGATGTTCTCAGGAATATGGAGGTGTCCAGACCACACAAAAGCAAACGGCACTTTATAACATTCTTCTTTATCTCCATTCACCCCGAGATACTAGAGTAAATTCCCCAGTGCTGGCCTACAAAACACATTTCCATTCTGGCTACCTGCTGGGTTTGTATGTTACAGTTTTGATCCAAGTCCAACTCAGTGTTGTGTGAAGGTAAAAAGTCTAAGGATATTGTCACAAAATGTTTGACGTGGATTTATTTTTTCTCTGAAATACCACAGCTATCGCCTATCCAAATAATAGTACCAAGCAACAGCAGTAAAAGGTGTGATGGCACTGCGGTGTTCTGCTCCGTACACTCTTTACATCTGGCTGTTGCTGGGCTGGTAACAGCTGATCGGTGCAAAATACCCTTTAATGTAGCAGATTTGCCATCCAAATGATGGTAAATGTGTCCTTTACGCATGGATTGCACAAATCTAAAAAGCAAGAATATTTCCCATAGTGTCTGAAAAAAACATGTTCCCCTATCTAGGATTTATAACAAATTCTCTCTTGAGGACATTGGTGTACACTGGTGTCACCAACTGAAGAGTGTCCCGTCTACTACTCTTAAATGGGGCTGAGCTGCAACACTAGACACAACCCATAGAGAAGAGTGGATTTGTTTTTATTTTTATCTAACATTATCTATATACAGTCATGGCCAAAAGTTTTGAGAATGACACAAATATTATATTTTCACATAATCTGCTGCCCTCTGGTTTTTATGTGTGTGTTTGACAGATGTTTTTATCACAGACAGAAATATATTTGCAAACATATGAGTAACAAAAGCTTATATTGACAGTTAGAATGAGTTAATGCAGCAAGTCAATATTTTCAGTGTTGACCCTTCTTCTTCAGGACCTCTGCAATTCTCCCTGGCATGCTCTCAATCAACTTTTGGACTAAATCCTGACTGATAGCAGTCCATTCTTGCACAATCAATGCTTATATTTTGTCAGAATTTTTAGGTTTTTGTTTGTCCACCCATCTCTTGATGATTGACCACAAGTTCTCAATGGGATTAAGATCTGGGGAGTTTCCAGGCCATGGACCCAAAATCTCTATGTTTTGTTCCCTGAGCCATTTAGTTATCACCTTTGCTTTATGGCAAGGTGCTCTATCATGCTGGAAAAGGCATTGTTGATCGCCAAACTGCTCTTGGAGGGTTGGGAGAAGTTGCTCTTGGAGGACATTCTGGTACCATTCTTTATTCATGGCTGTGTTTTTAGGCGTTTTCCTGATGTCCCAAACAATCGAAAAGGGGATTCATCAGAGAAAATAACTTTACCCCAGTCCTCAGCAGTCCACTGCCTGTACCTTTTGCAGAATATCAGTCTGTCCATGATGTTTTTTCTGGAGAGAAGTGGCTTCTTTGCTGCCCTCCTTGAGACCAGGCCTTGCTCCAAGAGTCTCCGCCTCACAGTGCGTGCAGATGCACTCACACCTGCCTGCTGCCATTCCTGAGCAAGCTCTGCACTGCTGGTAGCCCAATCCCGCAGCTGAAACACTTTTAAGAGACGGTCCTGGCGCTTGCTGGTCTTTCTTGGGTGCCCTGGAGCCTTTTTGACAACAATGGAACCTCTCTCCTTGAAGTTCTTGATGATGCGATAGATTGTTGACTGAAGTGCAATCTTTCTAGCTGCGATACTCTTCCCTGTTAGGCCATTTTTGTGCATTGCAATGATGACTGCACGTGTTTTTTTAGAGATAACCATGGTTAACAGAAGAGAAACAATTATGCCAAGCACCAGCCTCCTTTTAAAGTGTCCAGTGGTGTCATTCTTACTTAATCATGACAGATTGATCTCCAGCCATGTCCTCATCAACACCCACACCTGTGTTAATGGAGCAATCACTGAAAAGAGGTTAGCTGGTCCTTTTAAGGCAGTGCTGCAAATGATGTTGAAATGTGTTTTGGGGGATAAAGTTCATTTTCTAGCCAAATATTGACTTTGCAAGTAATTGCTGTTAAGCTGATCACTCTTTATAACATTCTGGAGTATATGCAAATTGCCATTAGAAAAGGTGAAGCAGTAGACTTTGTAAAAATTAATATTTGTGTCATTCTCAAAACTTTTGGCCATGACTGTAGTAAACTGTTCTTAAAGGGGTTGTCCACTACTAGGACAACGCCTTCTGAATCTGAATGTTTGACCCCGTTAATTTAAAAACACTTATACCCACCTCCCATGCAGGCACCATTCCAGTGGTGTCAGCACTCATGTTCCCTGAGATCACATGAGGTGTCATGTGAGCCCTGCGCCCAATCAGTGCTGGCATCCCTGTCCCCACTTTTGGACACTTACTGGCTGAACGCTCACTTTCTCTTCATTACTTGTACATCCGAAGGCAGGGACAGTGATGACAGCACTGATTCGGTGCAGGGCTCACGTGAGCCCGGGAATGTTGCCGGCACGGGAGGTGAGTGTAAGTGGGTTTTTTTAATGGGGGCAAGAATTCTGATGTAGAATGGACCTCTTTTTTTTCTCTCTGAAAAAAACGCTTTAAAGAGAATCTGTAACCAGGTTTTTGCTACCTCATCTGAGAGCAGCATGTTGTAGGTAAAGAGAAGCTGAATCCAACGATGTATCACTTAGATTACTTGGTGAAGCCGTTCTCACACAATTAGAATTTTTAGACTTAGCAATGAAGCAGAGCTGAGAAAGCTAACCCCGTCCCCATCAGGCTGTGCATATACAATGTACACATATAGTGAGCTGCCTATCACAGGAGGGGTCATGTCAAACTAGCATACACATGCTGCTGTGCCTGAGCAATGATAACTTTCTGGTGCTAAAACAATCATTGCAAGCAAATGATACCGCATAGCTTGATAAGAGACACATCGCTGAAACCTGTGTTCTAACTCCTACCTCCTGCTGTCTTCAGATTACATAGCAAAAACCTGCTGACAGATTCCCTTTAAACTTCAGAAGCAGGTTGCAGAAAAGGACTCTAGATGTTTCTTATATATTACATACCTGCTTTTTCTGATACATCTCATAATTGATTGCTTTGACTTCTTTTAGCTGTTCTTTGAGACCAATGAGAGTATCTTGCTTGTCATGAATATCTTTCTCCAAAAGGCTTACTGCAAACTCAATTTCACGTTGTACCCTTACTGGCACAAGATCGGAATCGGATTCCTGCAATGGGGATCAACATGGTCACTGAATGATCCTTTGATTAATAAAATCCTTTTGTGGCAGATTTATCAAGCTAAATGGCATAAGTTACACAAAAAAATGTCTTTCCTTTCTTGCACCATATTTGACAAAAGGCAATAGTCTAACGTGCACCAAAAAATATAGCACAATCGTAAGTCAAGTAAAAAATAGTGAAAACTTAAGACTACAAGAAAGAAGTAATGTACCCGCACTATAAGACCAAGTACATAGACTAAACACTATATGATATTAGGTACCTGTTTAGATGAGGATGATGCTTGAAGTGCATGCAACAAATTAGTCAATTCAGATATACATTAGATCACACTAGAGTAAGGAAGAGAGGAATAGTTAATAAAGGACAAAGGAACGGAAGCAATGAGCCACTTCTTGACTGAAAGGTTTTTGGCTCCAACTGGAATCCGTACTTCTTTCTGGGGCACCACGTGACAGAGTAAGTCACGTGACCTGAACGTCATGCAGGTCATGCATGGCACCACGCAAGGATCTCCATACTTCCGGCTGGGTGAGCACTTGTCACCGGCCGGGACAGCGCTCACAGGACTGAACTACAAGCCGACTGAGTGGGACTTTAAAGGGAATCTGTAACCTCTTTTTTGTGATATCAGGTAAAGATATCACTCAATTGTGCGTCCCATAAGTAATCTATTCGTACCTTTCATAGCCCCTGACACCCAGCTTTGATGCAAAAATACCTTTTTAATCTGCTTTTCGCTGTATGCAAATCGCCGCGTTCAGGTCCGCTCGGCGGGGCTTGTTCTCCTTCTCCAAGGTAAGGTTTTCAATGGTTCATCGGCATTCATGGTCTTAGATTTGTCAATGTCCCATATGTGCTCACTTACTCGGATTTTGAACTCACGGGTGGTCACCCCACGTAAATTTTCCTGCACTGACATTGTGCATAGTAGATTACACCCGAAGATGAACAGGTAAGTCTTTGCAGAATTTTAAACGTTCGAGTACCCGAAGAGGTACAAAAATCCTTGCACTTCTGGTTTGTCCAGCAATAGACATTTTTGTCAAACTTGTAACAAATGATATTGAAACTTTGAGTAGAACCTGTCATGGGTGGTCTGATAAACAAACTATGGCAGCCATCAAGGAGATGCAGACATGGTTAGAGGTCTGTTTTAAGCCCGCGGACAAAGGCGGGAATCTCGTGATCTGGCCAAAAATATTGTATGAAAAGCAGGCACTCAAATTATTCTCTGATAAAAACTGTTGCCAAAAATTGACTTGCAATCCTCTGGATCGATTTCATGATGAATTGTCTACCATTGTGATTAGAGCTTTTGACAACAATGTGATTCCAAAGAAAATGATGGAAACCATTGTTTCGATCAAACCCCGTCTTCCGACTTTTTACCTGATTCCTAAGATCCACAAAAATCTAGTGGATCCCCCTGGGCGACCAATTGTGTCGGGCTTGGGGAGCTTTGTGAAATTGTGTGTTAGATGATAGATTTTTATCTTAAACCACTTGTATCTACGTTACCGTCATATATTAAAGATCCCACCTCTGCTTTGGGACATTTTGACGAACTTGTACTACGTGAAAATATGATAATGGTGACAGCGGATATTGATAGCTTATATACCTCAATCAGACATTCCGATGGTATAAAGGCGGTCACTTGGTTTCTTCAGACTACAAATCTTGATAAATCTTTGATTGATTTGATTATTGAACTCCTTACATTTGTCCTAAAACATACCGTTAATTGTTTTATTTTTAAAAATCAAATATACCTCCAGTTACAGGGAACTGCGATGGGGGCTACTTGTGCCCCCTCGTATACTAACCTGTTTCTGGGGGCATGGGAACGAGACATCATTTCCTGTAATCCTATTAGGAATGCTGACAAAATTCATCATTGGATCCGATATATTGATGATTTATGGTTTATCTGGGAGGGATCAACGGACAATCTCAAGGTCCTCATGGAAGACCTTAACAAAAACAATCTTAATATTCGATTGACATACACTTATGGTCGTCAAGTTGATTTTTTGGATGTTAGTGTTCAAGCAGATGAGAGGGGTCAGTATTTATGGATGTGTATAGAAAGCCAACGGCTACTAACACCATACTACATGCACAGTCTTCCCATCCCAGGGCAACCATACGTGGAATCCCAATAGGTCAGCACCTAAGGATTAGGAGAATTTGTTCCACAGAAGATACGTTTCAAAAACAGGCAAAAGAACTCTATACAAGGTTCCGTGATTGAGGATATAGCCACAGAGACATTCGTAAAGGCTATCATAGGGCAAGAAATGTTACTAGAAATGTTACTAGAAATGCTTTATTGTATAAATCATCATCTACAAATGATCAAAAATCTGAATCACTCAGATTCATTTCTCCATTTAACAAGCAGCGGGACCAAATTGGTGATATTCTTTGGATACACTGGAGTGTATTACAGACGGATCCAATACTAAGAAAGGTGATTTCGCCAGGACCTCTAATGACGGCTAAGAGATCTAAAAACTTTCGAGATATGTCGGTGAAAAGTCACTATGTTCCGGATTTTCAGGAAAGACTTACCTGTTCATCTTCGGGTGTAATCTACTATGCACAATGTCCGTGCAGGAAAATTTACGTGGGGATGACCACCCGTGAGTTCAAAATCCGAGTAAGGGTGCACATACGGGACATTGACAAATCTAAGACCATAAATGCCGATGAACCATTGAAAACCTTACCGAAGCATTTTAAGGAACATCATAACTCGGATTCAAGTCTACTCACTCTTAGAGCTATTGATCAGGTATCTATGGGCCAGAGGGGCGGTGATCTTTTCAAAAGGTTAGCGCAGGTTGAAAGCCGTTGGATCTATCGGTTGCAAACGATAACTTCATTTGGTCTTAATGAGAGTTTTGGATTCAGTTCCTTTCTTTGAATAATCAGGACTGGTGTAGTTTTATAGTATGGGGGTTGGGGGGTTAGGGCTTTGTATATATTGTATATATTTTAATTTGTACCCTTGTGGGTTTATTTTATTATGGTTTAAGTGTGCTGATCTGTATAGTCGGTATTGGATAGTAATAATATGTGATCTTAACATTTGTATTTTATCTTGTTCAAGGGTATCTTTTATATCTACATTCTTGGTATCCATTGGTTTGTGCGTATAGTGGGACTTGATATTTTTATGTTTTTGTTTTTTTTTCTTTTTTTTTCTCTTCCTTTATATGGTCCTAGTATAGGACATTATTTAACTGATAGGGCTGGTTCACTTATAATGTGTTTTTAGTGATGTAATATTCACTGATATTTGTACTATTGTTGCACATACACATGGGAATGTAATGTTGTTGCCAAAACAGATGTATTATATATCATGGTTATTGTGTCACTGATATTATTGTATTTAATAATAATCAATATTTAATTTAATAATTTATATGCAATATCATGTTTAATGTGTTACTGATAATATTATCACTTATTTATTAATAATCAATATTTAATAATCAATATGCAATCTCATGTTTAATGTGTCACTGATAATATCATCAGTGTATTCATTTATTTGATGATGAATATTTAATACTTATGATGTAATAATTGTATATATACTATAGATTTTTGTATAGAATTTTTGTATGAGTATGCACTTTATTATCGTTTTTTATATTATTGGTAGTATGTATATATTTTTGCACGTTGTCACTTTATACTTGACATCTAATACAGGCCCATATAGGAAGATTTACACATTTGACTCTAATTTTGGAGTCTCTTATTTATATTACTTATAGCCCTTCGGTGATAGTTTAATATTTTAGTTAGAAAGAAATTCCTTGCTCTAACATCAGGTTATATATCCTCTAGTCACTTCCGGTGTGACACATGCAGCGCCTGCTAACCCATGGATGGTATGGCGAGCGGACAATAGGAGCCGGGCACATGCGCCGTCTGTATGACGGATCATGTTAGGCCTGCGTTCCACGTCCGCAATCCACTGTATCCTTGGTGGTGAGTGATGTCGGCGGGGCATGCGCGATGGATACCGGAAGTGACATTGAGTAACAATGATCTGTGTAGTATGCACATACCTCTTGGTAACCAATGCTAACAGGATATCGTCACTCTTTGGTAACAAACGCTGATTGGATATCGGCACTATTTAATGAACCCTTCCCCAGCGTTCGCCTCCTGATGAAGGGACGAAACGCGCGTTGGGGCTCTTGGGGGACGCCACACTTCAATCTACAAACTCATGTAAGTGTTTTGCACATTATACTTTAGTGGCCCATGATTATAGGTACACTCTGTAGGAGTGACAAAGACAAACTACGGGCTTTAGTATTAGGTGTCAAGTTCACACTTTGGTTCATGAGTTGTATTGACAGTAGTGTGGGTTTTTTGGTCCCTATTCTTGGATGGCAGTTGCCTACAAATGCTAATGAGATACTATTATTGTGTTGAATATTGAATACATTTTAGATGTTCTAATAAAGTTGTTCTGATTGGCACTGTATACTGAATTGTTCTTTTGTGGTTTATCTAAGTTAACAGTTTAAGTGCCCTGGTTACTTTTCTATGGGTATGGTATGTTGTTAACACCAAGTTTTAACCAGCACTGCTCTCCTTCAAACACTTGACCATTTTTTTCTTAAGGGGATCACTGATACATTTAAGTCATTGCGAAGTGCGTCAGCTTAGGGCACTTACATTAACTATTCCTCGCTTTCCTTACTCTAGTGTGATCCAATGTATATCTGAATTGACTCACTCCATTTGTTGCATGCACTTCAAGCATCATCCTCATCTAAACAGGTACCTGATATCATATAGTGTTAAGTCTATGTACTTGGTCTTATAGCGTGGGTACATTACTTCTTTCTTGTAGTTCTAACATTTCCCTATATGGTTTAGGGCTTTACCTGCAGCTGACCTCATTCATCTATACTAGCGCTGCTACAACCCCATTTTATTTTAAAACTTAAGACTAGACAGTCTTAAAATACACCAAATTTATCAAAGAACGTGAATCACTATGATCAATGTCTCGCATTTTAAAACTCTAGTCACAGGGGCCGATTCATCCAAAGATTTAACACCAGAAAACTGGTGTAAAATCTTTGAAAAGTCAAAATTGTTTGTTCAACTCATTGGTGCGCAGAAATGTTGCGACTTTTGGCATTTTGCAGAATCCATGACGATCGTGTTTGGCAGGCTGAGCAAAAGCCGGAACTCAGTTGTGAGATGGGATTGCGGTACCACTGCGGTTGTGCAGAACATCCTGACGGTCTTTGTCCAGTGCACCCTAAAAAACTCCCAAACCTTGGGCCTGTAGGAGTGGCTGATTGTAAGTTAGTACCATCCCAAACAATGACAAGTACTCCACAAAAAACAGCCAGAATAACATATTATAGGCTTAGTCCTACTAGAAAAATTCAGACCAAATGTAAGTTAGTCAATGCATTGGCAGAACCAAACTCATGTGTCACAGTACAACAAGGAGCTCATTTATCATGAATAGGATGCGCCCGACGAGTCTTCCCGCTGCAAGCCGTAAAGAGTCGTATCAGATTTCTGTCAGACAGCTTTCGAATTTGGTGAGGGTGTTGTCAAGCGAAGGACGAGCCTTACTAAGAAACAGTCAAGTCATGTCTGACCAAATCAAGCTCCAGATTGGAGCTTTATACACAGAGAAGATCGCCTTCCATGTGCTGTCTGGTATTCTTGTAGGTCATCCAGAGCTGAGAACTCAAGTGCCCATTTCCAGTCTGGAGACCCCGTGTGGCGTTTTATTGGGAACAGCCGAGTCACAAGAGGTGTCTGGTCTCCATACATCTAGGTCAGTCAGAAGTGTCACCATCTTCTCCAACAGGTCTGCTAGTCTCAGTCGCTGTATTCTGGTGTCTCTAAATAAAGGAAAGCAAAGATGATGTCCCCACACAGTCCCAACGATTGTACCAATGATCTGACCCCAGGAACCTCACCGCCTCGTGGATGTGTCGTCATGGAGACCAGACGGACCCAGAGCATGTATCTTCAGTCTCTAGTAGGTATGGTGAAGAGAATGTCAAGGAGGTGGCATCTTCCAAGTCTCTGCAATCCACCAACCGGTCAGAGGAACTCCAGTCAGTTGAATCCTCCGAGGTGATAGCTGATCTCAACGAATGGACAGAGACTTTCCAATGCCCAGTTCCTAGTACTTTGTCTGTTTCATCCTATGCTGATGATGGCTGATGGAGAGAAGCATCCTAGTCATGAAGATGGTGAGAGGTGTCACTTTTCTTCCAGTGGAAATAAGTCATTGTCCTGAAGAGAATTCATAGGAGTCCATAAAGAGGTGTCGTGCTCCAACTTCTCTGCAGGGCTTGATGAAGAGGGGGCATAAGGAGGGTTTCTGTAGCGCTATGTCTGGTGCCACTGCATGGCGTGCTTGTCTCCCTCCATGCAGGAATGCCGGCTTACTCACCACCCCAACACTCAGCACGGTCCCAGCGTGCTTCCTGCTCTGTGTGTGCACCTCAATGGGGCATTGCGCATACTGTAAATGCCCTCAGATTGTAGCTGAGAGGCATTTAGTATAATATGAGCACTCACAAGATGGATCCCAGCCAATTGCTGGGAGACATCCTGTATAAAAGACAACCTCTCCCTTAGGAAGTCGCCGAGCAACGAGTTAAGTCCTAAGGTAGTTGGTGTTCTACCAGTGCAGTCGTGAGGTCCCCTGGTCCCGATGCGGTCAGCGTCCTGTACCCGAATCCCTGGTCCCGGTGTGGACAGCGCTATGAAACTTGTCCCCTTGTTCCAGTGCAGCCAGTGTCTGAACCGTGTCCCCTGGTCCTGGAGTGGCCAGTCCTGAACCTGAAATCCCCTGGTCCTGGAGTGGTCAGTCCTGTATCCAAAGTCCTCTGGTCCCGCTGCAGCCAGTCCTCCCAAAGTCCCCTGATCCCAGTGTAGCAATTGTCTGAACATTCTCCACCGGTCCATGTGCGGCTAGTCCCTGATCCAGTATCCTAGAACAGTGTGTCTGAAAATAGCACTAATCAGTGTCAGCGAATCTGACCCCTGGGATGAGCATCTGCAGTACCAGGTTTTGCCTAGGAGTGGTACCTGGCAGATATCTGCAGTCCAGTCTGTCTTCACTATAAGGAGCTCCACTGAACACCTATTAGCTGCGCCCCTTCCTAGGCAGGCCCGGCCCCGTGGCACAGTGGGTCCACAAATCCACGTCCGCCACCGTTGGGTGTAACAGATACCTTCGCATGGCCAGTCTGTTCCACCATTACTGAGAAATCAGCGTTTGAATTGATATGTAAATAACTATTGTTGATCTGTAGCCTCAGTCAATTCAGCTCTTTTCCCCACCCAACCCAGCGCCACCTCTACCTGCTTGACTGACACCTCCTGTGCCTATTGTCACTCAGAATACAGGCAGGGAGTCAAGCAGGAGGTGGTGTTGGGTGGGAATAGAGCTGGAGTGACAGAGGCTTTAGATCTACAAATAGCTCTTCATTCTCAGTTACATATCAATTCAAATGCTGATTTCTCAATAATGGAGGAACGGACTGTCCAAGTAAAGGTATTGCTGGACTTGTCTTTGAAAGGACTACACATGCACATTAAAATCTGTAAACTGGATGATTTCCAACTTTTCCATCACAAACATGTCTGCTTGCTGTTAGGGAGTACGGGCTTTGTTATTTACATTCAGAGATAATACTTTTCACAGCTTTTCTATGGTTCCCTTATCTCAAAAGAGTTTCTGTTAGCTTGCCCGGGTATACATACCCTTAACCATTAACATAAAGCCTACTTGTTCTAGGTACTGGTGGGATCCAAGTGGTAGTATCCCACAATCAGACATTGACTGCACATGATATGGTGAGAAAACCTCTGAGGACATGTTATCACTTCATCCTATATTGCCTTCAGCGTACCTGAGCCAGCTGCGATTCATCATGGTGAGTACATAGGTCAGCAAAGATTTCGCTCATTCCATGTCTCGGATGTTGTCTATACATCTGCTCGGCTTCAATTTCAGCTTTGGCCGCCTGTATGTAAAATTGTTTAATTTATAACGATATCCAATGATCTGTGGTTAAGAAATGGCATCTATATGAGCATTCTTTAGGCATCAGGTAATACTTATGCTTCCTCTGTGGCTGGATTAAATGAAAATTGATGAAACAACTTGGCTTACAGCTCTTTACCTCAAGATGTTGCGCTCTCATGAAAATCATGGCGTTTTCATTCCTTAACTGGTGATTTTCTTCCTGAAGTTTGATAATATTATTCTGCGCTATCGCCAACTGAAAGATAAAAACATTTTGGATGTTGAAGAATAAAGACAGAGGATTATCATCGGAATTGGACTCTTGGTTGATAGACCCATAGATGATGCTTCATATGAGGTTACCTACTGGATGGAGCCACATCTCCTACTCCACTCCTTAGAATCGCTCATCCAACATTTGTTTTATATGTATGAATTTCTGGGGAAAAGTTATCATAGTTGCCATATAATTTTTTTGCATGTGATAGTAGAAGAGGTATGTTATATTCTTCCTGTTATTAATGATTGATGTGTATAAATACCTCAATAAACTTGATTTACACAAAAGACAGAGGATTATATACACTGCTCAAAAAAATAAAGGGAACACTCAAATAACACATCCTAGATCTAAATGAATGAAATATTCTCATTAAATACTTTGTTCTGTACAAAGTTGAATGTGCTGTCAACATAATCTTACAAAAATCATCAAGGGAAATCAAATTTTTGAACCAATGGAGGTCTGGATTTGGAGAAACCCCCAAAATGAAAGTGGAAACAAGTCAAAATGAAAATCAAAACAAGACAAAATTAACGTGGAAACAAGTCAAAATGATGCTCAGTAGTGTGTGTGGCCTCCATGTGCCTGTATGACCTCCCTACAACGCCTGGGCATGCTCCTGATGAGGCGGCGGATGGTCTCCTGAGGGATCTCCTCCCAGACCTGGACTAAAGCATCCGTCAACTCCTGGACAGTCTGTGGTGCAACGTGACGATGGTGGATGGAGCGAGACATGATGTCCCAGATGTGCTCAATCAGATACCGAATCTTGTGCTCATCTCCCGCCTGGACTGTCATGTACTACCTCTATGTGCTGCTGACTGTCCAGGACTTATGCATGACATGCAGAAAAATCAGTATATTATACAGCAGCATAAAGAACTATAATTGGAATATGTTTTGATGGAAACAATAAACTAATGTTGCATTAAGTTCCCTGGTGCTGATCTATATGTGGTTACCCACGGCTGCTTTTAATGTTTGACTCACTACATACTGAATTCAATATTTCATTTTTCATTCATTACATTATATGGGCAAAAGTATGCTGACACCTGGTAATCGTCCAGTCATATGGAGTTAGAACCTCTAAAATAGATGCACAGACTGATCTAATTAGTAGAAATTTTCCAGTCTCTATTTTAATTGCATTACCTCTTCAATAAGTTTTGCATTAGATTTCTCCAGTGTATCAATTCTTGAATGAAGACTGCTCACAGTGCCGCTGCAAGCAAGAGACAACACAACACGTTACATTGCTTTATTATTACACAAGTGCTCAGGTGTTCATTTAATATAACTAGAAGAGATATAGCAATAAACTAAGAATAATAAAATGAAGGCATCAAGAGACACAGAATGGCTGTAAGTGTATGTGCACATGGCGTCTTTTCACATGGCGTCTTTTACACATGTGAACCCAGCAGTTTTCGCCGACATCTTTTGTCCTAAAGCATCTTTTTGGCCTTTCTTTTTTTTTGTGCGTTGTATTGAATAAATTAGATGAGCAGCTATGAAGTGGAAGACACCTGAAGAATAGTCAGGTCAATTTCTTTTAACCACTTGGCATTTATGGAAACCTGAAGAGGTTTAAAGAAGCTCAAAAGACAACAAACAAACAGCAAGTCGTATTTACATATAAATGCATATGCTCATTCTGTTTAATGTTTATTTAGCTCTTTTTCTGGCAGGTTACAGAGCGCAGTCGCCTGAAAACTGAAAAAGACGTCTTGTGCAGGTGCTCCAAGATTCATGATTGGTACCATTAACAAAGTTTTGTGATATACTATGCAAAATCAGAATTCACACCCGATGCATAAATGATATTTGATTTCACATGTTGACACTCAGAGGGATTGAGTCATCAGAAAATTACCTATTGTTTAAATCAGGTTTTTGTGTTGAGTGTATTTTAAAAAAAGTCAATTTTTTTTTCATATCACAATCTTTATTAAAAAAAAAACACAAAATTAGTAATCCCGCAATTTCCACACTGGTCTTTGGGGCTATTTTGGACTCATACTTTCTGTTCTATGAGGAAGGAGTTTTCAGCAGGCTCCTTATCGCAGGCATGATTACAGTGTCTATACACAGAGTCTGTTCATTGTGGGAAATGTACATGTGGATTTCCCGAAACGACAGGAAGTTAAAGTTTAAAAAAAAGCCCCAGTGGCCAGTGTGAAAATTTCAAGATTTCTTATTTTTATTTTTAAAGAATCTGATATGAAAAAAAAACCTTGTCAAAAACTTTTTGTAAAATATATTTAACACAATAACTTTTTTAAGCAATACGACAAGGCGAAACTTTTAATCAACTAACATCCTATGTCAGTTTTATTTTACAATATAACAGCATAAGAAACAGACAAATGGTGTTGATTGGCGAGCAACAGTTCTGAGCAGCGAAAACTCATTTTTAGGCAATTAATTCTAATGCAATTTTCTATCAATTCCTGATTGTTGTATGTCACAGGCATAATGAATAATGAACAATGATTGTCATTGATGGTCAGACTGAATTGAAACAAAACATTCCACCAGGCATGGTCTCCTGCCAAGAAATATGTCAGGGCTTGGAAACTAATGAATAACTGGCGCTCACTTACTTCAGTTGCCTGTTTAGTTCCTCGACATAGTTCTTCTGGTCCAATATTGCAGAAATGTGCACATTCCTTACAATGAAAGAGAACAGTTTTTGGTCATTTCTTTAATATAAATTTGAAAAAATAATCAGAAACTTGAGAGACTGTCAAAATCACAAATCATATCTACATAAATACAGATGTAGTGGTTCTCCCAAAGTTCCCACTGCCGAGACCCACTTCTTGTATCACTTAGAGAACAATTGTGTAAGAGGCCTTTACACAGTGGCCACGGAAATGAATGTCCTCCAAACCAGCCCGGACACAGCCTATATCAGTCCATTATAAGGGTTTATCTAACACAGGAGAACTCCATAACAAAAATATTACCTTCCCTCTCTGTTATGATCGTCTTCTTCTGATTTTAGGTATATGGAGAAATCAATCACTCCAACCTACGACAGAGAATTTACAAATAAAACATGAAGCCAGAGAACTGCTGTAATACAAGGCTATCATCTGAGCCACACAGGTTAGCAGATGTGTTGCAAAACTGTATAATTTAGGACTATTTCACTGCATCCTGGTCACTTGTTAACAATGGGATAGATAGCCAGAAGCCCCAATGAAAGAGTCCCAAGTACTCTATGCATCAAAGCTTTTATCCCAGAAAACTGGTGTAAAAGTTTTGAAAAGTTACAAAAGCTCGGGAGGATCCGGAACGAGGCATAGCTATGCCCGCCCATCAAATTCAGCAAAAGTGGCAGCGTTTTGTATCCCAGAAATATGACTACAGTCCCTGACTGGAGTAGCATTTCTGGAAAGGTGTGCGCAACGCCAGTCTTAATAAATTGGCCCTGTGAGTTTCCTAAGTTACATTGTGGCCGCACTAGTTGTTGTTAAAAGTGCCGACAAATGAAAATTACCATGAGTCTTTCTATAAACGCAGGGGGAATTTCCACCTCCCTATTGGACTCTCTTAGGTTACCAGATACCCATTTTCTCCATAGAAGTAGGTTGCAGGGATTGGAGTGTCCCTTTTCAGAAAACCTTAGACTATAAGCTGCAGTAGTTATAACAAAACAAACTGAGGATTCCTCTCCGCTGGCGCTCTGGTCTCTGTTGTTGGTCTGCAGCGCTGAGATCATGTCGACAGAGCTCCAGCCAAGTACTGCGCTCAGGGGATCTGCCCTCAATGCAGAAGCAGTAATCACACTCAAATGACTGAACACCCGTGTAATACAGTGTGCAGGAATGAGAACAGTTGTTTGTGGTGTCTCTTTTTTTTCTGGCTAACATACTGATGACCCTCTCTTTAAAGGGAACCTGCCATATCTCCAAACTCTAATAACCTGCAGATATGGGGTTAATCTGCAGGTTGGCATTCGGCCAACGAACTGAAAGCCCGTCTGTCAGGAGGAAATTAACTTTATTTCTCCCAGCAGCCTCCAACTTTCAGTCATAGCGGTGTGTAGTGTGCTGCGGCTGTAACCAAACCCCGGCACTGACTGACAGCCGGTTCTGCAGTTTATCAGTGTTAAGCCGGCTGTCAGTCAGTGCCGAGGTGGGTTACAGCCGCCGCTCACTATGTACCGAGCGGTGACTGAAGCCGCACCTTTATGACTGAAAGCCATAGGCTGCAGGAAGGAATACTTTGGAACATTACTAACCTGCAGATTAACCCCATATCTGCAGGTTAATAGCTATTTGGGACATGACAGGTTCCCAATAACATCCATATGTCTTAATAGGGCTCTGGACAAATTCTAGACGCTGCACGTCTTCTAGTAAACATCCTCTTCAAAAGTGGAGATTAAAAGATTCTAACTAAAGATATAATTTATTTTTTACAACACAGGGAGAAAAATATGATTTGAATACTATAATTAATACAAAATGAGAGAGGAGACTGATGACGTACATGTATACATTTATATATTTATTATTCATACTTGTGAGTCAAGGTCTTCCCCTTTGACACAGAGATTGGCATCAATAACATTCAATCCAACCAGGAGCCCAACAATAACCGTTCCTTCTTCTTCCATCATTACAGCATGATTTTCATAAAACTCACTGGAAAAAAAAAGATAACTGTAAGCAATAGTTGTGTATCACTAAATTCAGGATTAAATAGTTCTGCAACCTACAATTTTGTAAATAAACATAGAAATTAAAAGGTAGTTTTCTTATAGAAGTTTCTCCTAATAGACAATTATGAGATTTCAATTACAGTCATGGCAGAAAGTGTTGGCAACCTTGAAATTGTTCCAGAAAATTATTGCAATTACACATGTTTTGTTATGCACATTTCCTTTGTAGGTATTGAAACAACAACAAACAGAAAAAAGGCAAATTGGACATAATTTCACACAAAACTCCCAAAATGAGTTGGACAAAATTGTTGGCACCTTTCCAAAATTGTAGGTAAACAACTTTGTTTCAAGCATGTGATGCTCATTCAAAGTCACCTGTGGCAAGTAACAGGTGTGGGCAATATGAAAATCACACCTGAAACCAGATAGAAAGGGGATAAGTTGACCCATATATGGTTAATCAGCAGGTAAATAGTATTACAATTTTGTCTAGCTGCTTTATTGGAGCAGCTGCTACAGGCAGAAAATCTACTTATATCCTTCCTGCGGCCTCTCGCTTCCAGTCATCTCGGTGGTGCACGAAAGAGTTACTGTTATCACTATATTGTGAGGGTGCAGTAATAACTCTCCGACACATTGATTGGCAGCCGGTTATGCACACGCTGAGGAGTATACTGTAAATCAAAGTACCAGAAAGTAATAACAGCGCATTTATCATCTAGTGAGCGCTGATTTTAATGCTATTTACCTGCAGATTAACCCAAAATATATGAAGGTAAATAGCTATTTTGGACATGACAGGTCCCTTTTATTAAACAAAAACTAATAAAAAAATTAAATAAACAGAATAAAAAGTGTTTTTTTTACATTTTAAATGTTTACAATATCTTTTGTTTCTAATGCTGTGGAAACTAGTAGCATGGTCTATTTTATATCAAAAATAAAAATAGGTCGCAGTAAGCAGAAGTAATGATGTTATCAGCCATCTTATATGCATCTAATGAATTCGGAAGTTCTGGATCATTAATTCATGGTTAAAAATGTAAAAGCTTACTGAATTGATGGTCTGTATGATATCACGTGCAACCAGGGTCGCACTGGCCCACCGGAGAACCGGAGGATTCTCCAGTGGGCCCTGGCATCTGGGGGGCCCTGGCACCTGCTGGCATACAGGGACCAGTTGCCTAGGGCCCCCGCTGCTCCAGGGGCCCCCAGCCGGTGGCGTGTCGCTAATAGCGGCACACCACGCAGCTGCCATGGGGGCCCCGTGCCAGCGGAGCAGCAGCGGGTGACAGGAGGCAGGAGCCCCTGTCCACGCTGCTAAAGAGAAATGAATATTCACTGCTTCCCACGCTCCCATGGGCGTGGGAAGCAGTGAATATCATTACTTACCTGTCACCCGCTCCAACCGCTGAGCGCCGCTGTCCTCGGGTCCTCTTGCTGTGATGTTCAGGCAGAGGGCGCGATGACGTCATTAGTGAGCGCTGCGCCCTCTGCCTGAGCATTCACTGCCGGAGGTCCCGAAGACAGTGGCGCTCATCGGTTGAGCGGGTGACAGGTAATTCTCTCAGGTGCCGGGGCCCTGAGCCAGCGGTGACACCGGCAACTGTCCCCCATAGCGCGCCGGTGTCCCCGCCTGCTCAGGACACCGGCACCTGGCCCCCAGCGACGAGAGGTGAGTATGTATATTTTTTTTGTTGCAGCAGCAGCTGCAGCAGCATAAAGGGGCCTATAAAATGCAGCATCTATGGGGGCACTGTCTGTGGAGCATCTATGGGGGCATAATCTATGGAGCATCTATGGGGGCATAATCTATGGGGGCATAATCTATGGGGGCATAATCTGTGGAGTATCTATGGGGGCATAATCTATGGAGCATCTATGGGGGCATAATCTATGGGGGCATAATCTATGGGGGCATAATCTGTGGAGCATCTATGGGGCATAATCTATGGGGGCATAATACATGGGCAGCATATGAGGCACAATCTATGGAGCATCTTGTGGGGCAGCATATGGGGCATAATCTCATTTTCCACCCTAAGCTTATACTCGAGTTGATAAGTTTTCCCAGTTTTTTGTGGCAAAATTAGGGTGGTGGCTTATACTCGAGTATATATGGTATCTATCTATTATCTATCTATATCTATCTATATTATCTATATATATATATATATATATATATATATAGCATTATACCCTATGAGGGGGGCAGCATTATCCTCTATGAGGGGCAGCATTATCCCCCATGAGGGGGCTGCTTTATAATCTATGAGGGAGGCTACCCCAACTCCTGCTACATAATTAAGACATGTACTACCTTATATTATACCCTGATATTAGTGTGTTTTACTGCACAATTGGTGGTCTTGTATTTATTTCTATGTAGCTACATAGTGGGCCCCAAGAATGATTTTCTCTGGTGGGCCCAAGGTGTTCCAGTCCGACGCTGCGTGCAACTACAGAATAGCACACTGTATTATTAAAGGGAACCTGTCCCCCAGTGCGCTATTAGTGATGCAATGTGCATCACTTACACGTTTTTAAACGGCGGTCTAATCATGTGTTTTTAGCACTTTATATAGTTAGATCGTACCTGCTCATTTAGTCATAGGGGTGTGCTTCATCTCATTCAGTCACGGTTGTCACCACCCACCCAAATTGAATTATGTTCCCTGGGTTATGACATCACTCAAATTCACTTAGAAAAAATCCCGCACTTGTGCAGTGTATCGTGGGTCTGCGATTGCGTAGTGTCGATCGGGGAGCTGTGCATGCACAGTGATGAGCGGCTGCACGCACATGCTCACTGAAGCTGTGTGTAGTACCCAGTTTCATTGACTGTGGGGCTGGAGCCGATCGACACTGCGCAAGCGTGGGATCCCCGATCGACACTGCGCAACCGTGGGATCCCCGATCGACACTGCGCAAGCGTGGGATTCCTGACAGACACTGCGCAAGCATGGGATCCCCGATCAACACTTTCAAAGTGGATTTGAGTGACGTTGGTGTAACCCCGGGAACATCATTCAAATTATGTGGGTGGCGACAACCATGACTGAACTCAAGGTCTTTGTCTAACACACCTGGACACTGTCTATCTCTTTACTTTTGTTGATTTTTACCACGTTGAATCCCATATTTTATGGAAGTTGCGTCCTCTTTGTTGAAGAGTTCTATGGATGCCATAAATTTATTTTAGTGTTTCCTAGAGTCCATGAGGCTGCTGTAAAGCATATATCTAAATACTGTTAACATAAGCTCAGGCACGTTTGTCGCTCCCATAATTTTATATACATATACATAGTTAGTTACATAGGTTGAAAAAAGATCTGAGTCCATCAAGTTCCACCTTTCTTCACCAATTGTACATTTCGTCACTAAATTAACTATAGCCCGCAATGTTATGTGTATTGAGGAAATATTCTAGCCCTTTTTTAAAAGTTGTTAGTGTCGGCCATTACTACCTCTTGTCTCGGCATCCCACAGTCTGACTGCTCTAACTGTAAAGAACCCTTTCCTATTTAGCTGCCGGAATCTCCTTTCTTCCTCCGGTAATGAGTTCCCCCTAGTCCTAAGTATGGTCTTTGGAAGGAATAAGTCATGTGCCAGTGTTTTGTACTGGCCACACTTATATTTGTACATGTAAATGAGATCTCCTCTGAGGCTGTGGTTCCACAGTCCGGAACCACAGCGCATTTGACAGAGCGGAAATTCCGCTCCGTCCTAAGCCCCGCCCCCTTTTTTACGCGCGCTCTTTCCGGATGTGTTCAGGACACCTCCGGAACACATCCGGAAAGAACGCAGGGCTGCATAGCCCTGTGTTATTTCCGTTGCGGCGACGCAGCGTCGCCGCAACGGGCTAGGACATGCTGCGGTCTGAAAAGACGCGCCGCATGTCCGGAAACGCAGGTCTTCCGCCTGCGTATTTTTAAACATAGTGGAGACGGGATTTCTTGAAATCCCCTCCACTATGCTGTAACATCTGGACGCTGCGTGTTTGACGCTGCGCCAACGCACAGCGCCAAACACGCAGCATTTCCTGAAGCATTCCGGATCGTGGAAACTCACCCTGAGACGTCTTTTTACTAAGCTAAATAAGCCCAACTTTTCCAACCTTTCACCATATAAGAGGTCTCCATCCCTTTTAATAATCTAGTTGCCCGTCTTTGAACTAACTCTAGAGTCTGAATATCATTTTTAAAATGTGGAGCCCAAAACTGGATCCCATATTCTAGATGTGGCCTCACCAGTCATTTATAAAGGGGTAACAATACGCTGGGATCGCAGGATTTTATCTCTCTTTTTATACATCCTAAAATCTTGTTCGCTTTTGCGGCTGCTGCTTGACATTGAGGACTGCTGCTCAGCTTACTTGTAGCCAGAATGCCCAAGTACTTCTCCTGTTCTGTGGTCCCGAGTATACTCCCATTTAATGTATATCCAGCTGTAGGATTACTCCGTCACAGGTGCATCACTCTACATTTATCTACATTAAATCTCATTTGCCAAGTGTTTGCCCATTATGTTATTTTATTCAGATCGTTTTGCAATATTGTAATGTCAAGGTCAGATTTTAAAATCCTACTTAGTTTGGTGTCGTCAGCAAAGACTGACACTTTACTCTCAATCCCGAACCGAAAAATAACACTAGTGAAAATAAAAAACAGATTAGAAATAAAGATTGTAAATACAGTAAGTATAAGGTTTTAACTGGTAACAAACATTTTCTTTAATGTTATTCTTACATAATAAAGATCTATCCAAAAATCCTTTGCTGAATTCCTTCTTGTTCTTGTATCTAAAAGTCAGAAACTATTTAAGGTAGAGGAAGGACTAAGGACTGACCTTAAAATGTCCCTGCGCATGATCAGGCAGCGCAGGTAATCTGCTAGTTTTTTTCTGCATCATCGATAACCGCAGCCAGGCCCTAGCTCGGCCAAGGGGGGTCCTAAGAGGTAGACGGGCAACCAAAATTGATGATTCTGGATTAATATGGGACATAAATGAAATACATAAAAGAACAGGTTGCTATATAACAAGAAATGCACACCTGAGTCCTGGTAAATCCCTCACACTGGCCGCGACTTCTTCTGCTTCTGGACATATTTTCTCCACCATCTCCAAAGGACACCAAATTGTTCTGTTAAAGCTAAGGAAGGATTTTCTCACTTCCAAGAAGAACATAAGTCAGTTATTTATAGTCATCGCTGACATTACAAGTGCAGTGTATACAGTGTTTCTTTGTGATTGTTCTTTTTGCAAGTCTGATTAGTACATTGTATTTCTGATTAGTATTTCTGATGCACTGGGAGCCTGATTAATGCAATGTAACTGCATATTTGTTTTATATTTTGCTTCTGTGTTAAGTAACCATCAAGTTACGTTACACCAAGGGCTCGCTCACACTAGTGCATAACATGGCCAAGTGCTAAGCAATGTTTTATCAGATAGCTCTCATACCAATGTTATACTATGAGGCAGAGCAGATCTGCGATTGTTTTCTCATGCTGATTAGGCTGGGCATCCGATAATCGTATCATGCACATCCATACATGACTATAGGTGTGTGTGAAACATCGGACTGCACTAGGATGTCATCCGAGTGCAATCTGATTACCGAGGACACAGACAGTGGAAAAGATGGAGAAATTAAGTTCTCCATCTTCTTCGCACCTGTTCTTTGAATCTCTCATCCTAGAGAATCAGATCACACTCGGATGACACTAGGATCATGTAATATTAGCATAATGTGCCTGATACTCTCGCATGAGAGCAGCGACGGCTGTGTGAGCGAGCCCTAAGGCCTTTTTACACGGGCTGATAATCAGCAGGACTAGCGTTCAGAACAATACCCGTTTCTGATCAATGACCTTTTTAAACATGACAGCGATCAGATGACGAACGATCAAATACTTGATTGCCAGCTGACTTCATACTATGGCAGCAAGTCTCACTGAGGACACGTGTAGGGGATGTGCTGCAGACAATATGCAAACTGTATAGGTATCCAACAATCAGGGTTGCCAACTTTAGTTTTTTTTTTTTTCTGGACAGCTTATCAAACAATCACAGACAAATAATATTTTTTACTGGACACATTGGAAAACCATAATAAATCATAAGTGATCCATATCTACTGCCCATAATTCTGAAAAGAAGATATCAGCTGCATTCACTATAAACTGTAAAATAATGAGAATTAGAGAGCAGGCGCTGAGAAAGCCTGCAGCAATGCCTGTGAGATTGCCAATACAGTAATGTCCCACCCTGGGACAAAGTAAAAAAGTCAAAAAATAAAAATAATGTATAAAAAAATTCATAAATAAAGAAAAAAAAATTCCCCAATAAATTCATGTAAATAAAAAAAACAAAACAATAAAAGAACACATATTTAGTATCGCAGCGTCCGTAATGACCCGCCCTATAAAACTGTCCCATTATTTAACCCTTTTAGTGAACCCCTTAAAAAAAATTTAAAAAAAACAAGGCTAAAAAACAATGATTTATCATCATACCGCCAAACAAAAAATGGAATAACATGCGATCAAAAAGACGGATATAAATAAACATGGTACCGCTGAAAACGTCATCTTGTCCCGCAAAAAACAAGCCGCCATACAGCATCATCAGCAAAACAATAAAAAAGTTATAGCTCGCAGAATAAAGCGATGCAAAAATAATTATTTTTTTATATTAATCGATAAGATATAAATGAGGTATCGCTGTAATCGTACTGACCCAAAGAATAAAACAGCATTATCAATTTTACCACACGCGAACAGTATAAACGCCCCCCCCAAAAGAAATTCATGAATTGCTGGTTTTTGTTCATTCTGCCTCCCAAAAATTGTAATAAAAAGCAATCAAAAATCACATCAGGGGCTCTCCAAATGTGACATGGCATCTGATCTCAATTCCAGCCAATTCGGCGTTAAAAAAGTCAAATGGTGCTCCTTCCCTTCTGAGCTCTGCCATGCGCCCAAACAGTAGTTTACCCCCACAGATATCAGCGTACTCAAGACAAATTGCACAATAACTCTTGGGGTCCAATTTCTCTTTTTACCCTTGTTAAAATAAAAAAATTGTTTGTAAAAGATCATTTTTGTGACTAAAAAGTTAAATATTCATTTTTTCCTTCCAAGTTGCTTCAGCTCCTGAAGGGTTAAAAAACTTCTTAAATGTGGTTTTGAGTACCTTGAGGGGTGCAGTTTTTAGAATGGTGTAACTTTTGGGTACCGTATATACTCGTGTATAAGCCGACCCGTGTATAAGCCGACCCCCCTAATTTTGCTACAAAAAACTGGAAAAAAATTATTGACTCATGTATAAGCCGGGTGTATAAACTGCCCTCCTGCTCTGTGCTGCCCCCGTCCTCCTCTATGCTTCCCCCGTCCACCGATCTCCCCCCCGTCCTGCTCCACGCTTCCCCCGTCCACCGATCTCCCCCCCGTCCTGCTCCACGCTTCCCCGTCCACCGATCTCCCCCCGTCCTGCTCCATGCTTCCCCCGTCCACCGATCTCCCCCCGTCCTGCTCCACGCTTCCCCCGTCCACCGATCTCCCCCCCCGTCCAGCTCCATGCTTCCCCCGTCCTCCGTTCTCCCCCGTCCTCCTCTATGCTTCCCCCGTCCTCCTCTATGCTTCCCCCGTCCTCCTCTATGCTTCCCCCGTCCACCGTTCTCCCCCCCCCGTCCTGTTCCGTGCTCCTTGTCCTCTCCTCCATCATACTCACCCCTCCCTGTGCCATCGCTGAGCGTCCCTGCAATCCTGCGTTCTCCCCGTCTTCCTGCAGCTCTTCATCACTGAGCGGTGATGTAATACGCTCATTAAGGCCATGAATATGGAGGCGACGCCCATGGGAGTGGCGTCGCGTCCATATTACATGACCTTAATGAGCGGGTATTACGTCACCGCTCAGTGCTGAAGAGCTGCAGGAAGACGGGGAGAACGCAGGATTGCAGGGACGCTCAGCGATGGCACGGGGAGGGGTGAGTATGATCCCAGCCACCGGCTCCTGCCGCGGCATCCCCTCCCCTGCTGGTTTCTGCCCTATGACTCGTGTATAAGCCGAGGGGGCATTTTCAGCACGAAAAAAGGTGCTGAAAATCTCGGCTTATACACGAGTATATACGGTATTTTCTGCCATATAGACCCCTCAAAGTGACTTCAAATGTGAGGTGGTCCTTTAAAAAAATGGTTTCGTACAATTTGTTGTAAAAATAAGTAATCGCTGGTCAACTTTTAACCCTTATAACTTCGTAACAAAAAAAAAATTTGGTTTCAAAATTGAGCTGATGTAAAGTAAACATGTGGGAAATGTTATTTAGTACCTATTTTGTGTGACATATTTCTCTGTTTTAAGGGAATAAAAATTAAAAGTTTGAAAATAGCAAAATTTTGGCCATATTTCCTTTCTTTTCATAAATAACCGCAAGTTATATTGAATAAATTTTACCACTATCATGAAGTACAATATGTCACGAGAAAACAGTCTCAGAATCGCTAAGTTCCGTGGAAGCGTTCCAGAGTTATAGCCTCATAAAGAGACAGTGGTCAGAGTTGTAAAAATTGGCCCGGTCATTAACGTGCAAACCAACCTTGGGGTTAAGGGGTTAAATGAGCGCTGATGGTCAATCAAGGTTTGTCTTGAGCAAATACATCTTTATTTAGTTTAGGTGAAGTTTTATTAGATCCTGTGCGGGATGAAATCACGACAATGGACACAGGCACGTGTATAGACACAACAGTAGTGACGGCATGTACTGTACCTTTAAGCCCATGCTTGAGGCAATGTTCCATCACAACAAAGAATTGCTGAAGAGGAGGGTAATCTGAATCCAGGGTACGGCCGTAACTCAGAGACGATTCAATGAGCCCTTTTATACTGAGCTTAGCCATATTCAGCAAATTTGTCCGCTCGACAACAGCTGGATCTCTTGCTGCAAGTACACAGGATAATAATAGAATTGTAAAGCTGTCATATAACTAAGTATTAATTAAAAAATATTTAGACTTGAGAGTCCTCAGTGGTTGATACCTTTTAATGGCTAACTGAAAAGATGGTAACAAATTGCAAGCTTTCGAGACTACGCAGGTCTCTTCATCAGGCAAAGACTAAAACAAAAGCTGAAGAATCACATATTTATATACACAAAAGGACACAGGAATAATGCAATAGGTAAGACATGTGACCTGAAGCAGAACTGTCATTATGGCCGAGGGATGAACATAAATATGACTAGTTCAAAAATAAGGAGTGAAAGTTTTATTACCCTCTGATTGGGGTCTGGTATTGTGTTGTGATGACCCTAAAAGGTCAGGGAAGCAGATTCCTTAATTGTTGTAGAAAGACATAAAACTCTGGGATATATTCATCCCAGCACTAAGAGTGTCAAAGGTCATCATAAGTTTATATTCCCAGACTTTTCTATCCTTCTCAGATTTGAAGTTAGATTTTAATACAAGTAATTCCATATCCGTCATGCTATGACCGGGCATACAAAAGTGTTTTGCCACAGGTAAATCCATTCTTTTTTCTCTTATTGTGTGGCGATGAGAATTCATCCTTGTTCTCAGTTTTTGCCCGGTCTCCCCCACATACAGACCCCCAGTTGGACATTTAGTACATATAATTAGGTACACCACATTAGATGTGATGCAGCTGAAAGTACCTGGTATCTTGTAGTCCCGATGGGAGTTGGGGATCTTTATCTTGTCCGTGGTCATTATAGATGCACAGGTTTTGCATTTCTTTTGTTTGCAAGGAAAGGTACCTGCAGCTGTTGGGGAGGACAGGGAGCTTCTGACAATGATGCTTCTTAGATTTGGGGGCTGCCTAAAACATAGTAGTGGGGGTCTGGAAATATGGATTGTAATCGGGCATCTTTTTGTAGTAAAGGTTGTAGTTTCCGTGCAGCTCCCCTTAGCATCTCCAGACTTGGATTGTAGGTGACCACTAGAGGCACCCGGTTATTTTCTTCTTTAGCTTTGTAATGTAGCAGGTGATTCCTTGATATTCTGGTGGCTCTTGTAATTTGGTTTTCAATTGTTCTTGGATGGTAGCCCTGGTTCAAAAAAGTCTTTCTGAGGCGACCAAGGTGTTCATCTCTATCCATGGGGTTGGAACATATACGATTGTATCTGATGGCTTGGCTGTAGACAATAGAGTTTTTTATGTGTTTTGGATGGAAACTGTCCCATTTAAGATATGTTGGACGGTCGATTGGCTTCTGATACAGGGATGTCTCTATTTCATTGTTCTTTAGCTTAATGGTGGTGTCTAAAAAGTTAATTTCAGTGCTGGAGTAGTTAAGTGTTAAGTTGATGGTGGGATGAAATTGATTGAACTGTTCATGGAACGTCTTTAGCTGTTGTTCAGACTCCGTCCAGATGATTAAAATGTCATCAATGTAGCGGTAGTAGGCCCGAGGCCTGATGGGGCATGAGGACAAAAATTAGCTTTCAAGCTTGGCCATGAAAAGATTTGCATACTGTGGAGCCATTTTACTTCCCATAGCTGTGCCAGTCTCCTGGGGGTCTGTATGTGGGGGAGACCGGGCAAAAACTGAGAACAAGGATGAATTCTCATCGCCACACAATAAGAGAAAAAAGAATGGATTTACCTGTGGCAAAACACTTTTGTATGCCCGGTCATAGCATGACGGATATGGAATTACTTGTATTAAAATCTAACTTCAAATCTGAGAAGGATAGAAAAGTCTGGGAATATAAACTTATGATGACCTTTGACACTCTTAGTGCTGGGATGAATATATCCCAGAGTTTTATGTCTTTCTACAACAATTAAGGAATCTGCTTCCCTGACCTTTTAGGGTCATCACAACACAATACCAGACCCCAATCAGAGGGTAATAAAACTTTCACTCCTTATCTATGAACTAGTCATATTTATGTTCATCCTTCTGCCATAATGACAGTTCTGCTTCACGTCACTTGTCTTACCTATTGCATTATTCCTGTGTCCTTTTGTGTATATAAATATGTGATTCTTCAGCTTTTGTTTTAGTCTTTGCCTGATGAAGAGACCTGCGTAGTCTCGAAAGCTTGCAATTTGTTACCATCTTTTCAGTTAGCCATTAAAAGGTATCAACCACTGAGGACTCTCAAGTCTAAATATTTTTCTATCTACTGGCTAACACGGTACGAAGATACACATCTTTCCTATATAAGTATGAATTATGCATACATCCGAAACACAGCTAGAAATCAATGCCAAATGTAGTTATTGGTCTATATGGTCTCTACTTTCTGATCAGCGATGGATAAAACTGCTTATAAAAATGTGAATATAGGCCTAGTATCAGGCATGGAGAATGTGAGCGGTATATGGGTGGTGATCGTAACTGCAATGTATCAAATCTGGATGTAAGTATATAGACATGCTTTAAAACTGGGATTACTTTGCCCAGACAGAAAACCTTCCTCCTACTGAACATGACCCCAGGTTCTGAGACGGTGGGCTCTTTAACCGCTGACTATGTCGCCCCGCTTGTCAGAGTCTAAGGGTATGTTTCCACGTGGCGAAAATGGTAGCGCCTCCGGCTTTTGTACGCGCGGTGATTCTGCATGTGTTCATTGAACATGTGCGGAATCACCGCATCCTATATACAGACTGTGTTAATTATCTTGCGGAGACGGAGCGTCTCCGCAAGATAAATAGACATGCTGCGGTCTAGAAAGACGCGCCTCATGTGCGTAATTTCGGGTCTGCCACCTGCGTGTTTGCACGCATAGTTGAGATGGGCTTTCATAAAATCTCCTCCACTGTACTGTAACATCTGGACGCTGCGGCTGTACACAGTGTCCAATCCGCAGCAAATACTGACCATGGAAACATACCCTAATACAATGTAAGGCAGCCTATGAATCACAGAAGTATCGCCATCAGGGAAGTCATGGAGGAACTAGTGTAATTCTGTATGATGACTTAGTTACGTATCCATTTAATGATTTTCACACAAGTTTACACATTCAGGAATTATCTAAATTAGATGTCTGGGGGGTAAGGTTACTCCTTGTGGAGAGTGACATACCATCTCTGGCGTGTCGAGGTAAGGAGGCTTATTCGCCGTGCAATGCTCCTCTGGGAAATTTTAATATGCAAATTGCCTCTTCAAACAAAGAGGACTTGTACTCTATAGCGCCACCTGTTGGAAGTAGCGATCCTACAAGTCACAATCAACCCTTTAACGAGTCTTGTAATATGACTTAGGATAAAAGCCAAATCAGAATCTCCATTTGCAGACACGGTGTTTCGGACTGTTGGTCCTCGTCAGTGCAAAGTAGGAGAGATCTGATTTGGCTAGATGAGAGGCTCTGGACTGGGGTCTGGGGGGTAAGGTTACTCCTTGTGGAGAGTGACATACCATCTCTGGCGTGTCGAGGTAAGGAGGCTTATTCGAGATGGTATGTCACTCTCCACAAGGAGTAACCTTACCCCCCAGACCCCAGTCCAGAGCCTCTCATCTAGCCAAATCAGATCTCTCCTACTTTGCACTGACGAGGACCAACAGTCCGAAACACCGTGTCTGCAAATGGAGATTCTGATTTGGCTTTTATCCTAAGTCATATTACAAGACTCGTTAAAGGGTTGATTGTGACTTGTAGGATCGCTACTTCCAACAGGTGGCGCTATAGAGTACAAGTCCTCTTTGTTTGAAGAGGCAATTTGCATACTAAATTAGATGGTCAGTTTTTTGGTGTTTTATATATATGCCTGCAAGTCTTTGAAATGTAAATCCATTGAAACCTTTATATCTTCTTTTTCTGCATTCCTGAGAAATCAGTGTTTTCATATGTAAATAAAGAGTTAAATGCTCAAAGCGTGACAGAGCATAGATGTACATTGGCTGGGACGGGGTTGATGTTATTGATAAATTCACTTTACAGGGAAGGATTTAACCGTCAAACTATTTATATGCGCATGTAGCTCTTTCAAAGACAAATCCAGCAATTCCTTTACATGGCCAGTCTGTTCTCCATTAAGGGCCCCGTTACATAAAGCGACACTCCAGAGATCCCAACAACGATACGATCTGGTAAGGATCGCTGGTACGTCACTACATGGTCGCTAGTAAGTTGTCAAACAGGCAGATCTACTCAACGACGCAGCAGCGATACGGCGATCCGTATAACGACCTCAGCGGTCGTTGGGACCTTGTCACAGCAGCAATTCTGACAAAGCAAAATCACGCCTGCGCCCCTGAGTTCTGAGTCGCCAAACGAGGTCGCTCGTCGTTTTATGGCGTCAAACACAGCGATGCACGCTGGCCAGCGGGACACCAACGATCAAAAAATGGCCTAGGACATTCCAGCACGATCAGCGATATCGCAGCGGGGTGCCGCTCGCCGCTATGTGTCACACTGGCGAGGTCACTGTTGCGTCACAAAACCTGTGACGTTTCAGCGATCTCGCTAACGATCCCACTATGCGTGAAGTACCCTTAAGAGATCAGTCTGTGAATTTATATGCAAATGAGGTTGTAGTTCTGACGCCTGTGTCGCTCCAGCTCTATTCCCCGCCCAGTGTCGCCTCCCACTGGGTGACTTCAAGCAAAGGAGCCAACTGTCAAGCAAGAGACAGCGATTGGTGGGAAATAGAGCTGGAGTGACAGAGGCTTTAGATCTGCAAATAGCTCTTCAGCCAGTTTCGTATATCAATGCAAACACTGGTTACTGGATTTCTCAGTAACTTGTCATTGAAATAGCTACATGTGCATATGAATAGTTGGGGGGTGATCTTACTGATTTTCCCTTTAATATACATGTCTGTAAAGCACTGTTTAATTACTAGCACTATATAAATGAGTAAAAATAAATAAATACACAAGTTTATATATACAAACACTAGGCAACAGCAGTCTACAGTCTACTATATACATGTTTCAAGCCCATTTGCCAACGACAAGGCAACCTATGTTACATAGGGCCCTATACTGGAGATTTACTTAAATCAGTGCCTAGACCTCAAATAAAGAGGAGAGGGTTAGGATCCAGTTAATTAAATAATTAATAACAGTCTTTGAAAGATGGGTGGATAATAGGGTGCACGCTCAAGGGGCAATGCACAATGTACAATATATGAAATATGACCAAGAATACCTACAATACTTTGTGACTGCATAGATAGATAGATAGATAGATAGATAGATAGATAGATAGATAGATAGATAGATAGATGATAGGTAGATAGATGATAGACAGACAGATAGATGAATGGATAGATAATAGATAGATAGATAAATAATAGATAGATAGATAGATAAGACAAAAAAATAGGCAGCACTCCTCAGAATCAATAGCAGTTGTGGACTTTAATAGACCCACATCTCAGGGCAACGTTTCGGCTTCAATTAGCCTTCCTCCAGCAGTGTCTCAGACACATATGTGGGTATTTATGGTTTCATTAGATAACAAACAATTTACAATCACTTTACAAACTTATACGTCCCAGATGTAAATCATGAATCAAATCCATATGCACATAACAGTAACAGGTGTCCCTCATAGTCAGCTCTGCTTAGTTGACAACAGTATATTTGTACATAGTTAACATGCATCAATATCTCACAAGTTCCAGTAATAGGTATTTAAGTCCATATTCATCTCAGCTGCAACTGTCACGCAGTTGTTTATAATCTCTAAGTACTTACAATGGGCAATGAGCGATGCATCTCGTGGGGGACGCCATGAACGCTTCACAGAACTAGTACTAGAACTTGTGAGATATTGATGCATGTTAACTATGTACAAATATACTGTTGTCAACTAAGCAGAGCTGACTATGAGGGACACCTGTTACTGTTATGTGCATATGGATTTGATTCATGATTTACATCTGGGACGTATAAGTTTGTAAAGTGATTGTAAATTGTTTGTTATCTAATGAAACCATAAATACCCACATATGTGTCTGAGACACTGCTGGAGGAAGGCTAATTGAAGCCGAAACGTTGCCCTGAGATGTGGGTCTATTAAAGTCCACAACTGCTATTGATTCTGAGGAGTGCTGCCTATTTTTTTGTCTTATTGAATTTGGCAAGCATTGGATTCCTGCTGGAGGATCTGCACCCACAAGTATTGTATACTATGCTGCTCCATTTTTTTTGAAATAGATAGATAGATAGATAGATAGATAGATAGATAGATAGATAGATAGATAGATCCTTGCTCCATAAAAAGTGAAATTTTTACATTGAAAAAAAGAAAGATAATCCTCAAATCTTTTCTGTGTTGTCTTATTTCTGAGACTACAACATTTCGTAAATAAGCTTCAGGGGCAACTTCAGATATTTTTCCCCAATTCTTGGCTAAAAGGTCCACTTTTTGCACATATATTGGAGGGCAGGATGCATGCAGTATGATTTGATAACATAATGTGTGTAATTCCAAATGAAAGGTAATAATCTCACTTATAGGGATATACAAGTGTCTGGGTCAAAAACCTTAGGAAATTATGAACAGTGGTTTTCTGTAATGTTTGGCCGGATACATCCACGGTCAGTGGCCATTAGTAGGGAGTGCCTTCATTCC
>JARQOD010000003.1:523132350-523167112 GCA_033576555.1 Oophaga sylvatica | reverse complement strand
TGAAACCCCTGTCTCCAATGCCTCTTCGGCTGTGTGCACCACTAACACCTCTTCCATTTGGCCCACTACGGCTCGTGGTAGAACCTGCACCGCTGCTGTGTGCTGGGAATGCCTCTAACAAACGGTTTACCAGAGTTGCTTGTTTGTTCGCCAATATTAGCTCTAGGTTCTCCTGTGGCATGATGTTCTGTAATTTGCCTTTATAGCGTGGATCAAGGATGCTGGCCAACCAGTAGTCGTCATCCTTCATCATTTTGGCAATGTGGGGGTCTCCTTTTAGGATCCGCAACACATAATCACACATGTGAGCCAATGTTCCAGGTGTCAATGATGCACTGCCAGTGGTGGGTGGAGGAGCACTTTCTGCCAAATCCACATCCCTCCAGTCACGCACAAACCCTGTACCTAACCTTGGCAAGCCAACATTTTTGCTTGCCCCCTGAGAAGCATCCTCCTCCCCAAAATAATCATCCCCCTCATCCTCCTCTTCCTCTTCTTCATCCACCTCGTCCAGGATAGTTCCCTGAGCAGACAATGCCTGACTGTCATCAAGGCTTCCCTCCTCTTCCTTCTCCGCTGCAGACGCCTGATCCTTAATGTGCGTCAAATTTTGCATGAGCAGACACTTAAGTGGGATGCTCATGCTTATGATGGCGTCGTCTGCGCTTACCAGCCATGTGCATTCCTCAAAACATTGAAGGACTTTACAGAGGTCTTTCAGCTTTGACCACTGCACACCCGACAAGTCCATGTCTGCCCTCAAACTGCTTGCCCGTGTATCCTCCCACAAATGCATTACAGCCTGCCTCTGTTCGCACAGCCTCTCAACCATGTGCATGGTGGAGTTCGACCTTGTTGCAACGTCTATGATTAGGCGATGCTTGGGGAGGTGGAGCGATCGCTGCAGCCTCTGCATACGACTGGAGTCTACGGGCGAGCGACGGATGTGCGAGCAAAGTCTTCGCACCTTATGAAGCAGGGCTGTTAACTCTGAATAATTACTTAGGAAGCACTGCACCACTAGGTTCAAGGTGTGAGCCAGGCAAGGTATGTGTCTGAGTTTTGCCAGGGCTATGGCCGCCACAAAATTACGGCCGTTATCACTGACTAACTTGCCTGGCTCAAGATGTAGACTGCCCAGCCATGACTCAATTTCTCACTGCAAGTAGTCAGCCAGTACCTCAGCGGTGTGTCTGTTGTCGCCCAAAGACATCATCTTTAAAACAGCCTGCTGACGCTTACCACTAGCTGTTTGATAGTGGGACACCTCGTGTGCAACACTGGCAGCTGCGGATGGAGTGCTCGTGCGACTGCGCTGGCGATGAGCTTTCGCTTCTGGAGGAGGAGGAGGGTCGAACACCTACAGCCAACTGTTTCCTATACCGTGGGCTAGGCAGCTCTGTCCCACCACCGCTGTCCCCTGTGGAGCCTGCATCCACCACATTAACCCAGTGCGCAGTGATGGACACGTAATGGCCCTGGCCATGCCTACTGGCCCATGCATCTGTTGTGAGGTGCACCTTTCCACTCACTGATTGTTTGAGTGCATGGACAATGCGGTCTTTCACATGCAGGTGGAGGGCAGGGATGGCTTTTCTAGAAAAGAAGTGCCGACTGGGTAGGTCATAGCATGGGACAGCGTAGGCCATGAGCTCTCGGAACGCTACGCTTTCAACCAAATGGAAGGGCATCATCTCTAATGAGATCAGTTTGGCAATTTTGGCGTTCAAACCCAGTGTACGCGGATGAGAGGATAAGTACTTTCTTGTCCTGCTCAGAGTGTCTGCTAGGGTGAACTGGACTTGAGAGCTGCGTATGGGGGAACTAGCGGTGGATATGACGGACTTAGAGGGGTTTGTTGATGGTGCTGGTGATGGCCTAGATTCAGTCTTTCATTGCAAAAACATTGTGATTCCCTGACTGCTTTGGCCTTGCGACGACACCTCAACATTTGTTGCTGGAGGTGTGCTAACCGGTGGGTTTACAGTGGGGGAAGCGATGGAGTGTTGCTGGCTACCTTCAGTCGGAGAAGGTGCACAAGTGCTACCTGAGTTTTTGTAGTCCGTCCACGCTTGCAAGTGCATGGTCATTAAATGTCTAAGCATGCAACTGGTATTCAAATTTCGGAGATTTTTCCCTCGGCTAAAGGTCCTTCCGCACTTCTTACAGATAACCTTTGCCTCATCAATAGGATTTTGGTCAAAAAAGTGCCACACTGCACTCTTCCTACTATGAGATAAATTTTCAGGGCTTGCACACTGTGCTAATTGGACCGTCTGGCCAAGCTGTCCTGCAACTCTTTTTGTTTTTTTAACACGTTTTTGGACAGCTACGGGCCTGCCAGATAACCGCTGCTGCGATGTCGATGCCTGCTGCGGATCCTTCTCCTCTTCGGAGCTATTGCCAGTGGCACCCTCTTCCCCCAATGGATGCCAATCCGGGTCAACAACTGGGTTATCCATCACTTCCTCTTCAATTTCATCTGCACCTTCCTCTCTTTCACCGTGTAAGGTGGTATAGTATGCGGGGAGGGGCACCTGAGTTTCATCAGGCTCAGATTCTGGCTCAGTAGACCACGAGGGCAATGTAGTGCTGTGGGTCTATGTACAAGCATAATCATCTAGCAGTGGCTGTGCATCAGTGCACTCCATGTCAGATTCATCTTGGACTGGGGAATTCAGGATTTGACTTGATAACCCAGGCATGGTATGTGAAAAGATCTCCATGGAGTAATCTGAAGTGTGGCCTGCCGCATCCTTCACTTTTGGTGTGGGTGAAGGACACAAGGAAAGGTGTTGTTCCTGACCAGGAGCCTGCACTGACGACTCAGTGCTTGCATTTTTTGAAACTTCAGAAGAGGAGAGCTGGAGGCTGTTTCGGCAATGTAAGACAAAACCTGTTCCTGATGCTTCAGCTTTAAAATCTGTTTCCCTACTCCCAGAAAAGGGAGCCTTGCAGGCCTTCTTGAGCCAGACGATTACGCCGGCTCAACATCTCCTGCCTTAGGTGCTATTGTGCTTTTGGCACTTCCAGCAGATCCACCACCACCACCATCAGTATCAGCTGGCTCCCCACACCCACGTCCGCTTCCACCATACTTCCTCATTTTTGGGAAAATATACCTAAAATACCAGCAGATATATGGTACTGTAATCAGAAGCGTACAGCTGTATAAAGTTTAGGGATAATTGTAAATCTCCGTATATATTTGAGGAGTCAGACACAGACGCTCTCAGGCTCAGTATGGATTAGACAAGAATATAAAAAGCTGAAAAAGGGTACTGTATCAGCAGATACTAGGTATATATAGTATAGTGAAAATTTTGTAAATCTCCGTATATATTTCAGGAGTCAGACACAGACACTCTCAGGCTCAGTATAGATTAGACAAGAATAGAAAAAGCTGAAAAAGGGTACTGTATCACAAGCGTACAGCAGCATACAGTCTAGGGATAATTGTAAATCTCCTTATATATTTCAGGAGTCAGACACAGACGCTCTCAGGCTCAATATGGATTAGACCAGAATATAAAAATCAGATCCACAAGACATAATCACACATGTGGGCCAATGTTCCAGGTGTCAATGATGCACTTACAGTGGTGGGTGGAGGAGGACTTTCTGCCAAAAAGGGTACTGTATCACAAGCGTACAGCTGTATACAGTCTAGGGGTAATTGTAAATCTCCGTATATATTTCAGAAGTCACACACAGACACTCACAGGCTCAGTATGGATTACACCAGAATATAAAAAGTAGAAAAAGAGTAATGTATTAGAAGCGTACAGCTGGATACAGTGTTGGGGTAATTTTAAATCTCCGTATATATTTCCAGAGTCAGACACAGACTCTCACAGGCTCAGTATGGATCACACCAGAATATAAAAAGTAGAAAAAGAGGTAATGATCAGAAGCGTACAGCTGTAATACAGTCTAGGGGTAATTGTAAATCTCCGTATATATTTCAGGAATCACACACAGACGCTCACAGGCTCAGTATGGATTACACCAGAATATAAAAAGTAGAAAAAGGGTAATGTATCAGAAGTGTACAGCTATATACAGTCTAGGGGTAATTGTAAATCTCCGTATATATTTCAGGAGTCACACACAGACGCTCACAGGCTCAGTATGGATTACACCAGAATATAAAAAGTAGAAAAAGGGTCATGTATTGCAAGCGTACAGCTGGATACAGTGTTGGGGTCATTTTAAATCTCCGTATATATTTCCAAAGTCAGACACAGACTCTCACAGGCTCAGTATGGATCACACCAGAATATAAATAGAAAAAAAAGGGTAATGTATCAGAAGCGTACAGCTGTATACAGTCTAGGGGTAATTGTAAATCTCCGTATATATTTCAGTAGTCACACACAGACGCTCACAGGCTCAGTATGGATTACACCAGAATATAAAAAGTAGAAAAAGGGTAATGTATTGCAAGCGTACAGCTGGCTACAGTGTTGGGGTAATTTTAAATCTCCGTATATATTTCCAGAGTCAGACACAGACTCTCACAGGCTCAGTATGGATCACACCAGAATATAAAAAGTAGAAAAAGAATAATGTATCAGAAGCGTACAGCTGTATACAGTGTTGGGGTCATTTTAAATCTCCGTATATATTTTCAGAGTCAGACACAGACTCTCACATGCTCAGTATGGATCACACCAGAATATAAAAAGAAGAAAAAGGGTAATGTATCAGAAGCGTACAGCTGTATACAGTGTTGAGGTAATTGTAAATCTCTGTATATATTTCCGGAGTAACACACATACGCTCACAGGCTCAGTATGGATCACATCAGAATATAAAAAGTAGAAAAAAGGTAATGTATCAGAAGCGTACAGCTGTATACAGTGTTGGGGTAATTGTAAATCTCTGTATATATTTCAGGAATAACACACAGACTCTCACAGGCTCAGTATGGATCACACCAGAATATAAAAAGTAGAAAAAGGGTAATGTATCAGAAGCGTACAGCTGTATACAGTGTTGGGGTCATTTTAAATCTCCGTATATATTTTCAGAGTCAGACACAGACGCTCACAGGCTCAGTATGGATCACACCAGAATATAAAAATTAGAAAAAGGGTAATGTATTAGAAGCGTACAGCTGTCTACAGAGTTGGGGTAATTTTAAATCTCCGTATATTTTCCAGAGTAACACACAGACACTCACAGGCTCAGTATGGAGTAGACCAGAATATAAAAAGCAAAAAAGGCTAATGTTTCCGAAGATAGCAGGCATGTACAGTGTAGGGGTAATTGTAAATCTCTGTATATATTTCCGGAGTAACACACAGACGCTCTCTCAGTATGGATTTGACCGTAATGCAGAAGGCAGAAAAACGGTGCTGTATCAGAAGATACAAGCTGTATACGGTTTTGGGGAATATTTAAATCTCCGTATATATTTCCGGAGTCACACACAGACACTCTCTCAATATGGATTTGACCGTAATACAGAAGGCAGAAAAACGGTACTGTATCAGAAGATACCAGCTGTATACGGTTTTGGGTAAAATTGAAATCTCCGTACATATTTCCGGAGTCACACATAGATAGTCAGCATGTATTTGTCCGTGATACCAGCCGGTACACGGTAGTGTGTGAGGAGCGTACAGCTCTATGCGGTGTGGGAAAAAATGAAACGCTCGGTAACTGTGCAGAAATTTTTTTTTTAAGTATTAGTGCTGTGTAGGTGCTGTGTAAAAAGCAGTCTGCACAGCAGTGTACACAGCAATACAGCTAGCAGGCAGCCTAATAATCAGCTCCGCTGCTATACACGAGAAATTCCTCCCGTCACTGGCAGGCAGCCTAATAACCAGCGCTGCTGCACACAACAAAATCATCCCTGTCACTGCACACTACACTCCCTGACAGAAGTTATGTCGCTTATCCATGTTATGTAAAAGCTTATAACCTGACGTTAAATTCATCCATTGGTTGTATAAATTATTCTTTTGAAAGCTGAAACCCTCCGAAATGTTGTTTAGGTTAAGAAAATAAATTGGCATCAATGCAGAAATATTGATCATATAATGGACACAGAATGGTCAGATTTTGACAAGACAAAAGTTTTGTCGCCTGGTCATATAATGCACCCAATCCTAGTTTACATCCTCACCTGTGCTCAGTAAATGATCGGTTAATTAGTGGGTGTGTATAAAAAGAAACCCAGCACCCCAGACATTCACTTGAACTGCAACTTGAGCTCTGACAACATGCCAAAAATCCACCCTGCGACCAAATCCTTGATTTTCAAGAGGCTGAAGACCAGATCCACTGCAGAGGTGGCTGGCACCTTTAATGTGTCCCAGCGTCAAGTACAAAGAATTAAAAAAAGATTTGAAGAGACTGGAGATGTGTTTGACAAGCCCAGGTCTGGCAGACTCCGCAAGACAACTGCTCAGGAGGAATGTTTGTTTGTTGGTTAGAAAATCCAAAGCAAGCCCCTCTTCCACTGCAGCAGAGCTCCAACAGGCCTGGTCACCTCAAGTCCCTGTGTCAACTAGAACAGTTTGTAGGATTCAGTCTTGAAATGGCCTCCATAGTCTAATCAGTGCCCAGAAGCCAGCACTAAATAAAAGGCAAATAAAAAAACGCGTGGCATTTGCAAAGTCCCACAGCCTGCTAAACAGATGGACACTGGAAAAGTGGCAGAAGGTGGATTTCTCTGATGAATCTTCAGTAGAATTACACCACAGCCGCATTACACCACAGCCGCTGCAAATACTGCAGGAGACCTACTGGAGCCCGTATGGATCCAAAATACACCCAGAAAACAGTTAAATTTGGTGGTGGAAAGATCATGGTCTGGGGTTACATTCAGTATGGGGTGTGCGAAACATTTGCAAGGTGGAAGGCAATATCAATAGCCTAAAATATCAAGAATGTATTAGCTACCTCTTATATTCCAAATCATAAAAGGGGTCAAATTCTGCAGCAGGATGGTGCTCCATCTCATACATCCATCTCTACAACAAAGGTCCTCCAGGCTAAAAGATAAAGGTGCTCAAGGACTGGCCAGCCCAGTCACCAGACATGAACATCATTGAGCATGTTTGGGGTAGGAAAAAAAAAGGAAGCTTGGAAGACAAAACCAAAGAATCTAGATGAACTCTGGGAGGCATGTAAGACTGCATTCTTTGCTATTCCTGATGACTTCATTAATAAATTGTATGAATCATTGTTGAACCGCATGGATGCAGTCCTTCAAGCTCATGGAAGTCACACAAAATATTAAATATGACTCTAATAGCACCACAACTTCATTCACCAATGTTATGCAACATATATTTGTATTTTAAGATAATTATTTGTTTGAATATCACATTACTTTCTGTGGGCGACAAAACTTTTGTCTTGCCAAAATCTGACCAGTCTGTGTCCATTAAATGATCAATATTTCTGCGTTGATGCTAATTTATTTTTTTAACCGAAACCACATTTCAGAGAGTTTCAGCTTTCAAAAGAATAATTTATACAACCAATGGATGAAGTTAACGTCAGGTTATAAGCTTTTTTTTTTACATAACATGGATAAGCGACATAACTTCTGTCAGGGACTGTAGTGTGCAGCACAATCGCTATCAGCACAAGCACAGAATAACTTCTTTTTTCCTTCCTAACTCTCTCCCTACTGAGAAACAGCGGCAGCAACCTCTCCCCACGCTAAGATCGGCAGAAGTAAAATGGCAGTCGGCGGTCAGGGCTTTTATAGCCACTGTGATGCCACATAGAGCAAGCCAATCACTGCAATGCGATTCTCTAAGATGGTGGTGGCCGCTGCCCATGTCATCTCGTTGCCCACAGTGTACGTCCTTGCTCATTGGCTGAGAAAAGGCGCCTGCAAGCATTATGGGAAAACCGACTCTGGCGCTCGGGTTGACGACCGCATGGCCAACCTCACGCTATGGCAAAAGTCGGTAATTTTTTAATCTGACCGACCTGTTTCGCTCAACTCTACACAATACCAATTGTCTCTGGGTTTTGCATTTTTGCTGCATTTTTAAATGCCTTTTCCCCTTATTTGATGTTTCTTAGTGCAGAAGTGAAGCCACTTTCAAATATGATTTTTTAGAGTACAGAAAAGTTTTAATTCTGCACTTAAAAAAACAGTTTTTATGCATGCATTTTTTGTCTTCACATAAAAGATTCCGGAGAAAAAAAGCACCAAAACTGCACAGCTCTACAACGTCTTTAGGCACACAGTACGCTCAGGTTTTCATGAAATTAGTCACATTCACTTTACTTGTAAAGTTAAAGGGAATCTGTCACCCCCTTGGACATATGTAGCATATTAATATGGGCATGCAGGTTATAAAATGGTTAAAATAATCATACCTGTATGCCCATTTCTGCAGTCGTTTATGGCAGTCAGTGCTACCAGGCTCTGGGTCATGCGGTGTCTGGAAGAAAACTTTGTCTCTGGTCTTCATTAGAGTACCTGGAGCCTCCGATCAGCATCACAGGGCCCTGTGACGTGGGGTGGTTGTCCGGCGCCTGCACGCAGAATCAACGCTTTTTTATAGTATTAAAAAGCAGATTCATGTCTGCACCAAAATATGGGGAAAACGCATAAAAGAAACACAGCAAAAAGGCAATAATCTGAGAAGATTATAATTGTGCCGTGTGGTGCAGACAGAAAACGTGCAGAAAAAATGCAGTAGCAGCATTAACGCTATGTGTGAACACGGCTTCAGTGTCACATTTTTGTTATTTTTTTATGAGTATAACAGACAAAAATATCAATAACGCCATTTTTTTACGCCATTTACGCCACCAATCATCATAAATAATCTGATCGATGTGTTTTGCAGGTTGTTACAATTACAGGGGAACCAAATATGTCCATGTTATTTGCCAATTTGTGATCTTTATTTTATTGTTATTTATTTAATTTATTTATTTTAAACCTCATTTAAAGTGAAATTATTGTAAGTGGTTTTCATTATTTTTTAGTAATTTTATGAGAAGAAAAAATGTTTTTTATTCTCCCTCTAGAATATGGGGATATAGAAATATTGTTATATACAATGTATCAGTTTGATCTGCTTGTGGGTCACTGCCAGCAATGCAGATTAAGTATACAAAATTCTCCTAGCTAGGCAGCAGAGTCTATGGCTCAATAGCTTTAGTGCCTGTCTGCAGTGTTGTAGGTTGTGGGTTTAAGTCCCAAGGAGACTCACAAGAAAAGAAAAAATTACACATTTCTAATACCGTAGCTTTTTATTATTTTTTTTATTCTCCCTCTTGAATATGGGGACATAGACATATACTGTTAACAACAATGTATCTTTAGTACGAGTTAATCTGCCTGTGGGGTTACTGGCTGCAATACAATTCAAGTATACAAAATTCTCCCAGGGAAATCACTGGAGCCTGCGGCTCAATTGCTTTATCTCCTGCCTACCATTAGAGAGGTTTTGGATTCAAGTCACAGAGAGACTCACAAAAGAAGAGAAAATAACATTTTTGTAATTGTTTTTTATTATTTCTAGTTGTTTTATTGGAACTAAAAATTTTTACTTGTTCTTCAACCCCAAGAAAGCAGGGATATAGAAATACACTGTTATACACAATGTATCTCTGTGTATCTGTAAATCTGCTTCTGGGTTCACTGCTTGCAATACAGCTCAAGATTAAAAAATTCTCCAATGTTTACCACTGTTGCTGTGCTTGTAGCGAGAGCTGCTGCCTTTGAGTTTGAGTCTTGGAGAGACCAGATCACAAGAGAACGAGATTAGTTTATTTAAATTATGTCAGAGCAAAGGGATGCAGAACCGCCCACAGAGGAGGAGACGTCACAGAGCGATGACGACATAAGAGAGAGGGTGGAGAGTCCTCTGTGAGGACCACAGGGATAGAGGTGTAGCGCTATGGTCCCTTTTCCTCTGTGGGAACAGTACTGGTCGAGTTGTAACGCTACCACCCCAGGTGTTATTATTTCAAAAAGGGTAAATATAGGATTAAGATGGGGTTGTCAAAGTAGTGGACAACCCCTTTTATGCACACTTTGATCAAATTGCATGATCCTACAAGGCAACTTTATCAGATGGGAATCTACAGTAACAGCCCTATCTCTCCTGGACCTCAATTTCTTTAAGTACGTCAAATTCATAAGTGTAGTTCTGCAGCAGTAATGCATTCAGTGCATGTAAGCCACATCTGCAGTAATGCATTCAGTGCATGTAATCCACAGCTGCAGTAATGCATTCAGTGCATGTAAGCCACAGCTGCAGTAATGCATTCAGTGCATTTAAGCCATGGCTGCAGTAATGCATCCAGTGCATGTATGCCACGGCTGCAGTAATGCATTCAGTGCATATAAGCCACTGCTGAAGTAATGCAGTCAGGGCATGTAAGCATTTATGCCACGGCTGCAGTAATTCATCCAGGGCATTTAAACTTGTATGCCACGGCTGAAGTAATGCATTTGTGTGGCCCAGCTGTGCTTGGTACACATGTTCCCTGGAGAATGCACAGAAAGGTAATCACAAATATCTGATAAGCACACAACACTTGACATTTTTCCTGGTTCCACCAGAGGGAGCCCTTGAGACAGCAGTGAGATAAAGACAATCTAGCCAAAAGTTAGGTGTCGTTGGTGTTACCTCAGGGAGAGCAGACACGACATCTCTGTTCGGAGTTATCTCAGGAGAAGCTGACATCCCCTGCTGCCTGTGCTCATATTAAGGTGTGTGTAGGACGACAGGCGAGTGGACAAAAGGGAAAGAGTGACCGAGGTGATATAGCAACCATAGCTGCCTCCACTCTATACAACCGGACACCGGGTCCGAAGCTTGCTAGAACCTTCAAGGCTAGTGGGAGAAAACCGGAATCCCTGCTGGACTTCAGGTCGCAGAGGGGCCCTTCAGTGCTGATACGTAACCGGGGCTAGGAAGACGGGGGTCTGGAAGGTACCGCTATAAAGACACCGTTCTGTCCACAAAAAGACCTCATCACAAGATCAGCCGGGTGTAGAAAGGAGAAGGAGTTAAACTTAGCTTCATGCAGGTTGGAAACTCACACATTAAGAAGTAAGGAGGCCTTAAACCTACTCAGTGATTACCTGGATGTGCATCCTCCACCCTGAGCAGCTTCCCGGGACATACCTGCAAATACCACCAGTAAAGGTATGGAAAGAGACTGACTTGTGTGTGACTGCCTTATTGCTTGCACCCCTGCACCGCCATATACTTAGATGGACTAGTCTTACCTGTGGAAGACTTAACATCTTGCTGCCCAGTAACAACCCCTCTGAGGATTCACCCTGCAGCGCTGGTCACCCTGATCAGAAACCACAGGTGGCGTCACAAACAATTATTACAATCCCCTGTAAATATCCCCTTTTGTATGAGCGCCCAGGGCAACGGACCGAGCTGTGCTACCTGTGACCTATCCCCCATTGAAGTTAACGGGCTCGGTGCCGAGTACCCCATAACCCTGGTGTTGTGCGACTCATTCTTTGGCGTCACGAACAGGATAAGAAGCTCGCTATATGTGAGTCCTGTGTGCCTAATTGGACTGTTTTTGTGCAAGAGACTGTGTTACCGTTGTTTTGTGATTTTTGGCGCCAATTGTCCGCCATTGCCCTCCAAAGTACAGCGCTACAGCGCAAGGAGAAGGGGCGTACCTGCAGAAAGCGCGCGGAGTCCTGGACACGCCCCCAACGCTGACGCGGCGGCAGGTCCGTGGAGAGCTTCAGAGTGCCGGCGACGCAGGTCCTTCCCCATCGCTGTGCCTGGCAGAGCTGCAGCCTTCAGGAGAAGGTAGGCCACACTTAACTAGGGGGGGCACAGACATGTCGCAGCCACAAGCTGACAGCGCGGCCCAGAGCGACCGCTCCGGTGACTTACCCGCCGGCGCTGCAGCGCAGGATGGAATCGCTGGCCCCTCACCAGGTCCGGTGGCCCCGATAATACTGCTGACACTCCCATACTTGCCTGGAGCAAAGTGGCTCCCTCAGTATAGCGGTAAGCCGGATACCCTGTCAGGGTTCAAGCGCAAAATATGCAGCATAATGGACATGTACCCTATGACAGAGAAGCAAAGAGCTGCAGTAGTATTAGGACAATTGACTGGGGCTGCAGAAAGGGAAGTAGAGACTTGGACAGCTGCAGACCAGGAATCAGTGCTTTCAATTTTCTTAAAGCTACAGACTATTTTTGAGGACCGCACTGAAACAGATCTCCGGATGACGTTTTACCAATGCTCCCAGAGACCAGATGACAGTATTAGGGACTACGCCTGCCGACTACAGGGGGCCCTGCGAGCTCTCAAACAGGTTAACCCTATAAGTGCCATTAATGAAAGCAAAATGTTGAAGGAACAATTTGTACGGGGACTGAGGTCCCAAGCTAAAAGCAGGACTGTGCACTGGTGGTCCTTGGATCATCCTGACGCTACCTTTGATGCCCTAAAAGATATGGCTATAAAAGGACTGCGACCCCTGGAGAAGTCTGAGGTGGCAACCCAGTATCACCCGGGTGAAGCCACTCTAAAGCCGGTAGCATCCACCTTTTCCCCGCTGGTGGCGGAAGCCAAAACGCAGGTGGTGCCCCCTACTGAGTTGGATTGTCTGCGCTCAGAAGTGCGCCAGCTGACTAAAAACCTGGCCGCTGTAATGAGTGCCCTGCAACTGCGGAAGGAAGAAGGAGGAAAGATCCTGCTAGCCGACTGCCCAGAGGATGTCCCTTGGATGAACCGGAGGAAAAGGAGGACGTCGCCCCACCAGAGGAGGACAACGCCACCCCCAGGAGCGACCCCTGATCAGCACCATCCTCGCCGAGAGATCATCTGCTACCGTTGCAACGGAAAAGGTCATCTAGCCCAACAGTGTCCTTTAAACGAGCAGATCCTGGGTCCGAGGGCCAACACCCAGGAATAGACTCATCAGGCCCCTCAGACTGGAACCGCAGGTTTGTGGGAGGAAGACCCTACCTGTCCATCATCCTGGACGGGATCGCAATCCCTGCCCTGCTGAACACTGGATCTCAGGTGACCATCATACCTGATGTCCTTTATAATAAGTTTTGGTCCATGGACAGTCTCCAGCCCCCGAGCCCTGACTTTGCTGTGTATGCCTCTAATGGTCTCCCTGTTGATATACTAGGAGCCAAAAACGTGGACGTAAAGGTGGGCAGAGTGGAGCTGAAGGACCAGGGACTCTTAGTAGTAAAGACTGTAAATGAGGAAAATGGCTTAAATGTGGTTTTAGGTACTAACATTATTAATAACTGTCTGGAGAAGTTGTGTTTTTGCTCCAACAGCTCGCTGAAGTTGCCAAGCCAAAGCAAAAGGGAGTGATCCAGAGGGAGATCCGGGCCCTGATGTGCCAGCAGCAAGCGAAGCTGACAGATGGTGAAATTGGTAATGTACGGGTGACAGACCCGAACCCCATTGTGATACCCCCAATGAGTGAAATGCTTATATGGTGTAGAGCAGCAATAGGTCTGAGAGGACAGAACTACCAAGCAGTAGTAGAGCCCCATTGTTCAGAGCACAGACTGTCACGCTGTCTAATGATATGTATACAATGTCAGTAAACTATTAATACAGGAACAACACTCTATACAACAACTAGTATAGCAACATCAGCATGTAAGTATAGAATAGATTTACCTGACACGATATCTGCTGAACTCAGGGTTAATCTTGAGGACTTGATGAGCTGAAACAGGAAAGAGGTGGACCGGGATCTAACCTGACCCTAAACTGGGGTCCTAACTAATCCGTCACCTTGGAGGTACTGATAATGGTTCAGAGGTCCAAGTCTCCAACCTAACCCTGTCTCCTATCAGACCCTGAACCCTGTAATCAGTCCTAAGAAGGATCCTGACTACTACCAAAGGGATATGGGCTGATCTTAGCTAAATACACAGATTAGACATATAAGACAGACAGGATAACACTCGCTTGCATACACACTCAAACACCAAAGGAACATAAATGGTCTGGGAAATAAACTCTAACCAAGTTGAGCTTAGAACAACTAAGGAGCTCACAACTAAAGTCTATACAGATTCATTCCTATCTGTGGTCTGCATGAAGGTTTCACTGGCAACTCCCCAAGCAGACAACCAGGAATTTAAAGGAAACCAATCAACAAATAATCAATTGCAGCCGGGAGAAACTGCACCCAGTCCCAGCACCGAGCACAGACAGAATTAACTCCCTAGCTGCCAAACACAAAGAAACAGCAGCTCAGCTGTGAGAAGTCAAAATGTGCAACCGCGACGATCTTCGTGGCAATGCACACATGACACAGACCTACACTCTTGACTGCTAGAGGGGTAGTGGAAGTAAGAAATGGGAGAGTACCAGTACGTCTTCTCAACTGGGGAGAAAATGAAGTAAATTTACCACGTTATGCCACTGTTGCTAAATTACATACCGTAAATAACAACTCCATTCTCACGACCGAGTCCTTAGCCTCCCGCCAACCAGCGGAGGATAATGACCCAGCAACCCAGGTGGAGGATTGGTGTCAGCAGCTCCATGTCGGGACAGACACCACTCCCGCCCACCAGAAACAGGGAGTACTACGGGTGGTACAGGAGTACACACAGGTATTTAGCAAACACCCACTTGACTTTGGGACAATTAAGGGAGTACAGCATCATATCCCTACAGGCAGTCATCCTCCCATCAAAGAGCGGTACCGGCCTATACCTCCAGCACACTACCAGAAAGCTAAGGAAATGTTGCGTGACATGAAGGAAGCAGGGGTGATAAGGGATAGTTGTAGTCCCTGGGCAGCACCTCTAGTCCTAGTTAAGAAAAAGGATGGAAGCATGAGAATGTGTGTAGATTACAGACAAGTAAATCGCATAACACATAAAGATGCATACCCTTTACCACGCATTGAGGAATCCTTAGCTGCCTTAAAAACTGCTAACTACTTTTCCACCCTCGACCTCACTAGTGGGTACTGGCAAGTAGCTGTGGCTGAGGAGGATCGGGAGAAGACAGCTTTCACCACCCCAATGGGACTCTGTGAGTTTGACAGGATGCCGTTTGGACTCAGCAGTGCCCCGGGAACATTCCAGAGAGTGATGGAGAGCTGCCTGGGACATCTCAACTTTGAAACCGTGTTGCTGTACCTGGACGACGTAATTGTGTACTCCAAGACGTATGAGGATCATCTGAAGCACCTGGCAGAGGTATTCGAGTCCCTGTCCAAGTACGGGATGAAACTGAAGCCTTCAAAGTGCCATCTGCTCAAACAAAAGGTACAGTACTTGGGACATATTGTCAGCTCAGAAGGAGTAGCGCCGGACCTCGAGAAGGTCACTGCCATCCAGAAATGGCCAGAACCAAGGAATCTCAAGGAGGTGCGTCAGTTCCTGGGACTGACAGGTTACTACCGGAGGTTTGTAAAGGACTACACCAAGAAAGCAGCGCCTCTGCAGGACCTCCTGGTAGGACAACCCCTCAAGAGCAGAAATCCTCCATTCAACTGGGGTAAAGAACAAGCTGAGGCATTCAAAGAGATGAAAGAGATCCTGACAGGCGATGAAATCTTAGCCTATCCTGACTACAGCCAACCGTTCCTGCTGTATACTGATGCCAGCAACGAAGGATTGGGGGCTGTCCTCAGTCAGAAGCAAAATGGCCAAGAAAAAGTCATCGCATATGCAAGCAGGAAGCTCCGGCCGACCGATAGAAACCCAGAGAACTATAGCAGCTTCAAGTTGGAGTTCTTGGCGCTGGTCTGGGCCATTACGGAAAGATTCAAGCATTACCTAGCCTCTAGCAAGTTCACTGCGTACACAGACAATAACCCCTTGACACATCTTGAAACAGCCAAGCTGGGAGCCATGGAGCAACGTTGGATGGCTCGGCTGTCGAATTATCAATTTACAATCAAGTACAGGGCAGGCCGTAAGAACGCCAACGCTGACGCCTTGTCCAGAATGCAGCATGAGTCCGACACGGAAGAGGAATCAGATGACCTAGAAGAGATTGAGCTACCTGCATTCCACAGAAATGGGATGATCCACGAGCAACGAGCCTACAGGAGGCAGCGTGGTAAGACGTTAAACCCTTTACCTCACCACAGCTGGAAGGAGACCCAGAACAGTGACCCGGTTGTCAGCCACATCAAGGAACTGATAACTCAGGAAGGTTCCTCCTTGGAGAAGGATGCGTCTCAACAAGCGAAGCAGCTGTGGAACGAGAGAAGCCGGCTGTTCATCTACCGAGAGAAGCTGTGCCGAAGGTACGTCAACCCCAGAACCCATGAGATGGTATGGCAGATAGTAGTGCCAAGAACAGACATCCAGATGGTGTTGGAAGCCTACCACGATCGAGCGGGGCACTTTGGCTGGAAGAAGCTGGAGACCCTGCTGAAGTGTCGTTTCTACTGGGTGGGAATGCGAAGTTCCATCGAGAAATGGTGTAAAAACTGTGCGTCCTGTAGCCTCCGAAGAAAAGACTACAGTAGCCAGAAAGCACCCCTGCAGCCCATCAAGACGACTCGTCCCTTGGAGATCGTGGCCTTGGATCATGTCAAGTTGTCACCCAGCAGGTCAGGATACTCATATGCCCTGACGATAGTGGATCACTACTCCAGGTTCCTGGTGGTCGCCCCTGTCAAAGATCTGACAGCTGAAACAGCAGCAAAGATGTTTCAGGCGTATTTCTGCAGACCCCATGGATATCCAGAGCAAGTGCTAACTGATCAAGGTCCTGCATTTGAAGCCGAACTGTTTAAAGAATTCTGTCACTTGTACGGGTGTAAGAAGATAAGAACCACACCGTACCACCCCCAAACCAATGGTCTCTGAGAGAAGATGAATCACATAGTCATTGATCTGCTGAAGACGGTACCACTTGAGGAGAGGAATCGGTGGCCAGACCTACTACCTGACCTGGTAGATCTGTACAATCACATACCTGTGAGTTCCACCAACTGCACTCCAGCCTACCTTATGCGAGCAAGACCAGGAAAGCTGCCCATGGATTTGGAACTTGGTGTTGTAGAACCAGAAGCTGATGTTACTACTGAAGATTGGGACACAAACAGACAGGAACAGTACAGGAGAGTACAAGCCTGTGTGGAAGATAGTCTCAATAAAGTAAGAGAAAAGCAAGAGCAGAACTACAACAAAAGTGCGCCAGCTAAACCTTTTATGCCTGGAGAAATTGTGTTAAAAAGAAAAAGAAGAATGCACAAATTGGATGATCAGTGGGAACAAGAGCCATATGTCGTGCAAAATTCCAAATTTGACAACAGGAAAACCTGTACTATTAGCAAAGATGGAGGAAAAACGACCACCACGGTATCCAGAGACCACCTTAAACTGTGTCCAGACATGTTAAAACTTCCCGAGGAAGAACTTGTTATGGAAAAAGAGAAATCAGGTGAAGTCATACACACGGACCTAGGAGATTTTCCAGCAGATTGGCCTTGTATCGGAGATGCTGTGATTGTTCCAGTACTTCAATTTTATCAACCACAAGAAGTGCTTCAACGTCCAGTTGAATCAGTTGCCGCAGCAGAAGAAATAGTGCAAGAAGAACCTGCTCCTGTAGCACCTCCAGAAGTAGTATCTCAAAATGTGGAACCTTCAGATGTTGGGTCTCAGGTAGAAGAATCCCCTGGCGAAACAGAACCGCATCGCCCAGCCACAAGTATGCTTGCCAGATCCCTAGAGAGGTTAAGGCAGTATTACAGTTTGCCAGTGACGCGCACCACACTGAGGTGAATACCAGGGCTATGGGTACTCGGAGCCGAGCCCATGGAAGTCTATGGGAGTTGTCACTGGCAGCAGAGCTCGGTCCGTGGCCCTGGCGGTCATGCAATGGGGGATATTTACAGGGGATTTGTAGATTAGAATAGTTCGTGACGCCACCCGTGGTATCTGATCAATTGGACCAGCGCTGCTATATGGATCTTCACAGGGGATGTTATGGGGCAGCTAGATGGTAGGTCTCCCACAGGTGAGACTGGTCCCTGGAAGTCTATGGTGGTGATGCAGGGTGTAGTTAAGAATTCAGTCACACACAATGCAGCTTCTTTCCATACCTTTACTTGTAGGTGTTTCAGGCAGGTCCCGGGGAGCTGGTCGGGGTGGAGAATGCACATTCAGGATAACCGCTGAGCAGGTTAGAGGCCTCCTTTACTTCATATGTATGTGAGTCCAAACTTGCATGAAGCGAAGTTAACTCTGCAATCTCCAGCTTTTTCAATAGCTGCAACGCCCGGCTGACATTGTGGTAGAGCCTTCTATGTCTCTGATTATCAGATGTTGAAAGAACTAAGTCTATATTTGCTGATCAGGCTAGACTCCTGTTCTCCCTGACTCCGTTTACGTATCAGCGCTTAGGGCTACCTCCTGCGACCTGTGGTCCAGAAAGCCTCCGGTTATCTTGTTACTAGGCGTGAAGCGCTAGCAACGCCTCGGACCCCGGTGTCCGGTGAATTAGTGCAGGTAATCTGGTACCTGAAGCACTTATCTCTGTCCTTCTCCACTGCGCCCTTCGCCCTGCTCTCGCTCTTAACATAAGCACTTGTAGCTTTGATGGAAACGTCAGCTTTCTCCAGAGCTCACTGAACAGCTCTCAGTATCCTCCAAGTCCAGACTGGACTGACACTGAACTACACTGTCCTAAGACAGGAAACTATCTGGGGGATGACTCACTCCTGAGTCTCCCAAGGCTTGAATGAACCTCTGAATGAACACTGACTGCTACGTGTCACTACCTCTTATACCCCTGGTGGGTGTGTCTGAAAGTGTGAGTGACGTGAATGGATATCAAGCTTTTGCGGTTACCTTCCTGTGCATTTTCCTGGATTATGTGTGCCTGACATAGCTGGGCCACACATCCCCCCTTGGTTAAACACAGCACTCCCGGGCTGTAAAAGAGAAAAGAAAAACATTTTTGTTTTGCATTTAACATAAACATAATAACTCATCCCATCCGGGAGGTGAGGAATCTTTAACGTTACAATTTGTACATTAGAAAAATACAAAAGTATCAAAGTATCAAAACATTTCCATAAATACTAGATAATATTCTTGTGGAGGACCCGCACCAAAAACCTCCCACGTGGGTCCTGGGTGGGCTGCAGGACTTCATTGCAGACCTCACTCTAGGCCACACCATACGGGTTTTTCTTCAGAGGTAGTTTAGGTTTCATGTAAAACCAAGATGTAGCACCGAAGCGCAAACTATTTACATTACAAGTTCTTGGGCTGGCACAGTCCACAGCCACGCAGTCCATGCATAATCAAAGACACATATATATTTCAAGTAATCACATTAATACTTTAACTCTTATTAAAGTGCAAAAATCTTCTTTTATAACATCTTTATCAAACTTTATACAATTTCTGATGCAGTAAACCCCGTCTGGGTCCTACTGGCTTTTATCTTCCTTGCTTGGTGTGACATTGACCTTTTCCATCCCTGGGGACAGAATAACACGATGCCCTGTTAAATATTAATTATGGGTTATGGATTTATACACTCAATTCTGTACCAAACACGTTAACGTTCGCTGACATTACAGATGCTATTTCTGTATGGAAGAGTGTCATCTCCATATACAGAGACCACGTGATCTAAGGGACTTTTATATAATGGCTACACGAAGGGGGGTCTGGGGCTCGTGCACTCTCTATACAGACACATGGGACAAGGACTATGATGAATGAACAGCCAGCTGCCATGGAACCACGTGTTGCTTCTCTTAGACGCTCCTGACAGAGACAGAATGTCATTTTACCATTCAGGACACCAAGGAAAGATGTGTACAAGCTTTGCTATGGACAAATGGACAATATCTACGTAACTATTTCACTCATTTTATGTTTTCCTGTAATGATGTTTTTTTGGTAAACAGTCCAATAAACCACTATAATTTTTTTTATAAGAAACGTGACATTTTCTTTAGAAGTATCGCATCTGGTAACAAGTCCTGGAAAAATATATGAAATTAAGCATTTTTAACATTTTGGAGAGCCAGCCAGTCACACTTGATTTTTAGAGTGTGAATTTCTGAAAACTTGCAAGGGGAGGAATAGAAGCAAAATTACGTCAGATGTGCAAGTCGTCAAAGAAATCACACTACGATATTTCAGGATCAAGAAAAGAACCTATGAATGAGGACTAAGAGTTGATTACAGGAATCAGACGTGCTGATGACAAGAGGCCATTGTCCAAGAAAGGAGCTACAAGCTGAGATATTTTAAGGTAAGAAATATGGATGTTATTACTTCTTTTTCTAAGCAAAGTAGACTGAAATTTATGTCTGTAGATCAGTCAAATTTAGAAGTTTTATGGCTCAGCTTATATGCAGAATGTGAAATGGAAAATCTAAAGCTAGAATCTAAGCTGGTGTCCTTTAATAGGGAAAGAGAGAAATTGAAAAATATATTACAGTTAGTTCACGTATTTCACAAGTTTGTATTAGAGAAATCTAAAGATGACTGTGTAGAAATAGTGTCAGAAGATACCAGTGATGTTCCCGAAATTGACTGTAATGAGGAAATTGAGCAACATGTGGGACATGTGTCTGTAATGGCTACTCAAGGTGACCTTGTCTCTGATGACGTAAAAAAAGATGGTGGAAATGTGGGAGGAGACTTGAGAACTGATGTAGGAGGGAACATGGGAGGAGACTTGAGAACTGATGTAGGAGGGAACATGGGAGGAGACTTGAGAACTGATGTAGGAGGGAACATGGGAGGAGACTTCAGAACTGATGCAGATGACGTACGAGGGACGGATGTTCAATGGCCACCAAAAATAGAAGACAATTCAGAGGCCCAACTCCAAATTAAAGTTAGGAAAAATTTGTTAAAATTATGCAAAATCATTCCTGCATATGATAACAAAATCCATGTATGCAGAAATTCTGAAATCTTCGAAAGCTTTGTTGACAAGCTTGATTTAAGTAATGACGAGAAAAATCAATTATTTAAATTGTGGCTTCCTGCAACCTTTTTCAGACGCCTGACATTAAAGTTGAGTTTTGATAATGAATTCCATGGAGATCTAGATGATAAAGACAGACTGAAAATTCTGATTTTCTGTGCCTTAAATGAAAATTGTCCAGATATTGAGATTCTTCAAAAATTAAGGATTGGTCGGAAAGAATGTACTTTTACATTCATGTCCATATTTGAAAGGTTGTACAAAACTCTAATTACCAATGTCAAAACACAATCAATGATAAAGTATTTTGTGGACAAATTTGGATTCCTAAATTCTGTATCTCGTGTTATTGCGTCACAAAAAGATACTTTATTTGAATGTGCGCAATTCCTTGATTTTGCTAGAAAACATGAGAATCGTGATAGGAAAATAAATCAAACAGACAGAGTAAGATCTTTTCAAAAGCCAGTGTCAAAATCTCCTAAACTGAGTCATCCCCGGAATCAAATCTATGACATAAGGAGGAAATTACATATCTGCTATAAGCCCTATAAAAAAATCCAAGAGTCCGCTTTGCAGAAAGAGTTAATAATTCAAAGTTCAGACCTCTCTGTAAAGAGACAAAAGGCGGACATTGACAGACAGGAACAGATGATTCTTCAAAGAGACATAGTTGAGTCTTCAGTTTACAGCTCATTATCGGAGCTGCTCAAACAATCATTAAAAAAGGAATCATAAAAAGAGCTTTTCAGGACATCTTTCACAAAGAAATAAGATTTGGTTTAGGAATTGACTGAAAATGAAATTATATGTTGTGTAAAAGTGATATACAATATATTATTCAGTTATTTGTAATTATTTTATAAATATAATTCTGTAGTTCACAGCTTTTGTAGATATATATATATATATTCATACAGCATACAGTATATACTATATTTGTATAAGTAGAAATTGTATAACTGTATATCTATATCTATAGTGATATAATTAAAATATACTACAGTAATATTTAGAATTACATTAAAGCCAATACATATATATGTATAAGACATTGCAATTGTTTTCTTTCTGGATGAATATGATATTAACTTTATCTCTTATTGTTCCTTAGAATTTTCACTTCAAAGTAGGATTTAATCGGGAAAAACTCTCTTACATGGATTTATTCCTTTATTTACACAGGAATTTGTAATAACTGCATGTTTATATATATTTAACACTTAAAAGGAAATAATATGTAACTAACTGAATCTAAATTTAGTTTTTGTGTGTTGCTAACATTTTGAAGTTATTTATTTGCATGGCAATATGTTCTTACTGCATGACAGTCACACATGTGACATTCAAACTGTTCTAATAATAAGGCTACCATATACCCCTATTTCAGTGTTTGCTGTAACTTAAAGCTCTTGTAGCCTCTGTGAGCTCGGCCTTTGCAAGTCAAAGAATTTTTCTTTAGGCCTCTTAAGTTCTAGGGTTCAATTTCAGTTGCAAACCTTGCACCAAATATAGAAACAGCTCATAACCAAATTTTCTTATGAGTCCTTTTATCTATAGAATGGTTCACAAAGTTTATGTTATGTGTATTTGGGGAATATTCAAAGAAATATTAAAATATTACATTTAGTAGTTTACAATGCGCATTGATAATTAAGATACAATTATTTGGGTTAATATTCCTACCTTTTTGTATGAGGAACTTGTGGTGTGAACTTATCCGTGTCACAGTCTGAGTGACAGATGACAGATGCGTGTATGAGCAGCTGCTAAGAGTGAATATAAGCTAAGTGTACGTGTGATGTATGGAAAAAGTTTCACAATTCATGGTATGCGAGAAAACAACAACTTGTTTTTATGAGAAATAATACAAATCAGTTCAATTATTAGAATATTAAGATACATAATGAATATTATCTACTCAACATATATTTCTTTAGTAATTATTTTTTTTTTAGTTAATAGTAGATAAGTGTGATCACACATCAAAATGGTTTATCAAGAAGATCTACTTTTAGATTATTTTTTTTTCTTTTTCCCAAAGGATAATTTTATGATATTGAATGTTATTTTTAATGGTTACATAGATGGTACACATCTTCAGACAAATATATGGCATAAAGCTAAAACAGAAGTTACATAAATAATTTATAAAACAATTTTTTTTTTTTTTCATTTTGGTTTTGATAAATCAATTATTTCACAAAATAATATTTTTTGGTATTAAGGGGGAAATGTGTTTTGATCCTGAATACATCATCACATTTCATCAATACCTCTTCTTCACACATTTTAAAGAATATAAAAAGGTACAATGGTATAACTACTAGAGATAATAACATTAAGTATTATAAAGAGTCATTTCTTTACATTAAAGGGGATTACATGCAAAGTTGCATAATATGAATATTTTGGTAACACAAGGTCATGACAAATATGAAATCATCCAGATAATGGAAATATTAACCCCTTCACCCCCAAGGGTGGTTTGCACGTTAATGACCGGACAATTTTTACAATTCTGACCACTGTCTCTTTATGAGGTTATAACTCCGGAACGCTTCAACGGATCTTCGCGATTCTGAGATTGTTTTCTCGTGACATATTGTACTTCATGTTAGTGGTAAAATTTCTTCCATATAACTTGCGTTTATTTTTGAAAAATACACAAATATGGCGAAAATTTTGAAAATTTAGCAATTTTCAAACTTTGAATTTTTATTCCCTTAAAACAGAGAAATATGTAACACAAAATAGTTAAGAAATAACATTTCCCACATGTCTACTTTACATCAGCACAATTTTGGAATCAAAATTTTTTTTGTTAGGAAGTTATAAGGGTTAAAAGTTGACCAGCGATTTCTCATTTTTACACAAAATTTACAAAGCCATTTTTTTTAGGACCACCTCACATTTGAAGTCACTTTGAGGGGTCTACATGACAGAAAATACCCAAAATTGACACCATTCTAAAAACTGCACCCCTCAAGGTACTCAAAACCACATTCAAGAAGTTTATTAACCCTTCAGGTGCTTCACAGGAACTAAAGCAACGTGGAAGGAAAAAATGAATATTTAACTTTTTAGCCACAAAAATGATCTTTTACAAACTTTTTTTTTATTTTCACAAGGGTAAAAGGAGAAAATGGACAGATAAGGTTGTTATGCAATTTCTCCTGAGTACGCCAATACCCCATATGTGGGGGAAAACCACTGTTTGGGCACACGGCAGAGCTCGTAAGGGAAGGAGCGCCGTTTGACTTTTTCAAACTAAAATTGGCTGGAGTTGAGATTGGACGCCATGTCGCGCTTGGAGAACCTCTGATGCGCCTAAACAGTGGAAACCCCCCACAAGTGACACCATTTTGGAAACTAGACCCCTAAGGTACTTATCTAGATCTGTTGTGAGCACTTTGAACCCCCAAGTGTTTCACAAAAGTTTTAATGCCTGGGTGTGAAAAAAAAAAAAAAAATTCCACAAAAATGATTTTTTAGTCCTAAATTTTTGAATTTTCCCAAGGAAATTGGACCCCAAAAGTTGTTGTCCAATTTGTCCTGAGTACGCTAATACCCCATATGTGGGGGTGGAAAACTGTTTGGGCGCACGGCAGGGCTTGGAAAGGAAGTAGTAACGTTTTGGAATGCAGACGTTGATGGGGGTCATGTTCCGTTTGCAGTGCCCCAGATGAGCCTAAACAGTGGAAATCCCCCACAAGTGACCCCATTTTGGAAACTAGACCCCTAAGGAACTTATCTAGATCTTTGGTGAGCACTTTGAACCCCAAGTGCTTCACACAAGTTTATAATGCCCGGGCATGAAAATAAAAAATCCTATTTTTTTCCCACAAAAATTATCTTTTAGTCACTAATTTTTTATTTTCCCAAGGGTATCAGGAGAAATTGGACCACATAAGTTGTTGTCCAATTTGTCCTGAGTACGCTGATGCCCCATATGTGGGGGGGAACCACTGTTTGGGCACACGGCAGAGCTCGGAAGGGAAGGAGCACCATTTGACTTTTTCCAACCAAAATTGGCTGGAATTGAGATTGGATGCCATGTTGCATTTGGAGAGCCCCTGATGTGCCTAAACAGTGGAAACCCCCCACAAATGACCCCATTTGGGAAACTAGACCCCCTAAGGAACTTATCTAGATCTTTGGTGAGCAATTTGAACCCTCAAGTGCTTCACACAAGTTTATAACGTAGAGCCGTAAAATTTAAAAATCATATTTTTTCCACAAAAATGATCTTTTCACCCGAATTTTTATTTTTCCAAGGGTAACAAGACTCCAAAAGTTATTGTGCAATTTGTCCTGAGTACACTGATACCCCATATGTGGGGGTATACCACTGTTTGGGTGCATGGCAGAGTTTGGAAGGGAAGGAGCGCCATCTCACTTTTTCAACGCAGAATTGGCTGGACGCCATGTCGTGTTTGGAGAGCTCCTGATCTGCCTAAACAGTGGAAACCCCCCACAAATGACACCATTTTGGAAACTAGACCCCTCAAGGAACTTATCTAGATGTGTGGTGAGAACTTTGAACCCCCAGGTGTTTCACTAAAGTTTATAACGTACAGCCTTAAAATAAAAAATCCTTTTTTTTTTTTACAAAAATGATTTTTTCGCCCCCAATATTTTATTTTCACAAGGGTAACAGAAGAAATTGGAACCCAAAAGTTGTTGTCCAATTTGTCCTGAGTACGCTGATACCCAATATGTAGGAGAAAACTACTGTATGGGTGCACGTCAGGGCTCGGAAGGGAAGTAGTGACGTTTTGGATTGCAGACTTTGATGGAATGGTCTGGGGGCGTCATGTCGCATTTGGAGAGCCCCTGATACGCCTAAACAGTGGAAACCCCCCACAAGTGACCCCATTTTGGAAAATAGACCCCACAAGGAACTTATCTAGATGTGTGGTGAGCACTTTGAACCCGAAGTGCTTCACAGAAGTTTATAACGCACAGCCGTAAAAATAAAAAATCCTTTTTTTTTTTACAAAAATGATTTTTTCGCCCCCAATATTTTATTTTCACAAGGGTAACAGGAGAAATTGGACCCCAAAAGTTGTTGTCCAATTTGTCCTGAGTACGCTGATACCCAATATGTGGGAGAAAACTACTGTATGGGCGCATGTCAGGGCTCGGAAAGGGAAGTAGTGACGTTTTGGATTGCAGACTTTGATGGAATGGTCTGGGGGCGTCATGTCGCATTTGGAGAGCCCCTGATGCGCCTAAACAGTGGAAACCCCCCACAAGTGACCCCATTTTGGAAAATAGACCTCACAAGGAACTTACCTAGATGTGTGGTGAGCACTTTGAACCCCGAAGTGCTTCACAGAAGTTTATAACGCACAGCCGTAAAAATAAAAAATCCTTTTTTTTTTTACAAAAATGATTTTTTCGCCCCCAATATTTTATTTTCACAAGGGCAACAGGAGAAATTGGACCCCAAAAGTTGTTGTCCAATTTGTCCTGAGTACGCTGATACCCAATATGTGGGAGAAAACTACTGTATGGGCGCATGTCAGGGCTCGGAAAGGGAAGTAGTGACGTTTTGGATTGCAGACTTTGATGGAATGGTCTGGGGGCGTCATGTCGCATTTGGAGAGCCCCTGATGCGCCTAAACAGTGGAAATCCCCAACAAGTGACCCCATTTTGGAAAATAGACCCCACAAGGAACTTATTTAGATGTGTGGTGAGCGCTATGAAGCCCCAAGTGCTTCACAGAAGTTTATAATGTACAGCCGTAAAAACAAAAAAATCTTATTTTTTTTACAAAAATAATATTTTCGCCCCCAGTTTTTTATTTTCCCAAGGGTAACAGAAGAAATAGGACAAATTTCACAATAACTCTTGGGGTCCAGAGTACGCTGATACCCCATATGTGGGGAATAAACTACTGTTTGGACGCATGGCAGAGCTCAGAAGTGAAGGAACACCGTTTGACTTTTTCAACGCAGAATTGGCTGGAATGGAGATCAGACGCCATGTCACATTTGGAGAGCCCCTGATGTGCCTAAACAGCGGAAACCCCCCAATTCTAACTCCAACCCTAACCCCAACACACCCCTAACCCTAGTCCCAACCCTAATCCCAACCCTAACCCTAATCCTAACTCTAACCCTAATCCTAACTTTAGCGCCAACCCTAACCCTAACTTTAGCCGAAACCCTAACCCTAACCCTAATGGGAAAATGGAAATAAATACATTTTTTTTATTTTATTATTTTTCCCTAACTAAGGGGGTGATAAAGGGGGGTTTGATTTACTATTTATAGCGGTTTTTATGATTGGCAGCTGTCACGCTAAAAGACGCTTTTTATTGCAAAAAGTAGTTTTTTGCATCGCCACATTTTGAGAGCTATAATTTTTGCATATTTTGGCCCACAATGTCATGTGAGGTCTTAATTTTTGCGGGACGAGGTGACGCTTTTATTGGTACCATTTTTGAGCACGTGACATTTTTTGATCGCTTTTTATTTCGATTTTTGGGAGGTTAGAATGAACAAAAATCAGCAATTCATGAATTTCTTTTGGGTGAGGCGTTTTTATTGTTCCGCGTGTGGTAAAATCGATAAAGCAGTTTTATTCTTCGGTTCAGTACGATTATGGCGATACCTCATTTATATAATTTTTTTATGTTTTGGCGCTTTTATAGAATAAAAACAATTTTATATAAAAATAATTATTTTTGCATCGCTTTATTCTGCGAGCTATAACTTTTTTATTTTTTTGCTGATGATGCTGTGTGACAGCTCGTTTTTTGCGGGACAAGATGACGTTTTCAGCGGTACCATGTTTATTTATATCCGTCTTTTTGATCGCGTGTTATTCCACTTTTTGTTCAGCGGTATGATGATAAAGCACAGATTTTTTGCTTCGTTTTTATTTTTTATTTTTTAAGGGGTTCACAAAAGGGGTTAACTAGTGGGACAGTTTTATAGGGGGGTCGTTACGGACGCGGCGATACCATATATGTGTACTTTTATTGTTTTATTTTTTTTATTTACAATAAGTAATGAATTTATTGGGGAATATTTTTTTTTTTTTTGGATTTTTTTTTACACATGTTTATTTTTACTTTTTTTTACTTTTTTACTTTGTCCCAGGGTGGGACATCACTGTATTTCATCAGATCGCTGGTGTGACAGTGTGCACAGCACTCTGTCACACCAGCGATGTGACAGGCAGTGCAGGACGCTTCCTCATGCCTGCTCTCGGCAGGCACTGAGGAAGCCGCCTCCCTCCAGGACCCCAGCGCCATCTTGGATCCGGGTCCTGGGAGGGAGGAAGCCCTCAGAGCAGCGCGATCACATCGCGCTGGTCTGAGGGTCTCAGGGGGGCGCGCAGGGAGCCCCCACCCTGCGCGATCCTCCCCTGTGCCCCCAGTACACCGCGATCATGTTTGATCGCGGTGTGCAAGGGGTTAATGTGCCGGGAGCGGTCCGTGACCGCTCCTGACACACAGTCACGGGTGTCAGCTGTGATAATCAGCTGACACCCGGCGGCGATTAGCTGCGCTCCCTCCGGGAGCGCAGCTAATCGCCTATGACGTACTATCCCGTCCATGGTCAGAATGGCACGGGTTTTATGGACGGGATAGTACGTCTAATGTCAGAGAGGGGTTAAGGGTATGTGTTACTGAGAACATAACTACTCAGCATTTGTCATAAACATATAAAGGCCTTATTTTTATTTTTATTCTTATTTTTATTTTTATTCTTATTTTTGTTTTTATTCTTATTTTTCATTTTTTTATTTTATTCTTCTTTTATCTCTATTTTTGATTCTTAATTTTTATTTTTATCTCAATCAAGAAACATCAATATTTAATAAAGTAATGTCTAGTACAAGAATATTGCTTCATTAAATATAGTGAAGATATCGGTTCATTAGAAGAAAATGTTCTAATTCTGAGTAAATACAATAATTCTTTCATTCATATTCACATTTTGGTTCATGGCTATACATTCTTATTTATTATTGGTCTAATAAATATATTCCATTAATAAAGTTTTAGTAATAAAGATGGAAACACTTGTTACATGAAAAACACATTGACACCTATGGGTTGAAAAGGTAATTACACCAATGACATAAAAATGTTCTATCTCATGAAGAATATGGTTAATAATGCATTATCATTTATTATTGTTTCACATACAAACATGAATTCCATATTACTATTCTGATAATAATTCTATGGATATTACTGATTGCTATGGTACGCTGTGATATTATAGGTTAGGAAAATTACCAGATTTGGTATAGAATAGGGAATGAAGACTTCAAGCAAGATATTGGAATTACGTTAATAAAGACTTTTTCATATTTCTAAATTCAAGTAAATTTAAAAAAAAAAAAAAAGTTGCAAGAAGAAAAAGCCGAAGTTCCAGAAGGTAAAAAGGCTATATGATGTCTGAGTAATAATAGACTGTGTCAATTACAATTCATTCCACCACTGACAACAACTGCAGTATCCACCACTGACAGCCACAACTGCTGTATCCACCACTGACAGCCACGACTGCAGTATTCACCACTGACAGCCACAACTGCAGTATCTAAACTGACAGACACAATGGCAGAGGACGATGATCCTATGATGCTAATATGAACTGTGTTATCACGCTTTTATCACGTTCCAGTGGTTTCCTATCACCTATGAAGCTTCAATGAAAGCTGGTGAACAATAAGTTGTCAGGAAACTACAATCCTGACATGAGTCCTGTGCATTAGGACTAAGGACTGGTTATGGTGCTATCTTTAGCAAGGAAGAGTCATTTTAACCCTTGCTTTGCTGACCAAAGATGTCACACCTGTTCCAAGACCAGTGCGGATGGCCTGGAGGATTCCAGAAATATCCAAGGCGAGCCAATGTAAGTCCAGGTCTTTAAAGGTGACACTGCTCAGATATTAAAGCTTCATTTCATCAATGGACTTTGTTTTCTTATCAACATTTGAATTTATGGACTTTGACACATGACACACGAACTCCACAATATCTACATGTTATTTCAAAGGAATTATCGTATAAAGACTGTGTTTTAAAATAATCAAGAATAAGAAGTCAACATGAAGACCAGATGACATCAGATGATGATGACTGGACCCGAGATGCTTCAATTTAGGTTTAGGAAAGTATAAGACACATGTTTTATATGAATATTGGTCACGGCTTACCATAACATGAATTCACATCATTATGTTATTGAGTGCATATAACAATGATCTGATATTATTATTATTATTATTATTATTATTATGGAAATTAAATTATTTTTGCCAAAGAAGAAGAAAAAGAAGAAAGAAGATCTGATTATCCTAAAGATGAACTTCTCTACTTTGAGGGTTCCAATTAATGTCTGTCACCCTCAAAAGGGGGAATTGTTAAATATTAATTATGGGTTATGGATTTATACACTCAATTCTGTACCAAACACGTTAACGTTCGCTGACATTACAGATGCTATTTCTGTATGGAAGAGTGTCATCTCCATATACAGAGACCACGTGATCTAAGGGACTTTTATATAATGGCTACACGAAGGGGGGTCTGGGGCTCGTGCACTCTCTATACAGACACATGGGACAAGGACTATGATGAATGAACAGCCAGCTGCCATGGAACCACGTGTTGCTTCTCTTAGACGCTCCTGACAGAGACAGAATGTCATTTTACCATTCAGGACACCAAGGAAAGATGTGTACAAGCTTTGCTATGGACAAATGGACAATATCTACGTAACTATTTCACTCATTTTATGTTTTCCTGTAATGATGTTTTTTTGGTAAACAGTCCAATAAACCACTATAATTTTTTTTATAAGAAACGTGACATTTTCTTTAGAAGTATCGCATCTGGTAACAAGTCCTGGAAAAATATATGAAATTAAGCATTTTTAACATGCCCTTGGGTACCCAATACTAGCATATCGTGTCCTGCTATGTAGGTCTGGGTAGCGACATTTCTCACTGTGGTCCCACCGGGTACTTCTTTTAGGTACGATGCAAGTGGCGTTGCTGAAGATGCCGCGGTAACTTGCGATGCAGTTTGCGATGCAGTTCGCGATGCGGATTACGATGCAGATTGCGATGCAGGTTGGGGCATAGGCGGCAGTGTTGACTGTGACGTTGGCTGCGATGCGAAGGGCGACGTAGGTCGAGAGGAGTACGCAGGGGGCGATGCCGGGGCACGGCCTGGTGCTGTTGGGGCCCGGGACTGGGACGCTGCGGTTTTATGTGCGTTACCGGCGTCGGGAACGGGGTCTCTGACAATGGAAACATTTAGGGCATACCATCCCTTTAAACCCCAGTGCCGGGTGTAATTAACAATGTCCCCATTTACCAGATCCCTTCCCGGATGACCGATGGGCAGGTGGGACTCCACATCCCGGCGGCTTACAAAGACTCCCGGATATAGGCCCGGTTCCCGGATAAAGCCCCAGCCCTTGCGGAGCTGAAATTCTACGATGCACCCCTGGCGCCGCGGTTCCCGTAGCGTACCTTTGTCTTTACGGATCATCTCTTTGTCGGCGAGGAACTTCTCATGCTGTTGTTGTCGGTTCCGTTGTATCTCCCTCTCTTCCTCCTGCCGTTGTCTCTTTTCCTCACAGCGTTGCCAGGCATTACTAGTTTGGAAGTCATAGGTCACGTCATCCAATCGCTCCATCTCGTCCCAGTCTATCTCCGGCAATGATGGCTGGGACCCCTCCGGTGTCCCTACCGGGGAATCGCAGTCTGCTGCGGCCTCCTGGCCTGGCTGGCACTCCGGAACAGGCAGGGCCTCCTCAGCCTCCTTCTCCTCCACCTCTCCATCGGTGGGATCAGGTACAGCACTTTTGGGGGCGGCCTCCGGTTGTCCTTCAGCCTTTTTCAGCAGGGACTTTGGAAAACCAAGTGATGGGGTGATGTCTGTGGGAGAGAACACTGCGTCCCACAGCAGCTGCTGTGTCTGGGCACGCCAGCGTCTCTCGGTCTCCTCCAAGTCGGCATGACGCTGGATTAGTCTTCTGAGCACCGCATTTTCTCTCTTTAATTCCAGTATAGCGGGGTCAGTGTCCCGATCTGGGGACAGCTCCGGCACAGGCAGTAAATCCTCCGGGGAGCAGGGTTTGTACGCCTCCGCTCCTCCGCACAGATTCTCCTGTCCTTCCGCCATCTCACTCCAGGCCAGACTGTGTTCTCCATCAGGAACAATCTGGTCTCTTCCGTGGAGGCGGGATTTGCGCTTCCTCTTCTTTGCATAGAAGATTAAGAGGAGGCGTATTTCCTTAGCAGTGGGACAGGCTCGCACATTATAGTAGCATTTTGAGAGGGCGGCCATAACTTTCGCGCCACAGGGGGGTACACGCCCACGAATGCACGCCCACCTTCTTCACCAGCGCCTCAGGGCGCGAACATGGCGGTAAAATGGCGGAAAAATGGCGCCAAAAATAACAAACAGTCTTTTTCACAAAACAGTTCAATAGGCAACACAGGACTCACAATTTGCAAGTTTCGTATCCTGTTCGTGACGCCAGGAAAGATGATGCGCACCACACTGAGGTGGATACCAGGGCTATGGGGTACTCGGAGCCGAGCCCATGGAAGTCTATGGGAGTTGTCACTGGCAGCAGAGCTCGGTCCGTGGCCCTGGCGGTCATGCAATGGGGGATATTTACAGGGGATTTGTAGATTAGAATAGTTTGTGACGCCACCCGTGGTATCTGATCAATTGGACCAGCGCTGCTATATGGATCTTCACAGGGGATGTTATGGGGCAGCTAGATGGTAGGTCTCCCACAGGTGAGACTGGTCCCTGGAAGTCTATGGTGGTGATGCAGGGTGTAGTTAAGAATTCAGTCACACACAATGCAGCTTCTTTCCATACCTTTACTTGTAGGTGTTTCAGGCAGGTCCCGGGGAGCTGGTCGGGGTGGAGAATGCACATTCAGGATAACCGCTGAGCAGGTTAGAGGCCTCCTTTACTTCATATGTATGTGAGTCCAAACTTGCATGAAGCGAAGTTAACTCTGCAATCTCCAGCTTTTTCAATAGCTGCAACGCCCGGCTGACATTGTGGTAGAGCCTTCTATGTCTCTGATTATCAGATGTTGAAAGAACTAAGTCTATATTTGCTGATCAGGCTAGACTCCTGTTCTCCCTGACTCCGTTTACGTATCAGCGCTTAGGGCTACCTCCTGCGACCTGTGGTCCAGAAAGCCTCCGGATATCTTGTTACTAGGCGTGAAGCGCTAGCAACGCCTCGGACCCCGGTGTCCGGTGAATTAGTGCAGGTAATCCGGTACCTGAAGCACTTATCTCTGTCCTTCTCCACTGCGCCCTTCGCCCTGCTCTCGCTCTTAACATAAGCACTTGTAGCTTTGATGGAAACGTCAGCTTTCTCCAGAGCTCACTGAACAGCTCTCAGTATCCTCCAAGTCCAGACTGGACTGACACTGAACTACACTGTCCTAAGACAGGAAACTATCTGGGGGATGACTCACTCCTGAGTCTCCCAAGGCTTGAATGAACCTCTGAATGAACACTGACTGCTACGTGTCACTACCTCTTATACCCCTGGTGGGTGTGTCTGAAAGTGTGAGTGACGTGAATGGATATCAAGCTTTTGCGGTTACCTTCCTGTGCATTTTCCTGGATTATGTGTGCCTGACATAGCTGGGCCACACACCAGCACGCAGAACAGATAGGCTAGATGCTACTATACCTGACACCACACCACGTAGGTCAGTACGTACAACGAAAGGAAGGTTACCTGTTAGGTACCAAGAGTAGTCCTAGCAAACTAATCTAGTATGACCCAGACAGGGTTTACTTAATTGTACAAAGTTATGAAGAAAATTACATTTTATTGAGAATGTTATATGCTAAAGTGGTTAAGATAGAAATGTGATTTTTCTAGAAATGTTCTTATGCCAAGGACTGCGTGGCTGAGGACTTTGCCAGCCCAAAAACTGTGTTGTAAATAGTTGGCACTCAGTGTCCCAACTTGGTTTTACGTAAAGCCATTCTACCTCTGAAGAAAAACCCGTATGGTGTGGCCTTGAGTGAGGTCTGCAGCAATGAAGTCCTGCAGCCCACCCAGGACCACCGTGGGAGGTTTTTGGTGCGGGTCCTCCACAAGAATATTGTATTTATTCTGAAAAGTATTTTGATATTTTTCTATTTTGCAACTTGTACACAATGTAACGTTCGAAGTGTCCTTACCTCCCGCAAGGGATGAGTTATGTTGATGTTATTATAAAAATTGATTTTCCTTTTTCAGCCCGGGAGTGCTGACGATAACTAGGGGGGGATGTGTGGCCCAGCTGTGCTTGGTACACATGTTCCCTGGAGAATGCACAGAAAGGTAATCACAAATATCTGATAAGCACACAACACTTGACATTTTTCCTGGTTCCACCAGAGGGAGCCCTTGAGACAGCAGTGAGACAAAGACAATCTAGCCAAAAGTTAGGTGTCGTTGGTGTTACCTCAGGGAGAGCAGACACGACATCTCTGTTCGGAGTTATCTCAGGAGAAGCTGACATCCCCTGCTGCCTGTGCTCATATTAAGGTGTGTGTAGGACGACAGGCGAGTGGACAAAAGGGAAAGAGTGACCGAGGTGATATAGCAACCATAGCTGCCTCCACTCTATACAACCGGACACCGGGTCCGAAGCTTGCTAGAACCTTCAAGGCTAGTGGGAGAAAACCGGAATCCCTGCTGGACTTCAGGTCGCAGAGGGGCCCTTCAGTGCTGATACGTAACCGGGGTTAGGAAGACGGGGGTCTGGAAGGTACCGCTATAAAGACACCATTCTGTCCACAAAAAGACCTCATCACAAGATCAGCCGGGTGTAGAAAGGAGAAGGAGTTAAA
>JARQOD010000003.1:523096718-523132250 GCA_033576555.1 Oophaga sylvatica | reverse complement strand
GGGCCAGGCCAGAACAGTACTTTATAGCTAGGGGCTTCAATTAGATTATACCTGCCAGCGAGACACAGAAAACACATCCATTGTATGTTTCCAGACACGAAGGCTCCGTTCTAGGATTATGAATTATGAGCACATCTTTCTAGGTACAAACTCATAAAAAATATCTGCGTGATCCTGCAGACCTCGGGCATCTGATGGTGCAACTCCCGAGTCGGTGATGGCTCGGGGGGCTGAGATATAGAGATTGGCACTCCAAAGAGACCCAATCGGGCCAGGTTTGATCTCCATGCGACAGGCAAAACATACTGCATCCGCTGGTACCTCTCGTGTCCTGATCCGATCATCCTGGAGAAAGTTAACCCCTTTATTAGGTATTGGGAATAAATTCTGCAGGGGCTAAGGTTGGAGATTATCATCCCACCCTCGGACACCGAGGGGAGGGACCTAGCAGGTTTAAGAACTGTGAGCTATGGGCAGACCACATCCATTCTCACAGAAGCCAAGCAGCAACCAGGGACAGACCTGCCAAGGGAGCAGCGGCACACGTTTTGGGGGACTGTCCAGCAACTAAGACTTTCACCTGTGGATCGCAGAGCTCCCTGCCTCCACATGTCCCTACAACCTGGTAATATTGACCTCTAGCTAATACCTCTAAGCCTTGTACCATTATTGTTGTATTTTACTCTGACTGCAAATCCATTGTAATTCCGTTGTATAGCTTACTGTATATTTCTGTAATTATCTAGTGCGCCCTTAAGGCAATTAAACCATAAAATTAATCTTGGGCTGATGCTTTTACTTTGATCACGAATCTTAGAATACCCAGTGGGTAACAGGACACCCTCCGGCGGCCATTTGCTCTATGTGCAGTTCCCTTACTGACCTGAGAGACAAAGGGGGCGCCGGAGAGCTGTGCCTGTGGTGTTACGTAACATTGGTGACGTGGAAGGACGGGGGCCATCCTTCACAATCAGTATTGTAGTGTTCAGTCACTAAGTGGTGGTAATATGTTGTCTGTCCATGGTGTGGCGGTATTTGTTCCTTGTATGTGCTATTTGGTCACTATGTGCTGGTAATATGTGGTCTGGTCATGGTGTGGTGGTATTTGTTCCTTTTATGTGCTATTATTGGTCACCATATGGTGGTAATATGTGGTCTGGACATGTGTGTGGTGGTATTTGTTCCTTGTATGTGGTATTAGTGGTCACCATATGTTGGTAATATGTGGTCTGGACATGGTGTGGTGGTATTTGTTCCTTGTATGTGGTATTATTGGTCACCATATGGTGGTAATATGTGGTCTTGGACATGGTGTGGTGGTATTTATTCCTTGTATGTGCTATTATTTGGTCACTATGTGGTGGTAATATGGTGTGTAGTCATAGTGCGGTGGTATTTGTCCACTGTATGTGATATTATTGGTCATTTTAAAAATTGAAAAATAAATAAAAATATACCTAAATTGTATTGGATATTTTAACAAATGTTTAACGGGTTAGAGTAGAGTAGGGCCCGGCCAAAAGAGTCTACCTTGTCGTGGTGGCGGCTTAAAAAATCTTTTGACTGTGGACAGTTCGAGGGGTGGAGGCGGGGCTGGAGTAGAGCCTGGGCGGAGTCTCGAGGGGCCCCGAAAATTTTGCCGGTATGAGGCCCCGAAATTCCTAGTGGCAGCCCTGACTTCAACAGCCTCAACACCTCACTATCCAAAAATCCTAAACAACTCTTTGACACTTTTTATTCCCTCCTCAGTACTAGAATACAAGCCCCAACCACCAACCTCAGCGATGACTATCTGGCCAATTATTTCAAAGAAAAAATTGACCATATTCATCAGGAAATTTCCTCCCAGTCCCCTAGTACCATGTCTCCTCTTCCCTCCTGCACTTCATCTTGCTCACTTTCTGTCTCTGAACCGGTCTTTGAAGAAGAAGTTACCAGGCTCCTTGCATCTTCTCGCCCAACTACCTGCACCAGTGAGTGACCCCATTCCCTCACATTTCCTTCAGTCCCTTTCCTCGGCTGTCACTACTCACCTAACTAAAATATTTAACCTCTCTTTCTCATCTTGTATCTTTGCCTCCTCCTTCAAACACGCCAGCATACACCCATTGCTTAGAAAACAATCCCTTGACCAGAACAGCACTGCTAACTATAGACCTGTCTCTAATCTCCCCTACATTTTTAGACTTCTGTAGCGCTTGGTCCACTCCTGTCTAATCTGCTATCTCTCAGATAACGCTCTTCTTTACCCTTTATAATCCAGTTTCTGCTCTTTACATTCTACTAAAACTGCCCTTACTAAAGTCTCTAATGATCTACTAACACCTAAATCGAATGGTCACTACTCTCTGATTCTCCTGGATCTCTCTGCAGAATTCAACATTGCGGATCACCAGCTCTTCCTCACTATGCTCCGCTCTATCGGGCTCAAGGATACTGCTCTCTCTTGGTTCTCCTCCTACCTCTCTGACTGCTCCTTCACTGTATCTTTTGCTGGCTACTCTTCCTTTTATTGTTGGGGTTCCTTAGGGTTCGGTTCTAGGCCCCCTCCTATTCTCCCTATATACTGCCACTATTGGACAAACCATCAGATTTGGTTTTTCATTACCATCTATATGCTGATGACGCCCAATTAAACACACTGACTCTTGACATCACCCCTACATTACTAGAAAATACCAGTGATTGTCTTTCTGTTGTCTCTAACATCATGTCCACCCTCTATCTAAAACTGAATCTGTTAAAAGCTGAACTCCTTGTGCTTTCTCCCTTTATTAACTTACCTATGCCCGTTATTGCAATTTCCATTTGTAGCTCCACCATTACTCCCCAGCAACATGACTGCTGTTTTGGGATTATATTTGGCTCTGATCTTTACTTCACTCTTTAAATCCAATCACTCACTCGCCCATGTCACCTACACATCAAAAACATCTCTAGAATTCGACTTTTTCTTACCAATGACTCTGCAAAAACTCTTACTGTTGTTCTTATTTATTCTTGTCTGGACTATTGCAACTCTCTACTAATCATTCTCCTTCTTACTAAACTCTCCCCTCTCAAATCCTTCCTGAATGCAGCAACAAGGATCATATTCCTTTCCAACCGCTACACCGATGCCTCTACCCTGTGCCAGTCATTGCACTGGTTGCCTATCCACTACAGAGTCCAATATAAACTTATCACACTCACCCACAAAGCGTTTCATGGTTCAGCACCACCCTACATCTTCTCCCTCAACTCTGTCTACAACACTATCCGTTCTGCTAATGACATAAGACTTATATCTGCAGTAATTCGAACCTCCCACTTCCGTCTACAAAACTTCTCGCGTGCTGCGCCTATTCTTTGGAATGCACTACCTAGGATAATTTGATTAATTCATAATACCCACAGTTTTAAGTTTGGCCTAAAAACGCATTTCTTTAGACTGGCCTACTGCCTCACTCCACTTCTGTAACTATTCCTATTTTGCCCTTCCAAAATTTTCTTCCAAATCTGGTCCCTCGTAGCATCTGTTACACAATCTCCATGCACTTAACAACCCTCTGTGTCTGTACTTGTACACATACTGGCCAATGACCGGTTCATGCAGCATTATGTGCATACCCTATTTATTATATTGATGGCTGGACCGTACAATACAAGCACTTTTTACCATTTACCTTTCGTGTCTCCCCTCTTTTCTCATTGCGTGTAAGTTTGCGAGCAGGACCCTCAATGCTCTTGGCATCTATTAAATTATGTGATTACTCTGTCATGTTTTTATTGTTTGTACAAGTCCTCTCTGAAATGTAAAGTGCTGTGGAATACGTTGTCGCTATAGAAATAAAAATGACTATTAGGGTATGTTTCGACGTTCAGTATTGGCAGCGCTTTAAACGCAGCAGATACCTGCACCGTCCAAAGCAATGTCGGCTTTTGTACGCGTGGTGATTCCGCATGTGTTCATTGAACACGTGTAGAATCACCGCATCCTATACATAGGACAGTGTTATTTATCTTGCGGAGACTGAGCGTCAGAATAAGGATAGGACCAATCATACCAGGAACGGGATGGGGCTAATCATACCAGAATAAGGATGGGACCAATCATTCAAAGAACGGGATGGGGCCAATGATACCAGAATAAGGATGGGACCAATCATACCAGGACTGGGATGGGGGGCATCATACCAGGATAAGGATGGGGCCATGCATACCAGGACTGCGATGGGGCTAATCATACTAGGATAAGGATGGGACCATGCATACCAGGACTGGGATGGGGCAAATCATACCAGGATAAGGATGGGGGCATGCATACCAGGACTGGGATGTGGGCCAATCATATCAGGTTAAGGATGGGGCCATGCATACTTGAACGAGATGGGGACCCTGCATAACAGTATACGGACCATTCCTACCAGGATAGGGATTAGGGGGCCATGCATACCAGGCTAGGGATGAGGCGGCCATGCGTACCAGGCTAGGGATGAAGAGGCATGCATACCAGGATGAGGATGAGGGCCATGCATATCAGGAAAGGGATAAGGGGACCACGCATACCAGGATAGGGATGAGGAGGCATGTGTATCAGGATGGGGATGAGGGAACCATATTTACCAGGATAGGTGATATTAAGTACAGAATTTACCACATTTTGAGCTTCAGTTTTTTTTCCTAATTTCCTCCTCTAAAACCTAGGTGCGTCTTATGGTCTGGCGTTTCTTATAGTCCGAAAAATATGGTATTTAATTACAGGGGACTAGTTGTAATCCTGATGTAGAAGATAGATTAAAGGGATTTTTGTGACTACAGTATTGATCGTCTATCCTAAGGAAGTTAATCTACACTCCCTGACAAAAGTTATGTCGCTTATACATGTTATATAAATAAAACCTTATAACCTGACGTTAAATTCATCCATTGCTTGTGTAAATTATTCTTTTGAAAGCTGAGACCCTCTGAAATGTGGTTTAGGTTAAGAAAATAAATTGGCATCAATGCAGAAATATTGATCATTTAATGAACACAGAATGGTCAGATTTTGACAAGACAAAAGTTTTGTCGCCTGGTCATATAATGCACCCAACCCTAGTTTACATCCTCACCTGTGCTCAGTAAATGATCGGTTAATTAGTGGGTGTGTATAAAAAGAAACCCAGCACCCCAGACCTTCACTTGAACTGCAACTTGAGCTCTGACAATATGCCAAAAATCCACCCTGCGACCAAAGCCTGGATTATCAAGAGGCTGAAGACCAGATCCACTGCACAGGTGGCTGACACCTTTAATGTGTCTCAGCGTCAAGTACAAAGAATTAAAAAAAATTTGAAGAGACTGGAGATGTGTTTGACAAGCCCAGATCCGGCAGACCCCACAAGACAACTGCTCAGGAGGAACGTTTGTTGGTTAGAATATCCAAAGCAAGCCCCTCTTCCACTGCAGCAGAGCTCCAACAGGCCTGGTCACCTCAAGTCCCTGTGTCAACTAGAACAGTTTGTAGGATTCTGTCTCGAAATGGCCTCCATGGTCGATTCAGTGCCCAGAAGCCAGCACTAAATAAAATGCAAATAAAAAACCATGTGGCATTTGCAAAGTCCCACAGCCTGCTAAACTGATGAAAGCTGGAAAAGTGGCAGAAGGTGGCTTTCTCTGATGAATCTTCAGTAGAATTACACCACAGCCGCCGCTAATACTGCAGGAGACCTACTGGAGCCCGTATGGATCCAAAATAAACCCAGAAAACAGTTAAATTTGGTAGTGGAAGATTATGGTCTGGGGTTACATTCAGTATGGGGGTGTGCGAAACATTTGCAAGGTGGAAGGCAATATCAATAGCCTAAAATATCAAGAAGTATTAGCTACCTCTTATATTCCAAATCATAAAAGGGATCAAATTCTGCAGCAGGATGGTGCTCCATCTCATACATCCACCTCTACAACAAAGTTCCTCCAGGCAAAAAGATCGAGGTGCTCAAGGACTAGCCCGCCCAGTCACCAGACATGAACATCATTGAGCATGTTTGGGGTAGGATGAAAGAGGAAGCTTGGAAGACAAAACCAAAGAATCTAGATGAACTCTGGGAGGCATGTAAGACTGCATTCTGTGCTATTCCTGATGACTTCATTAGTAAATTGCATGAATCATTGTGGAACCGCATGGATGCAGTCCTTCAAGCTCATGGAAGTCACACAAAATATTAAATATGACTCTAATAGCACCACAACTTCATTCACCAATGTTATGCAACATATATTTGTATTTTAAGTTAATTATTTGTTTGAATATCACATTACTTTCTGTGGGCGACAAAACTTTTGTCTTGCCAAAATCTGACCATTCTGTGTTCATTTAATGCTCAATTTTTCTGCATTGAGGCCAATTTATTTTCTTAACCTAAACCACATTTTGGAGGGTTTCAGATTTCAAAAGAATAATTTATACAACCAATGGATGAATTTAACGTCAGGTTATAAGCTTTTGTGTATATAACATGGATAAGCGACATAACTTCTGTCAGGGAGTGTATATCAAATTGGGGTCAGATTCCTGAAACCATAGCCAATCATGAAAATGATGTGGTGCTCTGGTAAGTGCCCCTTTATTATTTTCTCTGTGCTAGATGCTAGACCCACCTATCTCATGTTGGTGGCCTATGGGCTATTAATAAGCCATCAGTATAGCAAGAAAAGAATGAGCCACTTTTTAGAAAATACATGTATTTCTTTCATTAACAAAGATGTTTCATCAAAATCTATATTCTGGAAAGTTTCCTAATCTATGCAATAGTGTGTAAATGAGATACTTAACGATTGCCATCTTCCCAGGTTTCCAGTGGTGCGCTCTCCTGTCCTCTTCCGGTCACCTTTACCTGAAACCAGACTCACGCATGGGTTTATGTGTGGACCAGAAGTGGCTTTCTCAATCTAAGTCTATGGATCCTCGTCCTGAATCTCATAGACTTATTCTGGGGAACCAGCACAGTAGATGCTTTGCGAGCGGGCAATGGGAATAGGGAAGACGGTGAAGTCAGGAAGTATTTTGATACTTACACACCTATACATAGATAATTAAGATGTACAACAGATTAAAATTTTTGATCAGACTTCTCCTTTAACAGTAGCCCTTAAGGACTGGCCTGGGTTACCTATGACAAGAGACAACCCTTAACTTGGAAAAGGCATGTCCAAGAACCACACCTTACAAGATCTTCAGACTATTCACTGGCTATGACTAACGAAGGATTGACCGAGCCTTCACAATCACAGCTTACATGTGGAATCCATAAATAAGAATGACTGTTTATCATGTATGAGACAATTTTAGAGGGTATGTTGGAGACCTTAAAGGGGTTTTGCCATGAATAAAAGTTAATTTTAACAATAGATCTTGGAGTAATAATAATTTCTACTATTGGATGTGTTTAAATAAATGTCCCTGTGCTGAGATAATCTTATAAATGTGCCCCTGCTGTGTACTGTGTAATGGCTGTGTCTGACCGTACAGCAGGGACATGGTCTGATCATACCGCATCTCCTGGACAGGAGGGGAGAAAAAAAGTGTACAGACATTTCAGCATGGGGATTGCAAAGAATTAACCTCCAATGATCGATATATCAGACATTGGACGCCTCCTCATATTTGGTGTGGGCTCCAGCGATGGCACCTGATCTGATCAGCTGTCATGTGTCCCTAATGGCTGCGGATGGAACCGTGATCCACCCGTGGCTGTTAACATGTTCAATGCTGCTGTCAAACACTAACTGCAGCATTTAATATGCACGCGCGTTAAGCACATCATTAACCCTGCACATCGGTGCCCACGTCACAGGACCGCAGGTCGCCAATGGGTTGCCAAGACAATCCAGGGTCCGCAGGAGACCCCTGTGGTTGTCATTGCTGAATCGCTATGAGCGCCGCCCAGTGGTCGGAGCTCATAGCAAGTGAGCATTTCTCCTACTCAGAACAGGGCTGCAGTCATGTGCCCCTAACAGCGGCGGAAGGAATCGCAATCCATCCGCAGCTGTTAACATGTTAAATACCGCTGTCAAACTCTGACTGCAGCATTTAACATGCAAGCGCAGGAAGCACGTAATTAACCCCGCACATCGACGCCCGTGTCAAAGCATTGCGGCTTTAAGTGTGCTCATCTTTGCACTGACGAGGGGCAGCAGCCCGAAACACAGTGTCTGCAAATTGAGATTCTGGTTTGGCTTTTATCCTAAGTCATGTGACAAGGCTCGTTAAAGGATCGACATTGACTTTTAGGATTGCTACTTCCAATAGGTGGCACTAGATTTCTAGTCCTCTTCCTCTCTGAACAGACAATTTGCATAAGCTGGATAAGAAAACTTGATACTATAAAGAAGAGTTAGGATACATGGAAAATGTAAATCTACAAGACATAGAATTCTCTTTACTTACTGTGGATGTAATTTATACAGAGTTCCATCAACACCAACTGTGACCTCCAAATGGTCCAGGCCTCTGTTTTCCCGTATCTTATCCACCACGGCCGCCATTCCTGCACCGCACAGCTGTGCTGCTCTTCTTGATACAATGCCACAGACTTCTTTGACGATTATACTGTCATCACAGGTGCTGTTAAGTCCCAGCTGCTGAAGGATCGATCGTACTTGCAGCAATGCTAACCTATCACTGTACGAAAAGAGATACCATGTTCTTAACATCCCGTTAGTATCACAGATTTAGTATAGTGTTTATAACTTATTTTAAGAAATGTGTTATTTCTGTTAAGTTATTTGAATCTTACAATTAAAGGGAACCTGTCAATTGATTAATGCTGCCCGAACCACAGAGAGCATGAATCAGAGCCGGGCTGTAAAATTACATCGGACTAGTCCCAGCTCTGCCTCAGGATTTCAGAGGAAAATGTACCTGGCTGCAATTATACAGCTAAGGTCAGATTCACGCGGCCTGTGATTTGGGCAGCATGACAAATCGATTGATAGTTTTCATTTAAAGAGAATTTGTCAGCAGGATTTCACACCCCAAACAATTTATATGCACATGTAGCTCTTTCAAAGACAAGTCCAGCAATATCTTTACATGGCCAGTCAATTCGTCTGTAACTAAGAAATCAACGTTTGAATTGATATGTACATGAAGCTGAAAAGTTATTGTAGATCTAAAGCCTCTGTCACTCCAGCTCTATTTCCTGCCCAGAACCGCCACCTCCTGCTATATGAAAATGAAAAGTTATAGTAGATCTAAAGCCTCTGTCACTCCAACTCTATTTCCTGCCCAGAACCGCCTCCTCCTGCTTTTGAAGCTGAAAAGTTATAGTAGATCTAAAGCCTCTGTCACTCCAGCTCTATTCCCCACCCAGAACTGCTTCCTCCTGCTTAGCTGACAGCCTTTATGTTGTGTGACTTCAGGCATAGGAACCGTCAGTTAAGCAGGAGGTCTTAGAATCTATTTAGTTTGACCATCCGCCATCTTGTTGTGGTTTCTGGCTGTTGGTCTTTTGCCCCTGGTGCTGGGCTTGTCGTTGGTCAGGTGATTGTATCACCCTTTATTACCCTGCACCTGCCTCCCAGTCATTGTTGCACATCAGTGTTAATCCGCTTGAGTTCTAGCTAGGAGCCTTGATAACTTTGTGCTATACTTTGTGCAGTTCTGGGAACTCTAGTTCTGCTTGCTTAGTCTTTTTGTTTTTCCTTTTGTTTCTGCAGCTTCCTCTGTTTCCCTGCTAGGAGGTCACTTGTTTTTGTTCCCAGTGCCTAGGTCTTTCAGGGATTCCCTTCCCCCCATCTTTAGCTCTTAGCTTGAGTCTAGGCTAGGATCGTCAGTGGGTCTATTCGCAAGGACTAGGTGGCCCGCTCCATCGTATGGAGTCTAGTCCTAGTGCAGGGTACTCTCCCTCCCCCGCTCTATTCCTGAGTTGCAGAACCGTAACAGGAGGAGGCGGTGCTGGACGGGGAACAGAGCTGGAGTGACAGAGGCTTTGGATCTACAAATAGTTCTTTGGCCTCATTTACATATCAATTCAAACGCTGATTTTTCAGTAACTGAGAGACCGACTGGTCATGTAAAGGTATTGCTGGAATGATATCCTACTTACAAATCCCCTTTAATGTCAACTCTTTAAAACCATTAATTATTTTTAAAAATTATTTTCTTGGCGCTGTGGCAGGCTCGTGATTGCAGAGCCCAGTGATTAACTATAAGTAATGAAAGACAAGTAAGCAGAATTCCTGCAGCCCTGGGTGAGGAAAGCCTCAGGATGTATTTGCATATCAATGTGGATGTCGGTGTGGTGCCCAATATTTTTATCCGATGGCGCACAGGTCCACTAAGCATGTCCGATTCCGATCGTCAGTATTTGAACAGAACAGGGTATGATCTGATTTTCATGGATCTTATTCTCAGATCCATGATTTTCAGGGATGTGTGAATGGATCTGTGACAATCTATAGGTAAAATAAAGTGGTATAACTCGGATATTTCAAATGGATGTGAGCGAGTCTGGTCTAGCAGATAATGATTCACTATGAAATAGTGTAATTGTTATAGTGACCTCTCACATCTGAGATACTTGGACAGAAACCAAGGAGCGACATTTCAGTTGTATAGAAAGACAATTCCTAAAATACCCTCATACACATGCATATACTCATTACCTACCTCTCAATTTGTGAAAGGAATTTGGTTTCGAAGATACTCGTGGTTTTCAATGCCTCCGAAATCTGCCCACGGAATAGAAATCCTCGCTTTGTAAAATCAATGAGAATGTTTCTTACAATTTCTCCTAAGTACATGCCACTAATCATTTTCTCGTATCTATAAAATACGAAAATGAAAGTGAAGGAAATCCAGATAAACACAACTTTGTGTATGAGATCTGCTCCGATGTCTCGGCCGTGTACCTTTGTTTTCCTGAATTTAGAGACAGTTCATCAACTGCTTTGTCATATACTGTTCGGATATCATCCAGACACCCATTGTCTCCGAATGCTCCCCATTCCATGTTGACGCACATTCTCCCGGCATCTCCATCTACCATTTCTATGTTCTTCGTTTCTTCCATGTAGCATGCGTTACTGCCGGTACCTACATAAGGTGACATGCTGGGTTATGCAGGAAACATCCAGAAAAATAGACAATATTGCATAATGCTGATTTGTGCAGCTAGAAAATATTTGAATACATTGGGGCTTATTTATCAAGCTTAATTTGCAAGAATGTGGGTGTAATTTGAGCTAAAAAAAAACTACTTACATGACTTGCATGTGTTTTAGATGTGCAATACAATGTGGCAAAATTGTGGCACAAAGTAAGACTAATACACTAATACCAGTCTTAAGGGGAACCTTTCGGCAGTTTTTTCTATTCAATCTGACAGCAGCATAATTTAGGGTCAAAGACACTGATTCCAGTGTGTCACTTACTAGGCTGTGTTCTGTAGTTTCAATACAATCAGTATTTTATCAGCAGGAGATTATCACTGCCAGACTAGATGTCGCTAGCAAACTAGTCCAGTGTAACCCCGCCTCCCAACACTAATTAGCAGCCTGCTGAAAATGTACAGTGTAGACAGGAATCAGCCAATCAGACATATGGGCGGGGTTATACAGGGCTCAGCATTCTGTCCACTGCTACATCTACAGAGAGAAAACAATCCGCAGCAAGCAGTCCAGTGAGTGACACATCGCTGGAATCGGGTTTTCTGCCCCTATATCACGCTGCTCTCAGATTCCATAGCAAAACCTGCTGACATATTCCTCTGAAAAAACCTTGATTTATGAAATAGCATGAACCACTTAGAAAAATTTCATGCATTTTAATACTGTCCAGTTTTAAGCCCTGTATGCACAATAGATAGCTGCTGGCCGAATGATCAGCTATCTCACTGTGGTGCCCACTCAGTCAAGTGCGACTACCAGACCTCTCGAGCGACTGCTTATTTGTTAGACAACAAAAGGATCGACGGTCTGAAATCGGACACGCCAGACTATTATCTCCTAGACATCTTCTATCGGGGGCCGCCGTACACATTAGACTGTTGGCCGAGCCCATCGATATAGGTGGGTTCTGCTGACGTTAGTCTAAAGTGAATGGGGGCCTCAGGATCGCTCGCCCTTAGAATTAGGCAGTATTACTAAATATACCCAGATAAAGCCGTGGTGCTATCATTATGTGATTCGGCAAACGGGAAGCTGATATAAGCCTAAAACTTAAAAATATGACGGTTGAGTAGATATATACAAAGCGTGCGCACTTACCCACAATGAGACCAATTTCACAGTTTGGATCTTCATATGCACAAGTCATCATTGTCCCGACAGTGTCGTTTACTATGGCGACTACATCAAGGTCAAATTCCTGTTTTACGATACGGAGACATATTATTAATCCAGAAGTGATTTTCTGTGATGCTCCTCCGCTCATTAGCACTAAGCAATGCATCTGTCCAAGAAACTCCCTCTTAAACACTGTAAGGCCACAGTCACATGTTCAGTATTTGGTCAGTATTTTACCTCAGTATTTGTAAGCCAAAACCAGGAGTGGGTGATAAATCCAGAAGTGGTGACGTGTTTCTATTATACTTTTCCTCTGATTGTTCCACACTTGGTTTTGGCTCACAAATACTGACCAAACACTGATAGTGTGAACGTGGCCTAATATTACCACACAGGAGGTAAATGTTAGCACCTGAGGATATAAGTCCAGAATGGTATAGCCATTGTATGTGTGATACAGTAGTATGAGATTTATCAGTCTAAGCCAGTCATCTTCTGATCACTTTCTTCTGCATGACTAATGATTGATTCAATGGGCCCATTATCAGGGCTAAGTATACATGTGGACAATTAAAGGGGTAGCACATAAGAATTATAAGGAACCCAATCATGAATCAATATATGTATAAATATAATGTTAGGTACTCTGATTTGCTCTTCTGTTATAGAAACAGAAAAAAATTCATTATGGAGACAGATTTATCACAATGATGACGAACAGAAACTGCGCAGGACAGACCCTACTGACTACAATAGAGTCTATTGGGTCTCTATAATGGTGTCAGTCATTTTACTGGAAAAAATAGGACAGCGTGCTCCACTTTTTATGTTAAAAACAATGCGGCAATTGAAGCCTCTTACTGAGCCTCCAACACAGATATCAACAAGGCCTTATCTGTAACAGAGGTGGTATAATTTTTTTCAGAAAAAACTTTATTTTTGGCCATGGGCAATGCAGTTTGGCCTTGTTAATTTGAATAGGACTGAGTAATAAAACCAGAAGCAGCCTTATAGCTTATGCAGACATCCATACAAATTGGTGCAAGCAAGGACCACCAATGCGCAGAGTGGCCGTGGGTCTCCCGACCTGAGCGAATTAGCTTCATAGAAATATAAGGAGCTGTCACACTCCGGTGGGAAGAGACACGGCCAGTCCATGCAATATGGTCCGAGATCCACGGATGTCTGACTGAGCCTTTAGGACAAGAAAAGCTCTGCATCTGGGAGAAAAGGAGGCCCTACAGGCTATGTGCATGTGACATCTTTTTCTTTAAAATTTGATATATAAAACAGAGGCGGCTTATAAGGGTGAGCCACCTGGAGAATGGCCAGGCCCTTTTTTTGTAGCCAATTCAAAAGATGGAACATATGCACAGCAAGTTATTTTGACATTGCTGTGCATACTGTATGTTCATTGTTTTTAACATTTTTTGAGCTCTCTGTCAGGCAGATCCCAGGCGGAACTCACCTGGAAAAGAAATCATCTACACATACATTATGGGAAGGGGTAAAAAATATAATTACAAATATTACAATCTTAATCCACTCCATGTTATAAATGTTCATGGGTGGCTAATAATTGTCCAGGATTGTGAATAAGTCCCTACCTAACCAAATGAGTTATGTTACCTACACATTAAGCCCCAAAGGTATGAAACACATAGAAAGAAAGTTTGTTTTACACGCATACCTCTCGCCTCTTGATTCCTTCCCTTAGTAGGTTAACCACGTCTTCACCCTCACAGTCAGTTGCTTTAAAGCCCTTGGTCCATGTCAGCAGGATCCCCTGTATAGACATAAGCACTGTTACATCACAAGTCAGTGTATGTGTCCTAACCTCTAAATATATTTAATTACTTTTCTGACAAATCCCACAACCCCATAGTTGCCCTCATGACTTACAGCATCCAAACTGGTTTGCTTGCAGGGGAATGAGAAGGTGAAACCAAGAGGAAGTCGCGCCCCTTTAATTCCCATGTAATCCAAGAAATCAGAGATGCAGTGAACAATGTGATCAAAAAGCTGAAACAAGACAATGATAATATTGGTTTGGATGTAAACAGAGATACACTGATCCTTAGTGTCATCATTGGTAATGCAGAGGGGACAAATAATGCACCCGGATCTGTCATATGCATTCAAATTTTACTTATTTTTCTAGGGCCCAAATTTGACTGATAACAACAGATTGATATCCAGCTTAAAATATTGGGGAAGTCTGAATAGAGACACACTTTAGACTGTTAGACATTAGTAATGTGTATTGGGGACTTTAAGGCCAGGTTTTCTTACAGCTGATTGCTAGATATCCCTGCATTTTGTTATTACTTATTGTCAAAAGACGTGTCTAACTAGTCAGGATTGTTAAAAGGGAAGATCGTCATTAACATATATAGTTGCAATGCCTTGAAATAAATACTCATACCCCATGAACCTTTCCACATTTTTTCCAATTTTCACATTATACCCACAAACTTAAATGTATTTTATCAGGATTTTATGTGATGTACCAACACAAGGTAGAAAGTATTTGTGATGTGTAACAGAAATAAGACATGGTTTTCTATGTTTAAAAAATATAAATCTGAATCTACACCCCAGTCTCAAGACTTTTGCAGCCTCTAACAGGTTTTCCTCCAGGATTGCACTGTATTTAGGTCTATCCATCTTCCCATCAACTTTGACCAGCTCCCCTGTCCCTGACGAAGAAAAGCATCCCCACTGCATGATGCTGCCGCCACCATGTTTGACAGTAAGGATGGTGTTTTCAGGGTAAAGTGAAGTGGTAGTTTTCCACCACACATAGCAATCTGCATTTAGCTTAAAAGTTCTCCTTTGGTCTCATCTGACCAGAGCCCCTTCTTCTACATGCTAGCAGTGTCCACTAAATGGCTTTTTGCAAGCTGAAATGGAACTTCTTATTTCAAAAATGGCTTTCCCTTTGCAACTATTCCATAAAGGCCAGATTTGTGGAATATACGACTAGTAATTGTCCTACCTGAGCTGTGGATCTCTGCAGTTCCTCCAGAGTGACCTTGTGCTTCTTGGCTTCCTCTCTAATTAATGCTCTCCTTGCCTGGGATGTCAGTTTAGTTGGGCGGCCATGTCTTGGTAGGTTTTCAGTTGTGCCATACTCATTCCATTTTGGTAAGATGGATTGAACAGTGCTCTCTGAGATGTTCAGAGTTTGGGCTATTTTTTTATAACCTAACCCTACTTTACTCTTCTCCGCAATTTTATCTCTGACCTGTTTGGTTTTCATGATGCTGTTGATCTCTAATGTCCTCAAACAAACTTCTGAGGCCTTCACAGAACAGCTATAGTTATTCTGAGAATAAATTACACATATGTGGACTCAATTTACTAATTATGTGACTTCTAGTGGCAATGGGTCACTCAGGCTTTTATTTAGGGGTATCAGGCTGAATACAAATGCACATCAAAATTTTCAGATTTATATTTTTTAATATTCAGAAAACCATGTATCGTTTCCTTTACACTTGAACACTTCACTAATACTTGCTACTTTGCATTGGTATATCACATAAAATCCCATAAAAATACATTTAAATTTGCGGGTGTGTAACATGAACATTTCTGGAAAAGTTCTTGAGGTGTGAAGACTATTTTAGGGAACTGTAAGGTCATAAGGTTTTCTATTGGACACAAAGGATAAATGTATTATCTCTCTGACTCACCTCATCCCCAGTCCCTTGCATGACATCTGTAGGAATGGCATAGATTTTATTATGCATTTCCACTGTTCTTCTTTTTCCACTGCGGATCTTGACAAGTAAAACTCTAAAGTTTGTTCCTCCAAGGTCCAAAGCCAGAAAATCACCATTTTCTAGAACAATTACCAATGAAACGCGATAAGTATAGATGATACACAATTAATACAAAAACAAAGACCTTGCTTGCTTTAGAAAAAGTTAAGTTGATCATACAGTTTGGATCAAGGGTGGGAAACCTCAGGCCTGCGGGCCATTTACGGCCCTTGATGATATTTTATCTGGCAGATTCCCAGGGACCGCAATGCTTGGGCCAACAGCTGTATTTTGATGGCTTCCAGCTCATTCATTTTTTCTTGCTCCGTGAGCACACGCACACAGTGTTCACTACTGATTGTTGAGACACGTGCAATGAAAAATTACATCCTGACATCAGTACCAGAGCCAGGACGTACTTTGTTGGATTACTTAGCGCACCATTTGTACAGCCCCTGAAGGATGGTACAGATGTCCAAATGGCCCTTGGCACAAAAGAGATTCACCACTCCTGCATTAGATTATCGGCGGCTTTGCCGGGCGATTTGGAGGAGCCCGGATCTTATGTGTATGGGGGTCTCCCACCCTGCATACCAATGTTCTATAACATGATTTCAGTAATGAAAGAAAATCAGATTATTTAAAGGAGTGAATATCATACATAAAATTCCAATTACAGAGAAACAGGAAGCATGGCATAATCATATGCTGGTTATGCAACATATTCCCAGAATTGTCATATATGCAATATGACTGTAGAACAGAAAGTATCATGTTTTTAAAACAATTTTTGTTGATTTTCTTTTCATAATAAATATAAAACTTGAATTTAGGACCTTGTCCACAATCTAGCAGTAACAAGTAATTATGGATGTTCATAAAACAAGTATTGTGCTCCCCAGTGGATAACTTGAATGCAAAAGCTCCAATGGGATAACTAATTATTGCAAGTCTTTAAAAAGACTTTTTTGGCCCTTTAGGCACCAGGCTCCAGGGCCCGGGTGTGATTGCAACTCCTGCACCTATTCTAGTTAAGCCCCTGGGGTTTCCTATATTTGGATGGTGACCATTACCGGTGCCGTCTGGTGTACTGCGCACAAATGTTGGCAACATTTTCACTTTTGCAATTTCATGAGTCTTCTTCTTCAGTCCATTCTCCATCTCAACCCGCATCCTTCTCTTCACCTCCAACAACTGTTCATGACTGAGGTTGAACTCCTCGAGTGTCTCATCCATCTGTCTCCTCTGTTCAGCCAAACGGTAAGCCACCGCTGTCACCATAGCAGCTCCCTTACCGCTGCCGCTCTCCGACAACAGAAATCGCACATCTGAGTCAGGGACCAATCGCCTCACTGTTTTGTGTAAGCGTCTGGCGTATCTGCACAAAACATATAAGAGAAAACATGACGTCAACTGTATCATGTCTACTAAGACTAAAGTTTCTTTCTTTATATAAGATAGAGCAACAAGGAGAAAGGACCAAAAGTGCAATGTGCAGGACCATGCGGGACCCACATAGGCGTCAGATCTCATTGTAATAGCCAATGGCAAATCCAACACAAAAGAAAAGTTATGACTCTCACCAACTTTCTTAAACTAACGCCTTGGCCATTCACCTTGGTGTCATAGTTTCACGGTTTTAAGGCTGAAACAAAATCGTAAGTCCATCAAGTTCAACTTGTAACTTACCATCTTGATCCAGAAGAAGGCAAAAAACCACACGAGCTAGATGCTAATTGCTCCTATTAGGGGAAAAATTCTCTGCCAACCCCACATACAGCCATCAGACTAGTTCTCTGGATTCCCCCTTGTCACCGTCATAAGCTTAGGTGTAAAAAGATACGTAAGTAAGATCTCTGTACTGTCCCTTCATATTTTTGTACATTGTAATAAGATCGCCATTGTGATGGTTAATTTATGGAACAGGATCAAGAATGTCCTGGTTGCATATTTTAGAAAAATAATATTACCAATGAAAGCTACTAGATTTCTGGAGATGGGACATTTATCTAGGGAGTTATCCTGTTTGCCATCATTTGAGCTGCATGAACGGGAAGGGATTTTTCTCCACCTAATGTGCAGTCGGCATTTGAATCTTAATGGCCTTTATGGAGCAAGATTATAGTTACATATAGAAATGTTGAAAAATCCATTTAAGTAAAGTAGAGAAATGAACGTTTCCAATATCTAGAACAAATAATCAGTAGAAAGTAATTATTTGCAATAATGGTGTCAAAGTAATTAGGGATAAGGAATATCCCAAACCCCCACTTCTGAGAACATCAGGTAAGTGAGGATGATGATGGGGGGAGAGAGATTAATGATCAATTAATCACAGCTGGGACACTTACTGTGGATGCATCTTATACAAAGATCCATCAATGCCAACTGTGGTGCGCAGCCTGGGAACACCTTTATTGTCCCGAAGACGGGTTAGGATCCCACCCACTGTAGAGGCTATCAGGTTAGCTGAGCGGAAGGAAACAATTGTGCAGACATGTTGGACAGCGATACAATCTTCATGGGAGGGTTCCACCCCCAATCTGGTCAATATGTCTTTGGCTTTGCTTAAACCTTCTTTGCTCCTGAAAAGAAAATATGAATTATTGAAATGAGCACATACTGGCTGGTAATACACGACTCCTTATGACGTGTATTGTCCTGAGTACATGTTTATATATATGCTGTATGTACATAGTAACTTACTTCTCTATGGCAGATACATGTTTAGTTTCAAATTTCCCTCTAGTTAGCAGCTCTGGAGTGATCCTTCCTTCGAAAATAAGTCCTTCTTTGGCCATTTTTACCAAGATAAGTCTGACAAGTTCTCCCATATACATTCCACTGACCATCTTCTCAAACCTGCAGAGAAAGAAACACATTGCTCATACTGACATTGCAAAAATTATTAACGACAAGGCGATATGGTTTTAAATTTTCTTCCATGTCATTACCATTGAGTAGAGATGAGCGAACCCGAATTTGGTGTTCATACCGGACACCTAGTGTCCGATGCTGAACTCCGAACACTGAATTCGAGAGCGAGACGGAGACAGAGAGATACCAGCTCCAAATTTCAGGTCCCCATTGATTTCTACGCAGTTCAAGTTTGGGTACAGTTCTTGTACCCAAACTGAACTTTGGACTAAAGTTTGGTCAAATCCAACTATGGGTCCGCTCATCCCTACTGATGACTGTTTGACACATTTCTGTCATATGTTTAATAAACAAGCTGTCTTGGGTTTACCGCAGCAGAAGACTGCGGCAAATGATTTCTCCTACTCCTGACCTGTTTAGAAGCACTTCACCTTCATATTAAACGGTGCAGGTTTCTTTTAGCAGTACAGGGGTTAATCTGCTCAGTTGAGAGCTCTTGGAAGCTTTCTTGCATTAAGGCTCTCATCTGTGCACTGTTATCCACTCCCATCTCCTATATAATTTGGGCACTGGCTAGCACTCATTGTCAGAGCTAGCTGTTGCTAGGTTTTGAGTGTGTGCTAATTCCCCTTCTTCTCCTACTTTGCTTTTATCCCATCCTCCACTACCCGGTGTTTACCTCTATTGTTTATGTGAGTATATTTGTATGATTGGTATTTTTTCCTTTATCCCTGTTCATATGACCTTATTAGTCTGGTTGGTGTATTATGGCACACTACTAAGGGGGAAGGGTACAGAATAAGGATCGATTCAGGAGCTAAGGCAAGGTATGTGGCATCGGCGTCTTCACCATTAGAAGTAATCCGGGGAACAAGGTGAGCTAGGGGCCCCTAGCGTTAGGGACAGTGAAGGAGCCCCTGGTCCCGGGACACCCGACAACAGAGTTGTGATACATGCCTAAAGCTCACATCACCCACAGTTATATATAAATGTATATATTACATTCTTTGATCACCTGATGCTCATGTTTCTCGCTACTTTGTTAAACTGGACATGTACACTACTATTCTCCAAATAAATAGGTTAAAAAATTTTTGGGATTGTCTACAGATGGGCCTCCTGTTTCTAAAACCTCTGCTTGTCCACTGTCTTGGCATTGAAGAATGCCATTTCAGTAGGTGTAACTGACTGCCCCCTAGTACTTGTCACCAAAGTGTCTCTAGGGCCACCATTGTGATTAGGAATCTGCAGTGCGGGACACTAATATGTATTATCTGCAATTATCCTTTTTACAATTTTTCCAGAGTTAAATGTTAACTAGGCTTTTAAATATGGTTTGATATGTGATAGATCCTGTTTAGTAGTGTTGTTAGGTGGCGTCCAATTCCAGAGACTGCCACTGATTGCTTTATGAGTTGAGACTGTCAAACTGCTGCAAATCATGCAGCTGCAGAAACTTGAACATAATATACGAGCATGCCCAGATACTCGGATAACACCCAACATGCTCGGATAAGACGTTAACAGAGCACGTTCTCTCATCACTAGTGGGGAACTTGGACCCCACCTATCAACATTACTAAAAAGGAGATCTAACAATTAAAAAAAATGTGCCCATACACCTTCAATTGCTGTTGGCAGAACAGTCATCCAGCAGACAGCTTTCCCCAACTCTCCCATACACACGTACAATTGGGGCAACCATCAAAGTAAATGTAGCTCCTTCCACATTCTACAAATGCAAAAGCGACTTTTAGGGTTTGAACTGCCCCCGGTGTGTGCAGTTACTTACAGCTGTTTTCCTGGATTCAGGGAACCTCTGTCAATCTCTCTATCAAATTCAGTCCTAATGTCTTCCAAAGATCCATCATCCCCAAAAGCTCCCCATTCAGTGTTAATGCACATTCTCCCCTCATCTCCTTCTACTAAATCAATGTGTCTCAGCTCCTCCATGTAGCAGGCATTAGTTCCAGTACCTTAGAGGATAAATCACAGTAAGTCAGATGGCAAATGATTCATCATTAGACCCCTAGACACAAATGATTGTATCATGTTACCAATGATTATGCCAACTTCACAGCGCTGGTCATCAAATCCACAAGTCATCATTGTCCCAACAGTATCATTTACAACGGCCATAATGTCTGCATCATAGTCCTATAAACAAGAACAAAACAGTAAGAAAGCAATAACTTACTAACGTATATATAAAAGTATTTAAAAAGGATCTGCCAGCAGGTATAGAGGCAGAAACCCTGATTCCAGGGATATGTCACTTGCTGGGCTACTTGCTGTAGTTTGATAGAATTACTGTTTTCTCTGCTGCAGATCTAGCAGTTCTCTGAATGTTGAGCTGTGTATAATTGCCCACATCTCTGGTTGACAGCTTTCTGCCCATAGAAAGCTGCCAATCAGTGGTGGGATCGGGGTTGCATAGCGCTCATGAATATACTTGACTACCTGGCAGCAGGTTTACTAGTCCTCTACTGATAATCTGCAGCTGATAAAATAGTGATTTTTATCAAAACTACACTAGACAGACCAGTAAGTGACTGGAATCAGAGTCTCTGCCTCTACATTATGCAGCTCTCAGAGTAAGTGGTAAAAACCTGGTGACAGATTCCCTTTAAGAGGATAGTGAAATCCTTTTTAGGAATAAGAAATATATAATTAATGCATCATTTATTAAATTATTCATATTTTACCACAGATGCATTTATAGGAATCACAGTACATAATGTTAGTCATCTGTGACCATCTGTATTTCCAAAATAAGACGGCTCTAGAAACCCTGCGTAGGTCATACTGATAGATCCTACCAGGCAACGTAGATATATCAGTAATTCAAAACGTTCATCATAATACATTGAAAGTTCATTTTTATTCCTTTCTATATAAAATACTTTCAACTTCTGCTCAGAAGGCACAAGACTCACCCCTCGTTTTTTGATGGCCTTGTTCAGCAGTTTAACCACATCCATCCCTTCGACCTCACTGGCCTTGAATCGTTTGGTCCATGTGAGCAGCACACCCTGTAGCAATAATACCGAAATAAGTGGCATATACTAGTGATAAACAGCAACCCTTCTGCAGCAGGACAGAGAGGTAAACTATGATAAAACTGTTGCACTTCTCTATATCCCACGGCATTTTATTTGGAGATATTGACACCAAAGCAGCAAAAATACTATTACTTAATTGGGAAATGCGGAAATACATAAAATGCAATTTGTCTCCTTCAGTTGCTATAGAAACATAATCATCACTATCCAATTACAGGTAACATGTCAAATGTTGATCTCTCCCCCAAAACCATTAACATGACTGTATAGTCCTTTATATGATAAGCCAGTCTAGAATTTTATCTTTTACAGGGTTATGTTAATTGCCTGGGTGATACAAGTTTTAAGATTGTCCCATTAAGGTAGGCTAGTGAATCAGAAATGATGGCCAGTCAGGGGCATGGCTTTGGTATCCTGTCTCTGCAGCCTAAAGGAGCCCATGGGCAGGGGCGGACATACAGCCAGCGCAGCCGGTGCAGCTGCAAAGGGGCCCGGAGGTGGATAGGGGCCCTTGCATGCAGGCAGGGCCGGCATCACCACCCGGTGCACCTGACAAGTACCGGCGCCCACCGTGCTTTAAACTGTTTGAAATACTTACCTCTCCTCTTCTCCGCAGCTCCAGTCTCTTCCATGTCTTCTCTCTCTGTGACGTCTCAGGGCATAGGGCACGTTGAAGTCACTACCGCGTGCCCTCTGTCCTGAGCACTGCAGAGAAACAGAAGTCGCTGAGCAGACCGCACCTGAGGGAGACTAAGTATTTGATTATTCCTGTAGATTATAACCCTGCAAGAGCAGGGTCATCTCCCCTCTGTATCAGTCTGTGACTGTTAGTTTGTTTACTGTAAGTGATATCTGTAATTTGTATGTAACCCCTTCTCATGTACAGCACCATGGAATCAATAGTGATATATAAATAAATAATAATAATAATATTTTTTTTTATATAAATTCAAAGCATTATATGGGGCCACTTTGTATGAAGCATTATAAGGGCCAATTCAGTAAGGAGCATATATGGGGCCATCTGTATGGAGCATTATGTGGGGCCCATCTGTATGAGCATATATGGGGCCCATCCTGTGTATGGGCCATTAGGGTTGGGGCCCATTCTGTATGGAGCATATATGGGGCCCATCTGTATGAGCATGATATGGGGCCCATCTGTATGGAGCATTATGGGGCCCATTCTGTATGGAGCATTATGGTGGCCCATCCTGTATGGAGCATATATGGGCCCCATTCTGTATGGAGCAATATATGGGGCCCATTCTGTATGGAGCATTATGTGGGCCCATCCTGTATGGAGCAATATATGGAGCCCATCCTGTATGGAGCAATATATGGGGCCCATCCTGTATGGAGCAATATATGGGGCCCATCCTGTATGGAGCAATATATGGAGCCCATCCTGTATGGAGCAATATATGGGGCCCATCCTGTATGGAGCAATATATGGGCCCATCCTGTATGGAGCAATATATGGGCCCATCCTGTATGGAGCAATATATGGAGCCCATCCTGTATGGAGCAATATATGGAGCCCATCCTGTATGGAGCAATATATGGGCCCATCCTGTATGGAGCAATATATGGGCCCATCCTGTATGGAGCATATATGGAGCCCATCCTGTATGGAGCAATATTATGGAGAGCCCATCCTGTATGGAGCAATATATGGGGCCCATCTGTATGGAGCAATATATGGGGCCCATCTGTATGGAGCATTATATGGGCCCATCCTGTATGGAGCAATATATGAGGCCCATTCTGTATGGAGCATTATATGGGGCCCTATCCTGTATGGAGCATATATGGAGCCCATCCTGTATGGAGCAATATATGGGCCCATTTAGTATTGGAGCATTATATGGAGCTAGGCCCATCCTGTATGGAGCATTATATGGAGCCTATCCTTATGGAGCAATATATGGGGCCCATTCTGTATGGAGCATTATATGGAGCCCATCCTGTATGGAGCATTATATGGAGCCCTATCCTGTATGGAGCAATATATGGGGCCCATTCAGTATGGAGCATTATATGGAGCCCATCCTGTATGGAGCATTATATGGAGCCCATCCTGTATGGAGCAATATATGGGGCCCATTCAGTATGGAGCATGATATGGGGCCCATTCAGTATGGAGCATTATATGGGCCCATTCTGTATGGAGCATTAGTGTGGCCCATCCTGTATGGAGCATGATATGGGGCCCATTCTGTATGGAGCATGATATGGGGCCCATTCAGTATGGAGCATTATATGGGGCCCATTCTGTATGGAGCATTATGTGTGGCCCATCCTGTATGGAGCAATATATGGAGCCTATCCTGTATGGAGCAATATATGGGGCCCATTCTGTATGGAGCATTATGTGGGGCCCATCCTGTATGGAGCAATATATGGAGCCCATCCTGTATGGAGCAATATATGGGGCCCATCCTGTATGGAGCAATATATGGGGCCCATCCTGTATGGAGCAATATATGGAGCCCATCCTGTATGGAGCAATATATGGGGCCCATCCTGTATGGAGCAATATATGGAGCCCATCCTGTATGGAGCAATATATGGGGCCCATCCTGTATGGAGCAATATATGGAGCCCATCCTGTATGGAGCAATATATGGAGCCCATCCTGTATGGAGCAATATATGGAGCCCATCCTGTATGGAGCAATATATGGGGCCCATCCTGTATGGAGCAATATATGGAGCCCATCCTGTATGGAGCAATATATGGAGCCCATCCTGTATGGAGCAATATATGGGGCCCATTCTGTATGGAGCAATATATGGGGCCCATTCAGTATGGAGCATTATATGGGTCCCATCCTGTATGGAGCAATATATGAGGCCCATTCTGTATGGAGCATTATATGGGGCCCATCCTGTATGGAGCATTATATGGAGCCCATCCTGTACGGAGCAATATATGGGGCCCATTTAGTATGGAGCATTATATGGAGCCCATCCTGTATGGAGCATTATATGGAGCCTATCCTTTATGGAGCAATATATGGGGCCCATTCTGTATGGAGCATTATATGGAGCCCATCCTGTATGGAGCATTATATGGAGCCTATCCTGTATGGAGCAATATATGGGGCCCATTCAGTATGGAGCATTATATGGAGCCCATCCTGTATGGAGCATTATATGGAGCCCATCCTGTATGGAGCAATATATGGGGCCCATTCAGTATGGAGCATTATATGGAGCCCATCCTGTATGGAGCATTATATGGAGCTTATCCTGTATGGAGCAATATATGGGGCCCATTCTGTATGGAGCATTATCTGGGGCCCATTATACTGTATGTGTTAGCACCCTGCAGGATCCCTGCTCTGACAGGCAGGGTCTCCGGTGTGTCACTTCACTTACTCACGCTGTGGTCAGTTCTTCCCTTCCCCATGCTCTACATGCTTCCAGCCAGGCATGTCCTTAGGAAACGCGCGCGCTCCCACCCTTTTAAAGGGCCAGCACGTCCTCTTAAAGGGCCAGCACGTGCACTTGCTATTTCCTCCCCAGCCAATGGCTGTGGGACATTATATACAGCTCTGGCAAAAATTAAGAGACCACTTTCAAATTTTTCAGTTTGTCTGATTTTTCTCTTTATAAGGTATATTTTTGAGTAAGATGTAAATTGCTCTTTTATTCTATAAAATGAGAAATAATCAAAATAACAAAAAATGCAGTGCTTGCAGACCTCAAATAATACTAAGAAAACAAGTTTATAATCATTTAGAAACAACAATACTAATGTTTTCACTCAGGAAGAGTTCTGCTATATTTAGGCGGGTTCATGTATGCTCTTTAATGGGAGGGCCATTAATACTGATGCTTTGAGCACTTTACATTTCTTTTTGGCATTTTACCCCGTAGCATGGAAGTTTAATATATTACACTTTATTCATAGCTTGTTGCAATAGATATATGCATATTTATATATAATTCCATTTTTTTTTCCAGGAGTTTGTGCTATATACATTTATTAAACTGACCTTGTATTTTTTGGTCTGTAATTCATTGGTTCCCCCCCCCCCCCCCGTTGGGGTATGTTTCTGTGTAATTTAGAAATGTGGCTTTTAAATATTTTTTTTAAATTCTACTAATAAATGTTAAATTTTAATATATTCTTGGTTCGCTTCATTTAGTCAGTAGTTTAATTACTACTTTCTTGGTTTGCATGCATTACTTGGAAGTGCCATTTGGTATTTAAATTTGGTCAACTTTTTGATTTATTCTACAGGTACTAAAACCCTGAAACCTGTGGACCCTCAATCACCTGGATCCCCTCTGCTGTATGGTATTGTAGAATTTACAACAGATATCACTCATGTAATGTAAGAAGTGAAGTATTTGGCATTGTACTATACCTATATTTCAGCTGCAGATGGAAGGAAGAGAGCCACAGGATTCATTACTGATGGGTAGGCGGAGCCCCAGATCAGGATGACACCTCAGATCAAAAGCGTGTTGACTGGCTGGCTCCTCCAGCTCGGGCTCCTCCTACTCAGCTCCTTCAGTCTAAGATTTGAGGTCTCAGAGGATGGTCGCTGCTAATGCAGCTCCTGAGAAGATTTTATTATTTTATATTCGGACAGGGGACTTGGATCACCAGTTGGTCTAGAGGTCTCAGGGTATCAGCGCTGCTGTACCCCAACCTCTCCCTTGGCGGATCTGTATCTACATTATGGTCCCTGCAGAATCTTGCCGGCCCTGGGGGATGAGGATGGCTTCCCTGGCGGGGACGCAAACCACACGTGGGGTCACTGCGTTCCTCGCCCTGGGGGGAAGCATGGGCACAAGCGCCACAAATCCTGAGGGGTCCCTGTGGCGCTAAGCTGGTGAGTACTCCACAAAATTTTTATTAATAATGTGTGAGTGCTTTAGCGTCTGAGGTGGCAGCGCTATTACATGTTTATCAAAGCTACATGATTATCAGTATGCTTCAGCACTGCGGTGACAGCGCCGTTACATGTAAAGGTGGTGAACTTTTGTCCGCAGGCAGATACCTGCAGGACAGAGAGGGAGCAGGAGCGGGGGAGTTTGCGCTCAATATTTGAGCTAGCAGGGGGCGTGGCCTATCGCTTCCCGGTCTTTTGTGCAGGAAGACGCGCGCTCTGATGCTTCTCTTCCGACTCCCTCACTGCGGCGGCCATTACCAAAGGCTCCTGGGATCCTCAGACCGCTCCTCTCATCATAGACACCACGGCCAGCTGGGTGAGTGCTGATCCCTCACCCCGCAGCGCAGAGATCGCTATCCTGCAGCTGCAGTCTCATTAGAGACCTGGATATTTAGCTGGGGCTCACACAATATTATTGTGGGGAGTCTGCGACATTAACCCTTCTGAGGGTTATTTCTGCCAGCGTTTTTACTGTAATACCGCTGGGGTAGCTCTACCTGTAAAAGAGCTTTAACCCTTCAGCGATTTATTTAAAAAAAAACCGCATTTTTTGCTGGTACTGCCGTTTTGACCTGCTAATACAGGTGAGGCATGTCTGAACAGAGTTCAGAAGCCGCGGACCATGTCCCAGTGCCACTGCGGCAATCTGATACGCAGACCTCAACAGCGTCTAGCGCTGCGGTCGACAGTGGTGCAAAATTGGATGATATCGCTCGCTCGCTTAACAGCTTGTCTGACCTTTTAGGTCAATATGTGTCAGCTAAATCCTCTCAGGATAGGAAGCGACGCAGGCCGTTACCGGCCTCTACACGAAGCGAGTCAGACGTATCTGATTTGGATGGTGGACAGGGTTCCCCTTTAAGTTCGGATGGAGAGATATCCGATTCAGATGAGGACGAATGGCAGGGGCGTTCTTCTCTTGCAAAATGTACGGAGGCATTGATTGAAGCCATGAGAGAGGTTTTACAGTTACCGGAGGTGGTACCTAGTCGTCCTGGTAAATCAGCACGTATGTTCCAGGAGTACCGTACTTCGCGTACAACATTGCCAGCTCTGGAGGAGCTTAATAGTGTAATAGAGGAGGAACGTCTGTGTCCAGATAAGCGTTTTCACGGAACGCGTTTCTTTGATGCACTTTATCCATGCTCTGCGGAGTTAAAGGATAATTGGACTCCTTCTCCTGAAGTGGATGTTTCTTTATCCCAGCTTAGTAAATCCTCATTACTCCCTGTTAAAGGGAAGGCGAGTTTGCAGGAGCCGTTGGACAGAAAAACGGAGATGGCGGCAAAATCAAACTATGAGGCCGCGGGTCATGGATTCCGAGCGGTGCTAGGATCCATGTGTGCTTCTAGAGCTTCTCTAGGCTGGTTGGCACGTCTAAAGATGGCGTTGCAGAATGGATCTCCGTTATCTGATATACAGGAAATTTGCGAATGGTTAGAAACTGCAGCCTGTTATATCTTTGATGCGGGTCTGGATACGGCATCCCTTCTGGCCAGAGCGCAAGCTACAGCGGTTACAGTCAGAAGAGCTTTATGGCTCAGACAGTGGGCCGGGGACGCAGTTTCCAAACAAGGTTTATTGGCCTTACCTTACAAGGGTGGCCTTCTTTTTGGATCTGACCTTACAGAGCTGATTTCCAAGGCAAAGGCGAAGGAAACAGCATTGCCACAGCGTAGGGCCATGGCTTCGGTGTCTAGCAAGCCTGGTGTCTATAGCGGTCGGCGGTCCTTTCGGGGCCGAGGACGATTCGGTCACTCCTCGTGGGGATCGGGTCGTTCTTCTTTCTCGGGAAAGAAGTCCTCCCAGAAAGCTCGCACTCCCTGGAAGCAGAATTTCCGTCAGGACAAGCGGGAATCTGACAAGAAGCCCGCCAAGTCAGACTGACGCCAGGGGTCCACTCGAGGACTCTCGAGTGGGGGTTCGCCTGCTTCAGTTCAAGGCGACTTGGATATCTCGCGTTCCAGATTCCTGGGTAACGCGGGTGGTGTCGGCAGGCTATTTCATAGAGTTTTCTTCTCGACCCCCAAATATTTTTTGTCAGTCTCGCTGTTATGTTTCGGTAGCTGAGGAGTGCAGGCAAAAAAGGAAATACACCAGAGCAGTTGGAATCTATGGGATTGCAGTACCCTGACTAACCACCACAACTAGAGGCAGCCGTGGAGCGTTCCTACGTTGGTCCTAGACGCCTCGTCACAGCCTGAGAAACTAACTACACCTAAAGATAGAAATAGGAAAGCTATCTGCCCCGGAGCAGAACCCCAAAGATAATAGAAAGCCCCCAAACATGTAATGGCGGTTAGACAAGAGGAAATACTGACACAGAAAGAAAATAGTATGAGCAAACGCTGGGGCCCAAACTATCTAAATAGAAAAGGACAGGAAGGGTACTTACTGCAATCCCAGAAAACCCTGAAAAACACCAACTCTACTAATTTCAAAATCACCTGAGATCACACGACCTCTACCACCTAAATTAGTTCTCTGGTGTAACAAAAACAGCAGCCACTGAAAAAACTGGAAAAAGCAAAAGTACAAAACACAGTGGCTGGACTAAACTGAGAAGGCAAAAGCCCCCGGAGGGGACCCTGAAGGCCCCCACAGAAGTGCAGGACCAAATGCAAAAATATAGCAAAAACACAAAATAAGAAATTGTCTTATCTGATAGCAGGAGATGCAGACACGACACAGCAGGCTACAAGGGAAACTGGAAAGAAGGATTCAGACCAGAACAATTGATCACCGGCAACCCTGATGGGAAAATGACTCCCTTACATAAGACCAATCAGTAACACCTGATTCCCAGTCCTCACAATCCTCACTAGTACCGCTTGTAACCACCAGAGGGAGCCTCTGCTCAGAACTCATCTCAAACCCATTCACAACAGTACCCCCCCCTTGAGGAGGGGGTCACCGAACCCTCATTTGAGCAACCAGGTCGGTCAGGATGAGTTCTATGATACGCACGGATAAGTCTCCTAGCATGGATGTCCGAAGCAAACACCCAAGAATTGTCTTCCTGACCATAACCTCTCCATTTAACCAAATACTGGAGTCTACGTCTAGAAAAACGAGAATCCAATATTTTCTCAACCACATACTCCAGATTGCCCTCAACCAAAACAGGGTCAGGAGGCACAGCAGCAGGAACCACTGGCTCAACAAACCTCTTCAACAAGGACTTGTGGAACACGTTATGGATCTTAAATGTCCCTGGAAGAAGCAAACGAAAAGAAACAGGATTAATAATCTCCATGATCTTATAAGGTCCAATGAACCTAGGCTTAAATTTAGGAGATGCTACTCTCATAGGAATATTCTTTGAGGACAACCAGACCAAGTCCCCCACTTTAAACCGAGGACCATCAGTCCTATGCCGGTTAGCAAACCGCTGGGCCTTCTCCTGAGAGAGGGACAACCTCTCCACTACCTGGTCCCAAATCTGCTGCATACGCTCAACAACAGAGTCAACACCTGGACAGACAGAAGCCTCCGTCTGTCCTGAAGAAAATCGAGGGTGAAACCCAGAATTACAGAAAAACGGAGACATCAAAGTGGCAGAGCTAGCCCTATTATTAAGAGCAAACTCAGCCAAAGGCAAAAAAGAGACCCAGTCATCCTGATCAGCAGACACAAAGCATCTTAGATAAGTCTCCAATGTCTGATTTGTTCTCTCAGTTTGACCATTGGTCTGAGGATGAAATGCCGAGGAGAAAGACAATTGAACACCCAGTTTAGAACAAAAAGTCCTCCAAAATCTGGAAACAAACTGGACTCCTCTGTCAGACACAATGTTCTCAGGAATGCCGTGTAAACGAACCACGTGCTGAAGGAACAACGGCACCAATTCAGAGGAGGAAGGCAACTTAGGTAATGGCACAAGATGTATCATTTTGGAAAACCTATCACAAATTACCCAGATGGTGGTCATTCTCTGAGAAACAGGAAGATCGGAAATGAAATCCATAGAGATATGGGTCCATGGTCTCTTGGGCACAGGCAATGGCATCAACAAACCACTAGAGCGAGAGCAAGGCTTGGAGCGAGAGCAAGTCCCGCAGGACTGCACAAATTCCCTGACATCGCGAGACAAGGTAGGCCACCAAAAGGACCGACTAACCAAGTCTCTGGTACCAAAAATTCCGGGATGCCCAGCCAATGCGGAACAATGAATCTCAGACATCACACTCTTTTTCCATTGGTCCGGGACAAACAATTTTCCAACAGGGCAGCGCTCGGGCCTATCCTCCTGACACCCCTCCAGAGCAAGTCTCAAATTGGGCGAGATGGCGGAAAGAACTACACCCTCCTTCAAAATAACAGAGGGATCAGATAGCTCAGGAGAGTCCGCAAGGAAACTCCTCGAGAGGGCATCCGCCTTAACATTCTTAGTGCCAGGAAGAAAGGAAACCACAAAATTAAAACGTGTGAAAAACAAGGCCCACCTGGCCTGTCTAGGATTGAGTCGCTTGGCAGATTCCAGATAGACCAGATTCTTATGGTCCGTAAGGACCACCACCTGATGTTTGGCTCCCTCCAGCCAATGTCTCCACTCTTCAAAAGCCCACTTCATGGCCAATAACTCCTGATTACCCACGTCATAATTACGTTCAGTAGGAGAAAATTTTCGAGAGAAAAAGGCACAAGGGTTACTTTTAGAGGTCTCTGGATCTTTTTGGGACAAAACGGCACCTGCCCCAATTTCAGAGGCATCAACCTCCACCTGAAATGGCAGAGAAACATCAGGCTGCCGTAGAACAGGAGCAGAAGTGAATCTCTGCTTAAGTTCCTGAAATGCAGAGACTGCCTCAGGAGGCCAATTCACCACATCAGAACCCTTTCTGGTCAAATCAGTTAATGGTTTAACAATAACAGAGAAATTACCAATAAATTTACGATAAAAATTGGCAAAACCCAAAAATCTCTGAAGAGCCTTTAATGAAGTAGGTTGGACCCAATCACAGATGGCCTGAACCTTGACCGGGTCCATTTCAATAACAGATGGGGACAAAATGAATCCCAGAAATGAGATCTTCTGTACGCCAAAAAGACACTTTGATCCCTTCACATACAGAGCATTCTCTCTCAAAATCTGGAATACAGTTCGAACATGTTTCACATGAGAGTCCCAGTCATTAGAAAAAATCAAGATATCATCCAAATAAACAATCAGAAACTTGTCCACAAAATCCCTGAAAATGTCATTCATGAAGGACTGGTGTTATGTTACGGTAGCTGAGGAGTGCAGGCAAAAAAGGAAATACACCAGAGCAGTTGGAATCTATGAGATTGCAGTACCCTGACTAACCACCACAACTAGAGGCAGCCGTGGAGCGTTCCTACGTTGGTCCTAGACGCCTCGTCACAGCCTGAGAAACTAACTACACCTAAAGATAGAAATAGGAAAGCTATCTGCCCCGGAGCAGAACCCCAAAGATAATAGAAAGCCCCCAAACATGTAATGGCGGTTAGACAAGAGGAAATACTGACACAGAAAGAAAATAGTATGAGCAAACGCTGGGGCCCAAACTAACTAAATAGAAAAGGACAGGAAGGGTACTTACTGCAATCCCAGAAAACCCTGAAAAAACACCAACTCTACTAATTTCAAAATCACCTGAGATCACACGACCTCTACCACCTAAATTAGTTCTCTGGTGTAACAAAAACAGCAGCCACTGAAAAAACTGGAAAAAGCAAAAGTACAAAACACAGTGGCTGGACTAAACTGAGAGGGCAAAAGCCCCCGGAGGGGACCCAGAAGGCCCCCACAGAAGTGCAGGACCAAATGCAAAAATATAGCAAAAACACAAAATAAGAAATTGTCTTATCTGATAGCAGGAGATGCAGACACGACACAGCAGGCTACAAGGGAAACTGGAAAGAAGGATTCAGACCAGAACAATTGATCACCGGCAACCCTGATGGGAAAATCACTCCCTTATATAAGACCAATCAGTAACACCTGATTCCCAGTCATCACAATCCTCACTAGTACCGCTTGTAACCACCAGAGGGAGCCTCTGCTCAGAACTCATCTCAAACCCATTCACAACAGTACCCCCCCCTTGAGGAGGGGTCACCGAACCCTCATTTGAGCAACCAGGTCGGTCAGGATGAGTTCTATGATACGCACGGATAAGTCTCCTAGCATGGATGTCCGAAGCAAACACCCAAGAATTGTCTTCCTGACCATAACCTCTCCATTTAACCAAATACTGGAGTCTTCGTCTAGAAAAACGAGAATCCAATATTTTCTCAACCACATACTCCAGATTGCCCTCAACCAAAACAGGGTCAGGAGGCACAGCAGCAGGAACCACTGGCTCAACAAACCTCTTCAACAAGGACTTGTGGAACACGTTATGGATCTTAAATGTCCCTGGAAGAAGCAAACGAAAAGAAACAGGATTAATAATCTCCATGATCTTATAAGGTCCAATGAACCTAGGCTTAAATTTAGGAGATGCTACTCTCATAGGAATATTCTTTGAGGACAACCAGACCAAGTCCCCCACTTTAAACCGAGGACCATCATCCTATGCCGGTTAGCAAACCGCTGGGCCTTCTCCTGAGAGAGGGACAACCTCTCCACTACCTGGTCCCAAATCTGCTGCATACGCTCAACAACAGAGTCAACACCTGGACAGACAGAAGCCTCCGTCTGTCCTGAAGAAAATCGAGGGTGAAACCCAGAATTACAGAAAAACGGAGACATCAAAGTGGCAGAGCTAGCCCTATTATTAAGAGCAAACTCAGCCAAAGGTAAAAAAGAGACCCAGTCATCCTGATCAGCAGACACAAAGCATCTTAGATAAGTCTCCAATGTCTGGTTTGTTCTCTCAGTTTGACCATTGGTCTGAGGATGAAATGCCGAGGAAAAAGACAATTGAACACCCAGTTTAGAACAAAAAGTCCTCCAAAATCTGGAAACAAACTGGACTCCTCTGTCAGAAACAATGTTTTCAGGAATGCCGTGTAAACGAACCACGTGCTGAAGGAACAACGGCACCAATTCAGAGGAGGAAGGCAACTTAGGTAATGGCACAAGATGTATCATTTTGGAAAACCTATCACAAATTACCCAGATGGTGGTCATTCTCTGAGAAACAGGAAGATCGGAAATGAAATCCATAGAGATATGGGTCCATGGTCTCTTGGGCACAGGCAATGGCATCAACAAACCACTAGAGCGAGAGCAAGGCTTGGAGCGAGAGCAAGTCCCGCAGGACTGCACAAATTCCCTGACATCGCGAGACAAGGTAGGCCACCAAAAGGACCGACTAACCAAGTCTCTGGTACCAAAAATTCCGGGATGCCCAGCCAATGCGGAACAATGAATCTCAGACATCACACTCTTTTTCCATTGGTCCGGGACAAACAATTTTCCAACAGGGCAGCGCTCGGGCCTATCCTCCTGACACCCCTCCAGAGCAAGTCTCAAATTGGGCGAGATGGCGGAAAGAACTACACCCTCCTTCAAAATAACAGAGGGATCAGATAGCTCAGGAGAGTCCGCAAGGAAACTCCTCGAGAGGGCATCTGCCTTAACATTCTTAGTGCCAGGAAGAAAGGAAACCACAAAATTAAAACGTGTGAAAAACAAGGCCCACCTGGCCTGTCTAGGATTGAGTCGCTTGGCAGATTCCAGATAGACCAGATTCTTATGGTCCGTAAGGACCACCACCTGATGTTTGGCTCCCTCCAGCCAATGTCTCCACTCTTCAAAAGCCCACTTCATGGCCAATAACTCCCGATTACCCACGTCATAATTACGTTCAGTAGGAGAAAATTTTCGAGAGAAAAAGGCACAAGGGTTACTTTTAGAGGTCTCTGGATCTTTTTGGGACAAAACGGCACCTGCCCCAATTTCAGAGGCATCAACCTCCACCTGAAATGGCAGAGAAACATCAGGCTGCCGTAGAACAGGAGCAGAAGTGAATCTCTGCTTAAGTTCCTGAAACGCAGAGACTGCCTCAGGAGGCCAATTCACCACATCAGAACCCTTTCTGGTCAAATCAGTTAATGGTTTAACAATAACCGAGAAATTACCAATAAATTTACGATAAAAATTGGCAAAACCCAAAAATCTCTGAAGAGCCTTTAATGAAGTAGGTTGGACCCAATCACAGATGGCCTGAACCTTGACCGGGTCCATTTCAATAACAGATGGGGACAAAATGAATCCCAGAAATGAGATCTTCTGTACGCCAAAAAGACACTTTGATCCCTTCACATACAGAGCATTCTCTCTCAAAATCTGGAATGCAGTTCGAACATGCTTCACATGAGAGTCCCAGTCATTAGAAAAAATCAAGATATCATCCAAATAAACAATCAGAAACTTGTCCACAAAATCCCTGAAAATGTCATTCATGAAGGACTGGAAGACGGAAGGAGCATTAGTGAGCCCAAAGGGCATCACAAGGTACTCAAAATGCCCTTAGGGGTGTTAAATGCCGTCTTCCATTCATCCCCGTGCTTAATGCGAATAAGGTTATACGCCCCCCTGAGGTCAAGCTTGGTAAACCAAGTAGCGTTTTTCACCCTGGAAAACAGGTCAGAAATCAAGGGTAACGGTATTGATATTTCACAGTAATATTGTTCAAGAGACGATAATCAATACACGGCCTTAATGAACCATCTTTTTTGGCCACAAAGAAAAAAC
>JARQOD010000003.1:523051718-523086718 GCA_033576555.1 Oophaga sylvatica | reverse complement strand
CAGGGTAAAAAGCCCAATCCTGAGGATCGCCGCGCAGGAGAGAGATGATAATTTGAACCTGCTGCGCTGCGTTCCCTGAGGACTTAGATTTTAAGGCAAAAAACAATTTACAATTATTTTTGAAATTCTGAAACTTAGCTCGATCCCCTAAAAACAAATCTGGCATGGGGATCCTAGGTTCCACAACAGGCAACCTAGCAAGATATGCAGCAATACTCTGAACCTCAGTGGCAAGCTGATCCACACGGCCAGACAACTGTGCAAATTCCATTGGGAGAAAAGATCCTCCCAGCACCTAGAGATACAGAGGGAAAAAAAAAAAATGCAACAAACAGAAAAATATCTCTGACAACTTTTCTTCCTTCAAAATATTTTTCCCTTCTGTGAGTACCATACAATTTTTAAGGCCGGTGATACTGTTATGTTTCGGTAGCTGAGGAGTGCAGGCAAAAAAGGAAATACACCAGAGCAGTTGGAATCTATGGGATTGCAGTACCCTGACTAACCACCACAACTAGAGGCAGCCGTGGAGCGTTCCTACGTTGGTCCTAGACGCCTCGTCACAGCCTGAGAAACTAACTACACCTAAAGATAGAAATAGGAAAGCTATCTGCCCCGGAGCAGAACCCCAAAGATAATAGAAAGCCCCCAAACATGTAATGGCGGTTAGACAAGAGGAAATACTGACACAGAAAGAAAATAGTATGAGCAAACGCTGGGGCCCAAACTATCTAAATAGAAAAGGACAGGAAGGGTACTTACTGCAATCCCAGAAAACCCTGAAAAACACCAACTCTACTAATTTCAAAATCACCTGAGATCACACGACCTCTACCACCTAAATTAGTTCTCTGGTGTAACAAAAACAGCAGCCACTGAAAAAACTGGAAAAAGCAAAAGTACAAAACACAGTGGCTGGACTAAACTGAGAAGGCAAAAGCCCCCGGAGGGGACCCTGAAGGCCCCCACAGAAGTGCAGGACCAAATGCAAAAATATAGCAAAAACACAAAATAAGAAATTGTCTTATCTGATAGCAGGAGATGCAGACACGACACAGCAGGCTACAAGGGAAACTGGAAAGAAGGATTCAGACCAGAACAATTGATCACCGGCAACCCTGATGGGAAAATGACTCCCTTACATAAGACCAATCAGTAACACCTGATTCCCAGTCCTCACAATCCTCACTAGTACCGCTTGTAACCACCAGAGGGAGCCTCTGCTCAGAACTCATCTCAAACCCATTCACAACACTCGCATTCCGTCAGAGCCCGAGCTTTTTGTCGCTCTACAGCGAGAGGTCGAATTTCTCCTACAAAAGGGTGTAGTAATACCGGTTCCGTCAGAGGACCGAGGAAAAGGTTTTTATTCCAACCTTTTTGTGGTTCCCAAAAAGGAGAACAAATTTCGCCCGATTCTGGATCTCAAGCGATTAAATCGGCATGTCCACACCGGGAAATTTCGCATGGAGTCACTTCGCTCCGTTGTAGCAGCTCTGTCACAGAACGATTTTCTGGTGTCAATCGACATTCGCGACGCCTATTTGCATGTTCCCATTGGAAGGGCTCATCAGCGCTTTCTTCGGTTTGCCATAGGTCAGGATTACTACCAGTTCGTGGCTCTGCCTTTCGGCTTAGCCTCAGCGCCCAGAGTCTTTACAAAGATTCTGGCGCCCCTCATGGCAATCCTTCAAAGACATGGGATTACGATTCTTCCTTACCTGGACGATCTTTTGATAGTGGCTTCCTCGGAAGAGGAGGCAGTGACGGCTCGCGATTTGTCTCTTCAGCTTCTGAAGGACTTCGGTTGGCTGGTCAATTGGGAAAAGTCGTTCCTGGAACCATCGCGGGCAATCCTCTTTTGGGGATGCATTTCGACACGATTCGGACAGTAGTTTCTCTACCGCCAGACAAACAGTCATGTCTTCTTCGACATGTACAGATTATGAAATCCTCGACAGCAATGTCCCTACGGAAGTGTATGCGACTTCTGGGACTAATGGTGGCGTCCATGGAGGCGATTCCTTTTGCCCAGTTTCATTCCAGGACTCTCCAAAGGTTCATCCTGAGTCGATGGAATCGGTCGCAATCGCTGGATTGCAGTATCACCATTTCTCGCGCGGTGCGAGATTCCCTAGGATGGTGGTTACGTCCAGGGGCATTTTCCCTGGGGAAGTCCTTCCTTCCTCCGAAGTGGTCGGTCATAACCACCGATGCCAGCCTGACGGGCTGGGGGGGTGTTTGGAACAGTCTCTGGATTCAGGGGGTATGGTCATCAGAAGAGTCTGTTCTTCCGATCAACATCCTGGAATTGAGGGCGATTTTCCTTTGCCTCCAGCATTGGACGGTCCCTTTGAGCGGTCAGCCAGTCCGAGTGCAGACAGACAATGCGACGGCTGTCGCGTATATCAATCACCAAGGCGGGACAAGGAGCTCCAGGCTCATGGTGGAGGTGTCCCGGATTCTGATTTGGGCCGAGGCCAGAGTACCAGCCATTTCTGCGATTCACATTCCAGGGGTTCAGAATGTTACAGCGGACTTTCTCAGTCGCAAGAAGATGGACCCCGGAGAATGGAGTCTTCACCGGAAGTTTTTGCACTGCTGTGCTCCCGTTGGGGAACTCCCCAAGTGGATTTGATGGCATCCAGGTCCAATGCCAAGTTACCGACGTTCATGTCAAGGTACAAGGACCCGAAGGCTGTGGCGGTGGATGCTCTAGTGGCTCAGTGGGACCAGTTCGAGCTAATCTATGTATTCCCGCCGATATCCTTACTTCCTCTAGTACTGCGTCGGATCAGACTAGAGAGAATCCCAGCTATGTTGATAGCTCCAGATTGGCCAAGAAGGATGTGGTTCTCGACAATAATGTCGCTGTTGGCGGCACCTCCTTTTCCACTTCCTCTTCGACCGGACTTGTTGACTCAGGGGCCCGTTTGTCATCCGGACTTGAAGTCTCTGCTTTGACGGCGTGGCTCTTGAGACCGAAATGTTGACCCGTAGAGGTTTTTCAGCCGAGGTCATTGCTACTCTTCGAGCTGCCAGAAGTCCGGCTACTACTAGGATTTACCACAAAACTTGGGAAACCTTCTTTTCGTGGTGTTCGGGATCTTCACGGAACCCGAGAAAATTTTCCATTCCCAATCTGTTGGCTTTTCTGCAGCATGGGTTAGACAAGGGTTTGGCAGTTAGCACCCTGAAAGGTCAGGTTTCTGCTCTGTCCTTATTATTCCGGAGAGCTATTGCCTCGCGTAGGGACGTGCTTTCCTTTTTCCGCGGTATAGCTCGTAAGTTTCCGCCGCGGAAGGCACCTGTGTCTCCTTGGCGGCTCAACTCTTGTTTTGGAGGCTCTTCAGCATAAACCTTTTGAGCCTATGGATTCTGCTAGCCTTTCTTTACTTTCTTGGAAGGTGGCCTTCCTAGTAGCGGTCACCTCTTTGAGAAGAGTTTCTGAGTTAGCAGCTCTTTCTTGCTCGCCTCCTTTTCTGGAGTTTTTTCCGGATCGTGTAGTGCTTCGCACACGGGGTGATTTTCTACCTAAAGTAGTGTCACAATTTCATGTTAACCAGGATATTGTGTTGCCTTCACTCTGTCCGGATCCGAAGAATGCGAAAGAGCGAGCTTTACACACATTGGATTTAGTGCGAGCCTTGAAGTTTTATCTATCTATTACTCAAGGTTTTCGTAAGACGGACTCCCTGTTTGTGGTTCCAGCAGGTCGTCGGCGTGGTCAACGAGCCTCCAAGGATTCTATAGCTCGTTGGATCCGGTCAGCTATTTTGGAAGCTTACCATCTTGGGGGTGAATCTTGCCCGATTAAGATTCGAGCCCATTCCACGAGAGCTGTGGCTTCATCGTGGGCTTTTCATCAAGGTGCCTCGGCAGTGCAGCTCTGCCGGGCGGCAACTTGGCGCTCTGTCCACACGTTTACACGCTCTGTCCACACGTTTACAAAGTTTTATAAAGTGGACGTCAGTGCTTCCGCTGATGCAGCCCTCGGACGTAGGGTCCTGCAGGCAGCTGTAGTTTAACGTTCTAGATGAACTTGTGTTTAGCGCTGGTTGCGTTTTTTTGTTAAGGTTGTTGGGTTTCTGCCTTTTGTTTGGTTTTTTCCCACCCTTATTTTTGAACTGCTTTGGGACGTCCCATCAGTAATGAATACTGTGGCTCTCTTCCTTCCATCTGCAGCTGAAACACGGATTTTGGTAAGAACTTACCTGTAAAATCCTTTTCAGCGAAGGAAGGAAGAGAGACACAGCACCCTCCCAAGGCAGAAGTGTGTTGATGTTTTCAGATGCAGCGCGACCCTTATCTGATTGCGATATCTGGGCTGAGGTCAGCGCGCTAAGGCTCTGTTCCAGCATCGCCAGCTCATCACAGTAGTCAGGTTCAGTGAGTAGTACCTGGAACTCTGTGGTTTTTGCCTTACTTTGCATGCATAACCTGTATTCTTGTGTTTTCTCTGAAGTTCCTTCAGAAGGGGTTATGTTGCTCCGCTGGTGATCTTGGTTCTTCCCTAAAGCTTTGGTACGACTGAAGGAGCTGAGTAGGAGGAGCCCGAGCTGGAGGAGCCAGCCAGTCAACACGCTTTTGATCTGAGGTGTCATCCTGATCTGGGGCTCCGCCTACCCATCAGTAATGAATACTGTGTCTCTCTTCCTTCCTTCGCTGAAAAGGATTTTACAGGTAAGTTCTTACCAAAATCCGTGTTTCTCTGCCATATCAGAGCATCATGAATTGTGGTATGTGTTAGAGGGTCCCACTGAGACTGTCACCTGGGGCCCACGAAAACCTGGAGCCGGCCCTGTGTGTCTGTCTGAGCATGTGTGCATTTGTTTATACGTGTGTATATTATGTGTTTATGAATGTGTGTGTATGTATATGCGTGTGTGTATCTATGTGCAGATGAGTGTATGTTTGTATATGTGAACATACTTGTTTTTTGGTTCATGTGTCATATTGTAATTGTAAAGAATAGGAAAATCAACCTGGCTCTTTAAAGGGTTATTCACCAAATAATCAAGTTATCTCCTATCCATAGGATCCAATCACTACCCCCCGGAGATTTGGAGAACAGGGGTCTTCCTTCTCGTCCTGAATGGAGTTTTGCATGCTCGGCCTCTGCTCCATTCATTATCAATAGAGCTACTGACTACTGAGTGGCTATTTACATCAGTTCCATAGACAATGAATAGAGCAGAAGTCAAGCCCTTTAATTTAATATACTATATACATGGTTGGACTCAGCAGAACCGAATGCTAACGGTGATATACATCCATTTCAGTAATAAAATATAAATCTATAAATTTTTAGAGGTGTAGGGGCCCAAATAGAACTATGGTGCCCTATGAACTCCATGTACGCCCCTGCTTTCAGGGCGGCGATAATGAGGGCAATCTGGCCTGTTGTTCAGGGTCCCATGGCCAGATTGTCCTCATCATAAGCGGCATGCCGGGCAGTGAGGGGGGCCCAGACATATTTCTTGCACAGGGGCCCCAAGCTGTCGGTCTCTGCTCCTGCCCAAGGGCCTGTTTGCTCCATAAATGGGACCTGGGAACTTTGCGTTACTCCTCTGCTGCCCCGTTACTTATCTAACAATTACTCACTAGCCGTATTTGGATTATGTTACCTCATCTAATTTTGACTGACTGCATGGGAAAGAAAAGGTGAATCCAACTGGCAGTTTCTTGTCTTTGATCTGCTTCTTCTCCATGAAGTCTCCAAGGCATTCAGCAACATGGTCAAAAAGCTGGAATAAAGAAAAACAGTATACTAGATTACTGCAGGAATAATAAAGACAATGAATACATCGCACAAAAGGTGAGACAAGCACAGCAGATGAAATAAGTATTGAACACGTCACCAATTTTTTAAGTAAATTTATTTCTAAAGGTGCTATTGACATGAAATTCTCACCAATTCAATACTTATTTTATCCGCTGTATACTGACCACTTATAATTGGATCATATATTGCTTAAATATTGGGCCATGTAAATTACTGGCATACAATGCTCAAATAAAAATGGCATACATTTTCCAAATAATCCTTCCATATAGTTTAATCCACCTACATCCTATAGAACCTGACTTGATTTGGCTAGTTTCAAGTGCAGCTGACATATGTTTGAAAATTGTCAATGTAAAAAACGTTTTGTATATTTAGTTTATTATTTATTGACTTATTGCTATAGCACCGTCATATTCCACAGACATCATCATCGCTGTCCCCATTGGGGCTCATAATCTAAATTCCCTATCAGTATGTCTTTGAAATGTGGAAGGAAATTGGAGTAATTGGAGGAAACCCACACAAACACGGGGAGAACATACAAACTCCTTAGTGGGATTTAAACCTAGGACCCCAGCGTTGCAAAGCTACATTGCTAATCACTGAGCCACCATGCTGCTGAGTTGTTCTTCTTGTCCTACATCACATGACATGAAACAGTCTTTTTTCACACATTTTGCTGCATCTGTTGGAGGTATAAATTGGGAGGATCTTCTGTCATATATACGACTTATACCCCTGATGGATGTCACTGTATGGACATGCAGTACCATCCATTGCCCATAGGCTCCCATGGAAAAATATATACCGGATATGTGCGTTCTCTCCGTTAGGTGAATGTTATCCAATGAACATGTTTGATGTATGTAGGGTAATATGAAAACAACGATAAATAAAACAATGCAAACTGAGTTTTCTGAAGGAAAAGCTAAATACACTGCTCAAAAATAAAGGGAACACTTACACAACACAATGTAACTAAGTCAATCACACTTCTGTGAAATCAATCTGTCCAGTTATGAAGCAACATTGATGGTGAATAAATTTCTCCTGCTGTTGTGCAAATGGAACAGACAACAGGTAGAAATGATAGGCAACTAGCAAGACATCCCCTATAAAGGACTGATTCTGCAAGTGGTGACCACAGACCATTTATCTGTTCTCATCATCTTTGGCTATTGCAGATTGTGAGCCCTCGCGGGCAGGGACCTCTCTCCTTCTGTACTTGTGTGTCCCTTGTCTAGCACATTTTTATTGTACCTGTCTATATTTTTCCCTTTTCATATGTAAAGCGCCATGGAATAAATGGCGCTATATAAATGTATAATAATAATAATTGTTTTGGTCACTTTTGCCTTTTTGTCATTGCTCTCACCCCTAGAGGTACTGTATAGTAGCATAAGGCGACAGCTACAACCCACAGAAGTTGCTCAGGTAGTGCAGCTCATCCAGGATGGCACATCAGTGTGAGCTGTGGCAAGAAGGGAAGCTGTGTCTGTCAGCACAGTGTCCAGAGCATGGAGCTGATACCGGAGACAGGACGTACACCAGGAGACGTGGAGGAGGCTGTAGGAGGGCAATAACCTAGCAGCAGGACCGCTACCTCCTCCTTTATGCAAGGAGGAGCAGTGCCAGAGCCCTGCAAAATGACATCCAGCAGGCCACTAACATCCATGTGTCTGCTCAATCTGTCAAAAACAGATTCCATGAGGGTGGTATGAGGGCCCAACATCCACAAGTGGGTGTTGTGCTTATAGCCCAACACTGTGCAGGGCGATTGGCATTTGCCAGAGAACACCAAGATTGGCAGATTCGACATTAGCGCCCTGTTCCCTTCACGGATGAGAGCAGGTTCACACTGAGCACATGTGACAGACGTGACAGAGTCTGGAGACGCCGTGGAGAATGTCCTGCTGCCTGCAACATCCTGTAGTATGATCGGTTTGGCAGTGGGTCAGTAATATTGCAGGGAAGCATTTCTTTGGAGGGCCGCACAGCCCACCATTTATTTGCCAAAGGTTCCCTGACAGCCATTAGGCACCGGGATGAGATCCTCAGACCCATTGTTAGACCATATGCAGGTGCAGTGGGTCATAGCTTCCTTTTAATTATGACAATGCTAGGCCTCATGTGATTAAAGTGTGTCAGCAGTTCCTGCATGATGAAGGCATTGATGCTATGGACTGGACTGATCTACCTGTTCCCAGACCTGAATCCAATTGAGCACATCTTGGACATCATGTTTCGTTCCATCCACGAACGCCAAGTTACACCACAGACTGTCTAGCAGTTGACTGATGCTTTAATCCAGGTCTGGGAGGAGATCCCTCAGGAGAAGATCCACCGCCTCATCAGCAGCATGCCCAGGCTTTGAAAGGTAGGTCATACAGACACTTGGAGGCCACACACACTAATGAGCATCATTTCCTTGTCTTAAGACATTTCCACTGAAGTTGGATCAGCCTGTAATTAGATTTTCCACTTTGATTTTGAGTATTATCCCAAATCCAGACCTTCATGGGATATTAATTTTGATTTACAATGATCATTTGTATGTTTTATTGTTCTCAATGCATCTCACTATGTAATGACTAAAGATTTGAAACTGGAATATTTCATTCAGTGATGTCTAGGATGTGGTATTTTAGTGTAACCTTTATTATTTGAGCAGTGTATATCGTTCTTAGAACAATGTTTGATTTTTGGATATGCGGGCCATATCTTTCTCTACAGCTTTGGTATATTGGTGTATATGGAAATTGAATGGTGTGTTCAGTATTAGAAAAAGGGTTTGCGTTTCTCTCTTAGGCTGGGATCACACATGCGAGGAATACGGCCAAGTCTCACATGTTAATACCCGGCACTGTCGCCGGCCTCGGGAGCGGAGAATGCGGCTCCATGTATTGCTATGCGGCCCCACGCTCCACTCTCGAGGCCGGCATGCGAGACTCGGCCATATTCCTCGCATGTGTGATCCCGGCCTTACAGAAACAGCGCCACAGCTGTACTGTGTCTGGTATTGCAATTTTATTCTATTCGCTTGAATGAGGATGCATCATCAGACAAAGCCCATGAATAGATAAGGTGCTGGTTCCGAGAATATATAAAAAAGCCTATTACATTCTCTAGTCCTGAATACAGTAGCATGTAAAAGTTTGGGTACCCCTGGTCAAAATGACTGTTATTGTGAACATTTAAGAAAGTTGAAAATTAAATGTTCAGTAAAAGACCTAAAGTTAAAGATGACACATTTCCTTTGTATTTTAGACCAAAAAAAAAAAAAAAAAAAAAAAAAAAAATATATATATATATATATATATATACAGTACCACTAGGTACTAACCTTGCAGGATGGCCAAACTTTTGCATTGGCCCACCCTGCAAGGTTAGTACCTAGTGGCACCCCCCTTTGAAAGGATAAAAGCTTGTAAACGCTTTTCGTAGCCAGCCAAGAATCTTTCAATTCTTGTTTGAGGGATTTTCATCCATTCTTCCAGTTCTGTGAGATTCCTGGGTCGTCTTGCATGCCCTGTTATTTTGAGGTCTAGCCACAGATTTTCAATGATGTTGAGATCAGGGTACTGTGTGGGCCGTTGTAAAACCTTCAGCTTGCGCCTTTTGAAGTAGTCTATTGTGGATTTTGACATGTGTTTAGGATCATTATACATTTGTAGACGCCATCTTCTTTTCAACTTCAGCATTTTTACAGATGGTGTTATGATTGCATCAAGAATTTCTTGAAATTTCATTGTATCCATTTTTCCCTCCACCGGTGAAATGTACCCCCTTGCCATTGGCTGCAACACCACAACCCCAAAGCATAATTAATACATCCCCATGGTTGCATTTTTTCCTGAAATTTTGTGCTCTTATTTCCCCACACATACCTTTGATCATTGTGGCAACAGAGTTCTATTTTAACCTCATCGGTCCATAGCACTTGTCTCTAAAATGCATCAGGCTTGTTTAGATGTTCTTTTGCAGACTTCTGACACTGAATTTTGTGGTGAGGATACAGGAGAGGTTTTCTTCTGATGATTCTTCCATGAAGGCCATATTTGTGCAGGTGTCTCTGAACAGTAGAACAATGTACCACAACTCCAGAGTCTGCTAAATCTTTATGAAGGTCTTTTGCAGTCAAGCAGAGGTTCTGATTTGCCTCTCTAGCAATCCTATGAGCATCTCGCACTGAAATTTTGCTTGGTTTTCCAGACCTTATCTTGAACCCCACTGTTCCTGTTAACTTCCATTTCTTAATCACATTTCAAACTGAGGAAAGGGCAACTTGAATACGCTTTGCTATCTTCTTATGGCTGTCTCCCGCATTGTGGGCCTCGACCATTATCAGAGTGCTAGGCAGCTGCTTAAAAGAAACCATGTCTGCTGTTTTTGGCACAAGATTAGAAGAAGCTGGGTTTTTATAAAGCTGAGAAATTTGCCTTACCTGGCCTTTACTAACGATGATAGTGAACAAGCCATAAACCTAACCTGCAAATTAAGGTCTGAAACCTTGGTCATAGTTGTCTGAGCACACAAATCTTCAAAGTTGCCCAAACTTTTGCATCAGCCAATTTTTTAATATGTAAAGTAATAGATGACAATATATATACTGCTTTTTTTTTCCAAAATACAAAAGAAATGTGTTATCTTTAACTTTAGTCCTTTTAGAGATCATTTCATCTTCAACTTGCTTAAAGAGTATATCCAGGACTTCATGGACAAACAAAAAATTTGCGTAAGCACTCACAGGCAGGTAATTGAAGCTTACCTGCCTGTTGTGCAAGGCGCCGTTCTTCCCCGGCACAAAGTGGTCACAGACTGCTCCTGCGGGGATTCAGCTGCCTTTGCTGACGTGATGGGGCGTGACTTCTAACGTCATTCTGATTGATAGCCAACTCCCCCAGTTAGGCAGCGGGGATCCTGCTATCAATCAGAATGACGTCGGAAGTCCTGCCACATCGACAGAATGGAGCATAAAAGAAGCCTCTGCACTGTAGACGTGACGTCAGCAGAGGCAGCTGTATCCCCGACAGAAGCGGTCTGTGAGAACGGCGCCGGGCACAACAGGCAGGTAAGTTGCAATTACCTGCCTGTTATTGATTAGTTACAGTTTTTGCTTTTCATATAGTCCCACCTTTACCCTTTAACTGTTCACAATAACAATAACAGTAATTTTGACCATGAGTGTCCCACCTTTTACCAGCCACTGTATATCTATAAACCAAGGCTGCAGAGGATATTACTGTTTGCTGAACAGTTTATGGGATTAAGGAGGTCACAAAATGTTAAGTAAATTCAGCTGCCAAGACAATCGTTAGCATTTTTTTCCCATGTATACGTTGTCATAAAGATTGGTCAGCGCACTTTGACAGGATGCTAATGTTTCTCAAGTTTCACACGTCCACCATTCACAGTCCGAGTATTGATCGTCCCCGAGTCTCCAGACCCAAACTCAATAACCTCATATGCCTATAGTTTAGGTCCGGAGAGCTGTGGCCGGTCCGGACATTGAGATCCGTACTTGGACTGTGAATGTCAAATATATGAAAATGCCCCCAGTAACATTAGTAAATGACACAATTGTAGCGTTCACTTCATTATGGCCCCAGAACGATTGACATGGTCAGTGCAGAAGGACAATATTTTTTGTTTATGGATGAAGCAGTTTGGATCATGGTTAATCTCTTTTAATGTGTGACCTTTTTCTAATGATAGAAATGGAAGCACATGGAACAAATTTCCCATGTCTGCCCGTATTACTGCTCCACTCATACTGTTGTCTGGGGTGAATGCAGCGGATGCTAACTACAGAAGAGTTATTCTAGTAATGGACACAAAGGTTAATTGTAATGGTCGGCTGTTACTTACTTAACTATTGTTTCTTAAAATGTTCCTAAGTAACTCCACCGCTGGGGACAGACCGCCTGACCGCACGTAATTACCATTGTCCTACAGATCTGAGCTGCCAAGACACTACAACATCTGTTACATGATGTCAAAAAGGTAAGAAAAATGGAAGAAAAATAAGATCAACTAGAAAGACTTTCAAGAAAATCCACCTGCCATCTACTGGCAGGCTACTAATTTAGTACATGCTAGAAGGGCTTACCCCACTATTAGATGCGAGCATTAAGTATGGAAGACACATAATGAAGCCACAGGTTATTAATAGATTGCTCTCATCAGTGACTCTTATCCCCCTTGGGCTTAGAGGAACATGCTATTCTGCTAACCAACAACATAACATCTGCAGCTCTTGCTCCAGGGGAATTGTAGGTAGCGTTAAAGAGATTCTGCTACCCCAAGCAAGAGCAGCATAATGTAGAGACAGAGACCCTGAGTCCAGCGATGTGTCACTTATTGGGCAGCTTGCCATCATTGTGATAAAATCACTGTTTTCTCTGCTGTAGACGTATCAGTTCTCAGAATACTGTATATAACCCCACCCATAGCACTGATTGACAGCTTTCTGTGTGCACTGTGCATAGGCAGAAAGCTGCCATACAGTGTTCATGAATGTGGAAGACTATATGACAGCAGGCTTACTAGTCCCATAGTGTTAATCACATGTTGAGAAAACGGTGATTTTCTGGAAACTACAGGTTGCTAAGTGACACATTACTGGAATCAGAGTCTCTGTCTCTATGTTATGCTGTTCTCAGACTAAATGGCAAAAACCTAGTGACAGCTTCCTAATTCCTGCCTTTCATTCAGTAAGTAGGGGCTCCAGACTAATCTGTAGTCAATAAAGCTCGTGCCCTCTTCATGAACGCTCCTCCCATTTATAATACATTCTAGTTCCACTTTTTCATTGTCATAAATGATTTCTATACACAGTGGTTAAAGTAAGAGGGCTTGGTCGCCATTTTCTATGTATGGGCGGCTCTTGACTGTCCCTCAACAGATTATGCCAGGGAACAAAAGGATCCGGAAGTTGGCAATGAATCGCTTGATCCTTTTGTTCTGTGGGCAGAGAGGCGGCAGCTTACTCTTGTGCATGCGGAAGATGGAAGAGATAGCTGTCGGCTAAACAATCATTCGTTATACGATGTATATGGCTAGCTTTAGGAGTCACAGACATGCTCCAGGCACCAGGTATATTGACGGTACATACAGGGTCGGTCTGGCCTGGCGGGGAATCGGGGAAATCCCCGGTGGGCCCTTGGCAGTGGGAAGAGAAGGAGAGGAGAAGAAAAAGAAAAAAAAAAGTCTGCAGTTTTTAGGGGCGTGGGCCCTTTAAAAGCGCAGACAGAGAAGCAGGGGCGCACGCACGCAGCGTTCACTACCTGAACCGCGGCGTCACACATCCCATGTCTGTCTATCACATGTGAGCCTGTCGTCACTGGCGTATGACGTCAGTGTCATGTGCCGCATGAGACGGGCGCACATCAGCCGCCGGCCTCTGGTAGGTCGGCGGCCATTTTACTATGTGCGCGCCAACCTGCAGAGAGGAGGAGGACGCTGCCCAGCGCTGGGAGCGCAGGAAGGTAAGAGGTATCTTTTTTCTATCACTCTCTCTCTGTCTTTCCATTAAGCCAGGATAAGGGGCCAGGATGGATATAAGGGGGGCGGCAGGATGGATATATGGGGGGGCAGGAAAAAAAGGACCAGGATGGATATAAGGGGGGCGGCAGGATGTATATGTGGGGGTGCAGGAAAAAAGGACTAGGATGGATATAAGGGGGCGGAGGATGGATACATGGGGGGCAGGAAAAAAAGGACCAGCATGGATATAAGGGGGCGGCAGGATGGATACATGAGGGGCAGGAAAAAAAGGACCAGGATGGATATAAGGGGGGGGGGGCAGGATGGATATATGGGGGGCAGAAAAAAAAAAGACCAGGATGGATATAAGGGGGGGGTAGCGGCAGGATGGATATATGGGGGACAGGAAAAAAGGACCAGGATGGATATAAGGGGGGGGGGAGCGGCAGGATGGATATATGGGGGACAGGAAAAAAGGACCAGGATGGATATATGGGGGGCGGCAGGATGGATATATGGGGGGCAGGAAAAAAGGACCAGGATGGATATAAGGGGGGCGGCAGGATGGATATATGGGGCAGGAAAAAAGGACCAGGATGGATATAAGGGGGGCAGCAGGATGGATATATGGGGGCAGGAAAAAAGGACGAGGATGGATATAAGGGGACGGCAGGATGGATATATGGGGGGGCAGGAAAAAAGGACCAGGATGGATATATGGGGGCAGGAAAAAAGGACCAGGATGGATATAAGGACAAGGCAGGATGGATATATGGGGGGCAGGAAAAAAGGACCAGGATGGATATATGGGGGGCAGGAAAAAAAGGACCAGGATGGATATAAGGGGCGCGGCAGGATGGATATATGGGGGCAGGAAAAAAGGACCAGGATGGATATAAGGGTGGCGGCAGGATGGATACATGGGGGGCAGGAAAAAAGGACCAAGATGGATATAAGGGGGGCGGCAGGATGGATATATTTGGGGCAGGACAAAGGACCAGGATGGATACATATGAGGGGCCAGGATGGACACATATGGGTCACGGGGAGCCAGGATGGATACATATGTAAAGGCCAGGATATATATATGCGGGGGCAGGACAAATGACCAGGATGCATATATATGGGGGGAGGGCAGGATGCAGATATATGGGCGACCAGGATGGATATATGGTAGATCCAGGATGTATATATATGGGGGGTCAGGATCGATATATGGGGGGCCAGGATGGATTTATGAGGGTGCAGGACAAGGGACCAGGATGTATATATATATATGGGGGGTCCAGGATGGGTATATATGGGGGAGCAAGGATGGATATGTATGGTGGAGCCAGGAGGCATATATATATATATATGGGGGAGCCAGGATGGTTATATATGGGGGAGCCAGGATGGCTATATGGGGGGAGCCAGGATGGATTTATGGGGGGAGGCCTGGACAATGGACCAGGATGGCTATATGGGGTCCAGGAGAGATATATGGGGGAGCAGGACAAGGGACATATGGGGGCCAGTATGGATAGCTGGGGGACAGAATGGATATCTGGAGGCTAGGCTGCACAAGGGACATAGGGGGCCAGGCTGGGGCACATTATAAAATACGGGGGCCAGGCTGGGTGAGATTATTAAATAAAGGGGGTCAGGATGAGGGACTTAATTACTGTTTGGGGGCCAGAATGAGGAACATGCTATATTAGTTTATGGTGACAAGTGGGAAGCATAATTTCTTTAGGGTCCAATTAAGGACATTATTAGAACTGTAATATAATTTACTTTTTAAGAAACTGTTTTCCATAGAGGGAACAAAAGGGGAGGGGTCCTGTTACTGTGCATGGCGGCACTACGACTCTTTTTTTCTTCATCTGACGTAGTGTAGCAGTCAGGAAAAAAGTGGGGAAAGTGTTCTGGAAGCGATCAGCTATCGATGACTGTGTTACTGTGTTATTTTTGCAGAGATGAGTCCTGGCTGGAAGTGATGGCGGTCTGTGCTAGCTGAAAAAGAAAAGCGAAGGACTTCAACTAGAGACATCACCTGTGAGTCAGTGTATTACATGTACATGCACACTATACACTATAGACTGTGTATAGAGTTGCTGTGTATAATGTCTCTGGTGATCACTGTATTACCTGTACACTGACACTATATACAGAGCTCATGTGTATAATGTCACTGGTGATCACTGTATTACCTGTACACTATATACTGAGCTTCTGTGTATAATGTCACTGGTGGTCACTGTATTACCTACACACGTGGTCAAAATTGTTGGTACACCTCGTTTAATTGCAGAAAAACCCACAATGGTCACAGAAATAACTTGAATATGACGAAAGTAATAATAAATCAAAAATCTATAAAATTAAAAAATGAAAGTCAGACATTTTAAAAAATAAAACTCATGAAATAGGCCTGGACAAAAATTATGTTACCCCTGAAAATAATGTGACAAAAGGGACATGTTAAATCAAGGTGTGTCCACAAATTAACATCACAGGTGTCTACAATCTTGGAATCAGTGAGTGGGCCCCTATAGAGGGCTACAGATACTCACTGTGCTGTTTGGTGACAAGGTGTGTATCACACTCAACATGGACCAGAGGAAGCAAAGGAAAGAGTTGTCTCAGGAGATTAGAAAGGAAATTATAGACAAACATGTTAAAGGTAAAAGTTATAAGACCATCTCCAAGCAGCTTGATGTTCCTGTGACTACAGTTGCACATATTATTCAGAAATTTACGCTCCATGGGACTGTAGCCAACCTCCCTAGACGTGGCTGCAGGAGGAAAATTAATGGCAAATCAAAGAGATGGATAATACGAATGGTAACAAAAGAGCCCAGAAAAACTTCTAAACAGATTAAAGGTCAACGTCAAGCTCAAGGAACATCAGTGTCAGATCGCACCATCCGTCGTTGTATGAGTCAAAGTGGACTTCATGGGAGACGACCAAAGATGACACCTTTGTTGAAAAAAATCATAAAAAAGCCAGACTGGAATTTGCCAAACTACATGTTGACAAGCCACAAAGCTTCTGGGAGAATGTCCTATGGACAGATGAGACAAAAATGGAACTTTTTGGTAAGGCACATCAGCTCTATGTTCACTGGTGGAAAAATGAAGCATATCAAGAAAAGAACACTCTACCTACTGTGAAACACGGAGGAGGATCTGTTATGTTTTGTGGCTACTTTGCTGCATCTGGCACAGGGTATCTAGAATCTGTGCAGGGTACAATGAAATCTCAAGACTATCAAGGGATTCTAGAGAGAAATGTGCTGCCCAGTGTCAGAAAGCTTGGTCTCAGTCACAGGTCTTGTCTTGCAAAAGGATAATGACCAAAAACACAGATAAAAACATCCAAGAATGGCTAAGAGGAAAACATTGGACTATTCTGAAGTGGCCTTCTATGAGCCCTGACCTAAATCCTATTGAGCATCTTTAGAAAGAGCTGAAACATGCCGCCTGGAAAAGGCAACCTTCAAACAAGAGACAACTGGAGCAGTTTGCTCTTGAGAAGTGGGCCAAAATACCTGTCGCGAAGTGAAGAAGTCTAATTGACAGGTACAGGAATCGTTTGATTGCAGTGATAGCCTCAAAAGGTTGTGCAACAAAATATTAACCCCTTCACCCCCAAGGGTGGTTTGCACGTTAATGACCGGGCCAATTATTACAATTCTGACCACTGTCTCTTTATCAGGTTATAACTCTGGAACGCTTCAACGGATCTTCGCGATTCTGAGATTGTTTTCTCTGTGACATATTGTACTTCATGATAGTGGTAAAATTTCTTCGATTATAACTTGCGTTTATTTATGAAAAAAACGCAAATATGGCGAAAATTTAGAAAATTTTGCAATTTTCAAATTTTGAATTTTTATTCCCCTAAAACAGAGAAATATGTCACACAAAATAGTTAACAAATAACATTTACCACATGTCTACTTTACATCAGCACAATTTTGGAAACAAAATTTTTTTTTTTTAGGAAATTATAAGGGTTAAAAGTTGACCAGCGATTTCTCATTTTTACAACAAAATTTACAAAGCCATTTTTTTTAGGGACCACCTCATATTTGAAGTCACTTTGAGGGGTTTATATAGCAGAAAATACCCAAAAGTGACACCATTCTAAAAACTACACCCCTCAAGGTACTCAAAACCACATTCAAGAAGTTTATTAACCCTTCAGGTGCTTCACAGGAGCTGAAGCAACGTGGAAGGAAAAAATGAACATTTTACTTTTTAGTCACAAAAATTATCTTTTACAAACATTTTTTTTATTTTCACAAGGGAAAAAGGACCGATAAAGTTGTTGTGCAATTTCTCCTGAGTACGCTGATACCCTATATGTGAGGGAAAACCACTGTTTGGGCACACGGCAGGGCTCGGAATGGAAGGAGCGCAGTTTGACTTTTCCAAACCAAAATTGGCTGGAATTGAGAACGGACGCCATGTCGCGTTTGGAGAGGCCCTGATGTGCCTAAACAGTGGAAACCCCCCACATGTGACCCCATTTTGGAAACTAGACCCCCTAAGGAACTTATCTAGATGTGTGGTGAGCACTTTGAACCCTCAAGTGCTTCACGCAAGTTTGTAATGTAGAGCCGTGAAGAAAAAAAATCATATTTTTTCCACAAGCATGATGTTTTAGTCCCCAAATTTTTATTTTCCCAAGGGTAAGAGGAGAAATTGAACCACAAAAGTTGTTGTCCAACTTGTCCTGAGTACGCTGATACCCCATATGTGGGGGGGAACCACTGTTTGGGCGCACGGCAGGGCTCGAAAGGGAAGGAGCGCCGTTTGACTTTTCCAAACCAAAATTGGCTGGAATTGCGAATGGACGCCATGTCGCGTTTGGAGGGCCCCTGATGTGCCTAAACAGTGGAAACCCCCCACATGTGACCCCATTTTGGAAACTAGACCCCCTAAGGAACTTATCTAGATGTGTGGTGAGTAGTTTGAACCCTCAAGTGCTTCACGAAAGTTTGTAATGTAGAGCCATGAAGAAAAAAAATCATTATTTTTTCCACAAGCATGATGTTTTAGTCCCCAAATTTTTATTTTCCCAAGGGTAAGAGGAGAAATTGAACCACAAAAGTTGTTGTCCAACTTGTCCTGAGTACGCTGATACCCCATATGTGGGGGGGAACCACTGTTTGGGCGCACGGCAGGGCTCGAAAGGGAAGGAGCGCCGTTTGACTTTTCCAAACCAAAATTGGCTGGAATTGCGAATGGACGCCATGTCGCGTTTGGAGGGCCCCTGATGTGCCTAAACAGTGGAAACCCCCCACATGTGACCCCATTTTGGAAACTAGACCCCCTAAGGAACTTATCTAGATGTGTGGTGAGTAGTTTGAACCCTCAAGTGCTTCACGAAAGTTTGTAATGTAGAGCCGTGAAGAAAAAAAATCATATTTTTTCCACAAGCATGATGTTTTAGTCCCCAATTTTTTATTTTCCCAAGGGTAAGAGGAGAAATTGGACCACAAAAGTTGTTGTCCAACATGTCCTGAGTACGCTGATACCCCATATGTGGGGGGGGAACCACTGTTTGGGCGCACGGCAGGGCTTGAAAGGGAAGGAGCACCGTTTGACTTTTCCAAACCAAAATTGGCTGGAATTGCGAACGGACGCCATGTCGCGTTTGGAGGGCCCCTGATGTGCCTAAACAGTGGAAACCCCCCACATGTGACCCCATTTTGGAAACTAGACCCCCTAAGGAACTTATCTAGATGTGTGGTGAGCACTTTGAACCCTCAAGTGCTTCACCCAAGTTTGTAATGTAGAGCCGTGAAGAAAAAAAATCATATTTTTTTCCACAAGCATGATGTTTTAGTCCCCAATTTTTTATTTTCCCAAGGGTAAAAGGAGAAATTGGACCACAAAAGTTGTTGTCCAACTTGTCCTGAGTACGCTGATACCCCATATGTGGGGGGGAACCACTGTTTGGGCGCACGGCAGGGCTTGAAAGGGAAGGAGCGCCGTTTGACTTTTCCAAACCAAAATTGGCTGGAATTGCGAACGGACGCCATGTCGCGTTTGGAGGACCCCTGATGTGCCTAAACAGTGGAAACCCCCCACATGTGACCCCATTTTGGAAACTAGACCCCCTAAGGAACTTATCTAGATGTGTGGTGAGCACTTTGAACCCTCAAGTGCTTCACGAAAGTTTGTAATGTAGAGCCGTGAAGAAAAAAAATCATATTTTTTCCACAAGCATGATGTTTTAGTCCCCAATTTTTTATTTTCCCAAGGGTAAGAGGAGAAATTGGACCACAAAAGTTGTTGTCCAACATGTCCTGAGTACGCTGATGCCCCATATGTGGGGGGAAACCACTGTTTGGGCACACGGCAGGGCTTGAAAGGGATGGAGCGCCGTTTGACTTTTCCAAACCAAAATTGGCTGGAATTGCGAACGGACGCCATGTCGCGTTTGGAGGGCCCCTGATGTGCCTAAACAGTGGAAACCCCCCACATGTGACCCCATTTTGGAAACTAGACACCCTAAGGAACTTATCTAGGTGTGTGGTGAGCACTTTGAACCCCCAAGTGTTTCACTAACATTTATAATGCCCTGGTGTGAAAAAAAAATTATTTTTTTTTTCCACAAAAGTGATGTTTTAGTCCCCAATTTTTTATTTTCCCAAGGGTAAGAGGAGAAATTGGACCCCAAAAGTGGTTGTCCAATTTGTCCTGAGGACGCTGATACCCCATATGTTGGGGGGATCCACTGTTTGGGCGCACGGCAGGGCTCGGAAGGGAAGCAGTGACGTTTTGGAATACAGACTTTGATGGAATGGTCTGCGGGCGTCATGTTCCGTTAGCAGAGCCCCTGATGTGCCTAAACAGTGGAAACCCCCCACATTTGACCCCATTTTGGAAACTAGACCCCCTAACGAACTTATCTAGGTGTGTGGTGAGAACTTTGAACCCCCAAGTGTTTCACTAAAGTTTATAATGCCCAGGTGTGAAAAAAAAAAATCCTACTTTTTACCTCACAAAAATGATGTTTTAGTCCCCAATTTTTTATTTTCCCAAGGTTAAGAGGAGAAATTGGACACCAAAAGTTGTTGTCCAATTTGTCCTGAGTACACTGGTACCCCATATGTGGGAAAAAACTGTTTGGGCACAAGTCAGGGCTCAGAAGGGAAATTGTGACGTTTTGGAAGCAGACTTTGATGGAATGGTCTGCGGGCGTCATGTTCCGTTTGCAGAGCCCCTGATGTGCCTAAACAATAAAAAAAAAAACGCAAGTGACATAATTTTGGAAAGTAGACTCCCAAGGAACTTTTCTAAATGTGCCCCCCTTCTGGAACTAATCTTTCCTGTAAAGTAAATTAGTAGTGCATGGAGGTGTGGTACAATTTGAAACAATCCTTCATACACAGGCCAGGTTTTTCGGGGCAGGTGTCGCATTGGTAAGTGGTGTCCTTGCGTATTCCCCTTTTGTAACACACTCGGCACCTTTTTTGCGGCTTACCTTTTCTTCCAGTCGGCGGGACCACCCCCGAGAAATGCTGACCTGGTATGATACGAGCACCTTCAGTTCCGGAAGTACTGGGGCCCGCTCTTTCCTGAGCGCCAAACATCAGGGCCTTAACCACTACCTCCTGAAACTGAAGGTACGTCGTATCGCTGTTGCGTGCACATCGTGACAGCAGGAAAGCGTTGAGCATTGCCATTTGGACGATGTGCACGGACAGTTTCTTGTACCACACCTTGGCCTTTCTCAAAGCACTGACGGTTGGAGGAGTTTATCAGAGAGATCAACACCCCCCATGTATTTATTGTACCCCAGTACACAGTCCGGTTTGCGGACCTGTGTAGAGGTACCCCGTACAGTGCTGAGGGCGCTGCCATCACCATGTATGGTGGTCAAGAGAAGGACATCCCTCTTGTCCTTGTACTTGACCACCAACAGGTGGTCGCTACATTGGGCTCTGCTCTCACCCTTTCTGAGCATCAGCCCAAGTAGCGTCTTTGGGAGGCCTCTCTGATTTTTGCGGACGGTACAGCAGGCTGCGGTACCTCGCGCAGAGAGGGATTTGTAGAGTGGGATGCTGGAATAAAAGTTATCAGTGTAAAGGTGATAACCTTTATCCAGCAGTGGGTGCACCAAATCCCACACAATTTTCCCACTCACTCCCAGGACGGGGGGACACTCAGGGGGTTCAATCCTGGTGTCCTTTCCTTCGTAAACTCTAAAGCTGTGGGTGTACCCTGAGATACTCTCACACAGCTTATAGAGTTTGATTCCGTACCTTGCCCTCTTGCTGGGCAGGTACTGGCGGAATGCGAGCCGTCCCTTAAAATGAACCAAGGACTCATCCACGCAGATGTCCCTTTGGGGCACGTACACTTCAGCAAACTTTTTGTTGAAGTGTTCGATGACCGGCCGAACTTTGAACAGGCGGTCAAAGTTGGGGTCATCTAGTGAGGGACACTGTGCATTATCATTATAATGCAGGAATTTGTGGATGGCCTCAAAACGCGTCCGAGCCATGACCATTCGGAACAGTGGAGTGTTGTATAAAATATCAACACTCCAATATTGCCGAATTTCTGGCTTCTTCAGGATCCCCATATTGAGGACCAGGCCCCAAAACTGCATCATTTCAACTGCGTCTACAGGAGACCAGTTGGAAAATGATGAACGGGGGTTTTGCGCCAAAAATTGCCGAGCGTACAAATTTGTTTGCTCCACCATGAGGTTAATTAAATCCTCAGAGAAAAAGACTTTGAAAAAGTCTATTTCTGTGAAGCCGGTGGAGTCAACCTGATTCCTGATTCTGCCACAAAATCAGGAATCAGTGGCTCGTAATTTTCGGGGGCCGGGGTCCATACGGGGTCCGAAGAGGGGTGCGCTGGTTCATTTTCAGGGGCGGGTGCTGCCTCATCTTCTGTCCTGGGGCGTCTGCGTGGCGGTTCCGCAGGACCCGAGGAGGAAGATGAGGAGGAGGAGGAAGAAGAAGAATCATCTGAAAAATAAAGAAATGTGGGATCCTCTCCCTCGCTATCAGTGTCGGAGGCAAGGAAAGCGTATGCCTCCTCCACTGAATAGCGCTGTTGGGATGAGCGTGACGAGCGGGACATTTTTTTTGTGAAAGTGGTGCTTTGTGTGAACTTTATTTATAACTGTGTGTGTGTGTGGGGGGGGGATAGTGATTGATGTAAACTAAGCTGAAAAGAAAAAGCTAAAAGAAAAGAAAGCGAATAGGGGAAAAAAAAGGCCTGTGAAAAAAGTCTAAACCAGCAGGCACGAGCTCTGATAAGTGACCGGTGTCACTTATCAAAGTTCCGCGGCTGCTGGATGTGCGCACGGGAGTGGCGGAAAGGGGGGTGAAAAAAAAAAAAGTGGCAGGCACGGGCTCTGATAAGTGACCGCTGTCACTTATCAAAGTTCCGCGGCTGCTGAATGTGCGCACGGGAGTGACGGAAAGGGGGGGTGAAAAAAAACTGGCAGGCACGAGCTCTGATAAGTGACCGATGTCACTTATCAAAGTTCCGCGGCTGCTGGATGTGCGCACGGTAGTGGCGGAAAGGGGGTGAAAAAACAAAAAAGTGGCAGGCACGAGCTCTGATAAGTGACTGGTGTCACTTATCAAAGTTCCGCGGCTGCTGGATGTGCGCACGGGAGTGGCGGAAAGGGGGGGGTGAAAAAAAAAAACGGCAGGCACGAGCTCTGATAAGTGACCGCTGTCACTTATCAAAGTTCCGCGGCTGCCGGATGTGCGCACGGAGGGGGTACGAAAGTGTTGATCGGTGAACTGCGTCACCAATCAACGCTCGGCGGCGCAAAGGGGGGGTAAAAAGAGGGGGAAAGGGAAGGGGGGAGGGGGGAATGGGGGGATTGGGATGGATCGGGCAGGGATCGGGGCTCAAAAACTCACGTTTGTAGTCTCTTCTTTCTTCTCTCTTCTTTCTTCTCTCTTTTCTTTCTTCTCTTCTTTCTTCAGCAGGAGTTGTGGTGTCACAGGCTACTGTGGCACCACAAGGCCCAGCTCAGGAGGAGATCTGGCAGTGTGACCGCACAGCAGGAATCCTCAGCAAGTGTGAGGACCCCTGCAGTGCAGTCAGACAGGTCAGATCTAGTTTGCAGACAGGTCACAGAGCGGTCACATCGCTGCTGTGACCTGTCATTGGTGGGATCGATGATCACATCAATCCCACCAATCAAAGGAGACCCCTGTATTGCCGGTTGCTAGGCACCGGCCTAGTAATCGGAGCTCACAGCTCCGATTCCTAGGCAGGTCACCGGCAGGTCAGCAAGCAGGGCACAGAGCAGTCACACCGCTGCTGTGCCCTGTGATTGGCGCGATCGTCGATGACATCGATTGCGCCAATCAGCTCCTGCATGCCCTACAGGCCCTGGCCTAGGATCGGTGCTATTACTGCACCGATCCAGGCAGGTACAGGCAGGGCACAGCGCGGATATACCGCGGCTGTGCCCTGCGATTGGCGCGATCGATGTTATCGGCGATCGCGCCAATCCGGGGGGGGGGTCTGGACATTCCTAGGCCCAGGCCTAGGATCGAGTACATCGGTACTCGATCCTAGCCTGCAATCTCACTGTTTCAGCTGCTCTGATTGGCTGAAACAGTGAGAAAGGCTGTGATTGGCTGTTCAGAATTGAACAGCCAATCACAGCGATCGGGAGGCCTGAGGGGGGAGGATGCAGCCCGGGATGCCGATGCCAACTTCCAAGAGGTAAGCTGGCGTCGGAATTTTAATGCGATCACCGCTACTTAAGTCGCGATGTCGCATTAAAGGGCATGACGTACTATCCCGTCCATGGTCAGATTGGCACGGGTTTCATGGACGGGATAGTACGTCGGATGTCAGAGAGGGGTTAAGTTAAGGGTACCATCATTTCTGTCCAGGTCTATTTCATGAGTTTTAATTTTTTAAAAATTCTGTGGAAGCATGTTTGAAAAGCAATGTCTGACTTTCATTTAGCCATTTTCATAGATTTTTGATTTATTATTACTTTTGTCAGATTCAAGTTATTTCTGTCACCATTGTGGGTTTCTTCTGTCATTAAACGAGGGGTACCAACAATTTTGACCATGTGTATACACTGAAACTATATACAGAGCTCCTGTGTATAATGTCACCAGTGACCACTGTATTACCTGAATACTGACACTATATATAGAGCACCTGTGTATAATGTCACTAGTGATACCTGTATTACCTGTACACTGACAGTATATACAAAGCTCTTGTGTATAATGTCACTGGTGGTAATAACAGTGTTGTTAGTATCATGGTTTGTATTCATGATCAATATTGTAGTATTCAGTCAGCATGTGATGGTAATATGTGGTCTGGTCATGGTGTGGTGGTATTTATCCTCTATATATGGTCTTATTCGGTCACTATGTGATGGTAATATGTGGTCTGGTCATGGTGTGGTGGTATTTATCCCTATATATGGTATTGTTCCGTCACTATGTGGTGGAATGTGTTAGTCTAGATATGGTGTGGCGGTATTTCTCCTTGTATGTGGTATTATTCGGTGCCTATATGCTGGTAATATGTAGTAGTATTCTGTCACTATGTGATCTGTTCATGGTGTGGTGGTATTTCTTCCCTGCATGGGGTATTATTGGTCTTGGTATAGGGGATTGTGTTGTGTATGGCAGTCATCTGTTCTCTCTGATATTAATTAGGAGAAGATTCTTTATTTCCATTAGAGATTAGATACTTGGATCACAGCATCAGAGATGCTACAGGGGTTCTCCTGTGAAAAAAGTAATCGCCTCTCCACAGGATTAGTGATAATGCATTGATTGGTGGTGGTGGGAGGGTCTGACTACTGGGACCCAGTCCGCAGAATGTGAAATTTTCATCCCCATTAGACTGGAACGGTATGTCCGACTTGACCACTGATCCATTCATTCACTCTGTGGCTGCGAGCGCTGCTCTTGTTTTTTTCTGGAAGCCCCAAAGAGAATGAATGGAGCTGCGGTCAGACATCTGAACTGCTGCTGCATTTTAAAATGGGGATAAGTGTCCTGTCAGGGATAAAACTTCCCCATTCTTCCGATCGGTGCAGTTTCTAATGGTCGGACCTAAGCGATCACCTATCCTGTGGAGCCCATGAATTGGTGATAACTTGTTTTAACCATAGAACCTTTAATGCAAAATACCATAATTGTACATCCCAGTTATGGGGGTGCACAGTAGATGTGCAGGAGCCCCCTCTGTTTAACAGTCGATGCTCCACCATAATGGGGATAACGACTTACAGACATTTGCATACAGCTGTAGCGTGGACCCCTAGAGTTCATTCCCCTGGTGGGCCCCCAACACCCCAGTCTGACCCTGGATACATAGACCACTTAGACTAACTAAACGGTCACTTTAAAATACATGTGAATCACCATAAAATGTACCGTATACTGTAAAATTTCTCCTACCATTTTCAGCGATCCATGTGTTTAGTCATGGATAACTTTATGACTAAGAAGGTGTTTAAAAAAGATGTCGGGGCAGTAAAAGGTTCGGCATGTTGGATTTCAGCATGCCCAATCCATAGAGGTGGCACCAACAGATTACTCCATTCTCCACACTGAAAAGACATGCATGTTCTGCACTATGATGGCCACTAACGATGGCTGCCATCAAGGGCCCCAATTCATCAAGATTGGCGTTGTTCATGCCAGTCTTGATGAGGGGATGTAGTGGAGTCAACGGCAACGTGAGTCACATTTGTGACGTAAGGGGCGCCACAGCTCACCACGCCCATTCCCATCACTGCTCCCTCTAACTCCGCCCATTTTGGCGCCATCTGAAACTGTTGTGAAAACAACAAGTCACAAAATGTTTGGGCCATGCCGCGGAGCGCAAATATGTTCTGGCTTTTTAAAGTGTTAAACACCAGATTTCTGGGATAAAAACTTAAAAAAATTGGGGCCAAAGATCTCTGGGTATTTTTTCTTAATAAAATAAACTCTTTTTATGCATACAAATCTCTTACCCGTGTTCCAGTGCCATGAATAATGTCCTCAGGTGTGTCATATATCTCACTTTCCATCTGAACCGTCTGCTTCTTCTCGTGTGAGACCTTCACTCGCAGAATACGGAAATGTGATCCACCAAGATCCAGCGCAATGAGGTCTCCCTTTTCTGTGTGACAAGACAAGAATTGCGTATATCTTTAGCAGATCAGGGCTGCACTTTCTGTGACAGGAGGACGGTTTCCTATAATTACAGAGACTTTACTGCGCTTGTAACAGAGTAAACACTAGAACAGATGTCCCATTGTCAGGCTTGAGTGAATCCAGAGCTGCTGCTACTTGAACTAAACACTGGATAATTCCAAATGTACATAAAATGGTTAATGCACAGCTAATGTGGTGAAAGTTATCTGACATTGAGTAGAATAGAATTAAGCAATGCAAACAGTAGGCTCATCCTGGGAGAAAGCAAATCTAGCAATGAGCAGAAAACAGCCGCTAGAAGGGACATAAATAATTATGCATATTTTTTCCATTAATGGAGTATTTTCTTTTAAGGTACCAAAAAAGTAGCAATGGAGAAGGCGCTACCTGTATATTGATGGAGTGCTAACCAAAGTTCGTGTAAGACAAATGCAATTAAAAAAATAGGAAAGACATGTACAAAAGATTGGTTGCTCTTCCTAAATTTAAAAAAATGCAAATATTTATTATATAACAAACACAAAAGCCTAGAGAAGACAAAAACACTTAAAATTGAGTATATTGTGCCAGAACCTGTTTCCTAGGCTGAAAATTGGCACAGGGATATAACCCATATGACCAACATGATAACAAACAGAGCAATGTAAATGAGGAGGATCTAAGAGAAACAGTAAATATGAACGGACAATACCCCTAAAGTGATGCCAAGTAGTATTCAGTAAAGAAGACAGGTGCAATGTACATGTAAGTAATGCAGAAACAAAAGAATACATAAAATGTTTATAAATATATAAAAATATATAAAACAGAGTAAGCAATAACAAGGTGCAATAAAGTAACAAAGTTGCACTCTGTAGTGCTACAACATGTAAATATTAAATATATGAGATATAAATAGCAGTACTGCTGTAGATAATATGAAAAGATGGAGATACTTAGCACATAATTCAGCCAATTCATGCATGCCCAGCAGCCAACGACAAGACAATCTCCGGTTTTGCTGGGAACCTATCTGGTGTGAACACCTCTCTAAGGCTAAAGCCTAAATTTATGGGTAGGTAGGATTCTGGTGCAATTAAAACTCCTGCAGCCTGTGGCGGTTTTAATTCGAGCAGGATCTTACCTACCCATAAATTTAGGCTTTAGCCTTAGAGAGGTGTTAACACCTGATAGGTTCCCAGCAAAACCGGAGACCACCCTGTCGTTGGCTGCAGGGCATGCATGAATTGGCTTAATTATGTGCTAAGTATCTCCATTTTTTTCTTATTATATAGAGCAGTAATGCTATTTATATTTCATATTTGCCTGATTTAGCACTACAGAGTGCAACTTTATTTCCTTGTTATGTATAGAGACGGCTACTCTTAAGGTACTGCCACACGACACAATCCCGCTAGCGATCTCGTTAGCGTCGCATACTAATGAGATCGCTAGCGGGATTGTTTCTATATCGCTAGTAGCTACCTATTTTAGCGATGTCGTTAGGACGCTATCGCGGTTAGCGATCTCCTTAACGACTTTAGCGGTACAAAAGTACCGCTAAATCGCTAAAAAAGGTGCCACACTCAGCGATTAGATACTTACCAGCGGGGCGCCAGCGACGAAAATAGGGTCCGGAACGATCGCTGTGATGAACGAGATCACAGCAGGGGCCTCGTCGCTGGTAGATGCGCACACAACAAATCGCTAACGGGATCGCTAAATAGTGACGTTTTTAGCGATCCCGTTAGCGATGTTGTTTAGTGTGGCATACCCTTTAGTTTGCACCTGTTCACACCAGTTTCATGATTTGGAAGTGTCAGTCAGTCTTTTGTTATATGGGCAATAAAGTGCCACGTGCAGAGTCACCCATTGGCTCATAGAAAAAGCCTCATACGGGAAACATGAACCCACACATGTCACCGCAAGAGGTGCTTTATTTTCTTCAGGAAGTTTTTGTGTTTGCTACATAAATATTTACATTAGTTACAATCTTTTGTACTTGTCTTTCCTCTTTTTGAATTGTATTTTCTTTTAGGGTCATGACACTTCCTATCTGTACAAAACACCAGGGGGCATTAAATTAATGAGTGTCCATCTCATCTGCCCACTGCAGATAACTCAGTCCCAATTATACAGTAATTTGTACCAAAATTACAGTCTATTCAACTTCAGGAGGAAGGGAGTTCTGAACCCCACAAGAAGGTAAAGTTTTGTATTCTGAATGACTGATAGCTTTACCATGATTGATCAGAGTACAGGTAAAAAGTTTGGACACACCTGTTCAATCAGTAGTTTTCTTAGTTTTTATTGGAATGTGCATTTTGTTTTTTCAGACTGAAGACAGCAAAGCCATGAAGGAGCAAATATGGAAACAAGGATAAAGAAACAGTTGTGAAACAAAGCAGAATATGTGTTAAACGTTAGATTCTTCAATGTATCCCCTGATGACAACTTTACACCCTTTAACATTCTCTCAAGCAGCTTCATCAGTGGCGTGGAATGGCTTCCATTGTATAGGTATGCATCGGCAAGAGTTGATTTGAGGAATCACCTGCTCTGAGAAAGTGTTTGCCACCATCAAACCAGAAAATGACAAGAACCATTCAATATTTAAAAAGAAATTGCAGTCCATCATTACTTTAAGACATGAACGTCAGTCAATTCAGAAAATTGCTAGAACCTTGAGAGCATCCTCAAGTTGAGTCATTAAAATCATCAATTGCTATGATTAAACTGGCTCTCATGAGGACCACCCCAGGCAAGGAAGTCAAAGAATTACCTCTGCTGCAGTGTATAAGTTCTTTAGACTTGCCAGCTTCAGAAACTGAAAATTTGACAGCCCCTCAAATAACAGCCCTAATATATGATGCACAGACATCAAGTAGCAGACACATCTTAACATAAACTGTCCAGAGGTGACTGCGAGAAGCAAGCCTTTATGGCCAAACTTCTGCACAAAAGTCATCACTCAGGACCACAAACAAGAAGAGCGTTGTGTGGGCCAAACAACGCAAGGACTGGGGTCAGTGAAAACCTCTGCTGTAGTCTGATGACTCGAAATGAGTTATTGAGTATCAACCACCATGACTTTGTGAGAAGCAGAAAAGGTGAGCAGATGTTTCCTACATGTGTGGAGCATACTGTAACGTGTGGATTGAAGAGGTGGCATGGTGTGGGGATGCTTTGCTGGTGACACTGGAGATTTATTTCACATTCAAGGCACATTGCTAGCACAGCATTCTGCAACAACATGGCATCCCAACTTGTTTGCACTTAGTAGAAAAATAATTTGTGTTGCAAAAGGGAAATGACCCCCTAAACACCTCCAGTATGTAAGGGCTATATGATCAAGAAGGAGAGGGATGGAGTGCTGCATCAGATGACATGGTCTCCACAATCCCACGACCTCAACACACTTAAGATAGTTTGGGATGAGTTCGGCCACAGAGTGAAAGCAAAGCAGCCATCAAGTGCTCAGCACCTCTTGGAACTCCTTCAAGACTGTTGGAAAGCCAATCCAGGTGACGACCGGATGAAGCTTCTTATGAGAATGTCAAGGGTGTGTAAAGCTGTCAGCGTAAAAGGTGGTACCTTGACGAATCTAAGGTTCAACAACTTCAGGTTTGTGTCACACGTGTTTCTTTTACTCCTTATTTCCATACGTGCGTGTTCCGTTGTGGTTTTGCTGCCTTGAGTCTGAATTTATAATGTGCACATTCCAGTAAGAAAACAAAGAAAACCAGTGCATGAACAGGTTTTTCTAAACTTTTACTGGATTTCCTGACTTTTTTGTATTTGTTATGGATTTAATCTAAGGGTGCATGTAGACAGCAATTCTCAGACAAGTCATATGACCAAAAAGATTTATGGAGCTTATCTGCGACTTGCTGTAAAGTGACTATTTTAGGCTGGTTCCACATTTGCGTCTGTACGAGCAGCGTTTGATCCGCATAGATCCGCATGCGTCATGCGTACATATCTTTAACATGGTGTACGCAGGGACATGCGTTTGAATGCGTTCTCATGCGTTGGCGTACGCATGTGTCGTTTCGCGGTGTGCGGCGAACGCAACATGCTGCATTTTTTGAAGTGTCAAAAATCTGTCAACTATACGCAGTCATGCACATGCGGATGAGTGTGTCAAAACAACGCATTACTGTTTATGGGAACGCATTGGTACGCAAGGACATGCACATGGATGCGTTCGATACACATGCGGACTTCAGACTGCGCATGTCCAGGAACTGATTACAGCACCTGGAAATATTGAACGCATGTGCATAAACAACGCAAACGCATGCACAGGAAGCGAGTTTTTTTGCATCATGTGTAAGCTGATGCGGATAAGAAACGCTGCATTAGCATGTGTTTTGGCATGCGTTTGCGCATGCAGATGATACGCTTCGCACACAAACACTAATGTGAACCTAGCCTTAGATCTGTGATTTTGCCAATAACAGCCAAATCGCAGACAAGTTGCGAGCAGGCCACAGTCACATGCAACTTGCTTTGAAATCTATGGCACAAGAGTCGCATGTGACTTGTAACCAGTAGCAGAAAATCAAACACATTTGGAAACATACGCCATTGTTGAAGTCCCTGTAAGTTGCAGGTCACAGTTCAGCACCATAGGAAAGTATTAGATACAATGTGACACAGTAATCTCTATTTTGCACATAACACGTAGACCTAGCATTAAAGTAATACTCAGTTGTGCATGTGAGCAAAGTTTACATCTCAATCTATAGTCTGCTTTGCATTAGAGAGCATAACTGCAATGTAAAGTATGGGGTAGAAAAATATCAGAAGGTGTACAAAAGTCATATAATGGGCATGGCCAGATGTATGGTAAACCCAGCCACGCTTTTCATTTTCCTTGCTATAATGACACAAGTTAGATTCTGATGTTAAAATCCATTTTTAGAAAAAGAAAACAGATCACAGTAGTTTGTGATGATCTTGATCTGAGTGTAGAAATTTGACTCTTTTGAGATACCAGGAATGCCTATTAAATAATTTAGCCAGAACATCTAGACGGCAGCAGCAGCTGTTGATATCGCACCAGACACATGCCACAATGGCCACGATTCCTCCACTCTGAGGAGTAACCGACAAATCAGTCATCCAGCCTGGTGCAGGGGTGTGAAGAGCTGTCGGTGTTTTAATGGACAGCTCAGCCATCCAACCTGGGTCTGGGAGGTGCTGAGCTTCTTTCAAGTGTTCCCTGTTCTAGGTGATTGCCCAGCTACTTAGCTGAGATGTCAGTCCCAGATCTCTGCCAGACTTGGCATCTGCTCAGTGATTTGCCTTGTATTTCTGTGCACTGTTTGTTGCTCTACTGCTGCCTGACCTTAGACTTTGTTCTGATCATCCGTCTGCCTAGCCCCTTTGGTCTGATCCCCCATCTTCCTGGTATTCTGACCTCGAACCATGACCTGACTTTTCGGCTTTGCCTTTCCCCTTTAGATTACTACGTGCTGTCTTGGCATCTGACCCTGTAACGTTTGACTACCCTGCCTCACGGCTTATCCATGAGTAGTGACTAGCTTCACAGCATTTATCCATTTCCATCAATCGTAAGACAGGAACAGGAATTTCATTACATTTTACAACAAGTTCTACTTTCTGATTATCTCCCTTTTTCTTAACACTGAAATGTAACAAGACATACACTAAAGCCAATGAATGGCTAAATTGCTTAGTCCCATGTGTGAGCTGAAATAATATGAATGAAATATACCAACTGTGAATAAGAGATCGATCCTAACAAGCGCTGTTAATCTGATTTTTGGTTTTTGCTTAATAACTAACGATGTTGGTCGTGGGTTTTATGTTCTGGGACCGGGGGCTCCTCCTTTGTTCAAGACTCTTATCTAGACACCACAGAACTCCCAACTGTTTTGGACAGTATACACTCATGGTTGATCAGTTTGTAAGTATATTTGCCTGGTGAAGACGAGGGATTTTAAAATTACCTATTGCTTACACTGACGTTTTATGATGAGTATTTTTTTGTATAAATTTCTTTTTGTTGTTTTCATATCACTGTCTGTTACATTTGCCATTTGTCTCAGTGGCCACTTGACCTAATGTTTAACCCATACTTCCTGCTCTTTATATGGAGATTAGCAGCAACAGACTGAGTCAGATACTATTTATTTGTATAGAAGCGTTAGCTAAACATGCTCTAATCAAGTGAAGGGAAGGGGAGGAGGCCTGTTGAAAGAATACTATTGTCAATGGTGCTTAAGTATAGCGGTGTCACCTTTTATTGTAATCAGGGCGGATATACCATTGGTACAACCGATGCAGCCACACAGGGGCTCAAGAGCTAACAGAGCCCACTATTACCTCCAAACCAGGTGGGATATTGCATGATGATGAGCTATCGGACTGCAAAGGGTCCTTATATTGTTGTTGCATAGGGGCCCACTCCAGCTTCTGATTGTATTCCTACTGTGATGATAATGAGACTGGTGAAAAGTCATCCATTGAGAACAGGTATGAGTCTTGTATACAGCCTTCAGTGTTGTGAATAGGCTGGAAATGAGTTCTGAGCAGAAGCTCCCTCTGGTGGTTACAAACGGTACTGGACTGTCCAGTGAAGATTGTGAGGATTGGGAATCAGGTGTTACTGACTGGTCTTATATAAGGGAGTCGCCTTCCCATCAGGGTTGCCGGTGATCAATTGTTCTGGTCTCAATCCTTGATCCCTGTTTCCTTTGTAGCCTGCTGTGTCGTGTCTGAATCTCCTGCTAACAGATAAGACATTTTCTTCTTTTTGTTTTTGTGCTTGATTTTTGCATTTTGTCCTGCACTTCTGTGGGGGCCTTCAGGGTCCCCTCTGGGGGCTTTTGCCTCTCAGTTCAGTTCAGCCACTGTTGTTTGTACATTTGCTTTTTCCAGTTTTTTCAGTGGCTGCTGTTTTGTTTTTGGTTACACCAGAGAACTAATTTAGGTGGTAGAGGTCGTGTGATCTCAGGTGTTTTTGAAATTAGTAGAGTTGGTGCTTTTCAGGGTTTTTTGGGATTGCAGTAAGTGCCCTTCCTATCCTTTTCTATTTAGTAAGTTTGGGCCCCAACGTTTGCTCATACTATTTTCTGTCTGTGTCAGTATTTCTTCTTGTCTAACCGCCATTACATGTTTGGGGGCTTTCTATGTTCTTTGGGGATCTGCTCTGGGGCAGATAGCTTTCCTCTTTCTATCTTTAGGTGTAGTTAGTTTCTCAGGCTGTGACGAGGCGTCTAGGACCAACGTAGGAACGCTCCACGGCTGCTTTTAGTTGTGGTGGTTAGTCAGGGTACTGCAATCTCATAGTTTCCAACTGCTCTGGTGTATTTCCTTTTTTTGCCTGCTCTCCTCAGTTACCAAATCATAACAGTATCACCGGCCACCCTGATGGGAAGGCGACTCCCTTATATAAGACCAGTCAGTAACACCTGATTCCCAATCCTCACAATCTTCACTGGACAGTCCAGTACCGTTTGTAACCACCAGAGGGAGCTTCTGCTCAGAACTCATTTCCAGCCTATTCACAACAGTACCCCCCCTTGATGTATCATCTTGGAAAACCTATCGCAAATCACCCAGATGACGGTCATTCTCTGAGAAACAGGGAGGTCGGAAATGAAATCCATAGAGATATGGGTCCATGGTCTCTTGGGCACAGGTAATGGCATCAACAAACCACTAGAACGAGAGCAAGGCTTGGAGCGAGAGCAAGTCCCGCAGGACTGCACAAACTCCCTGACATCGCGAGACAAGGTAGGCCACCAAAAGGACCGACTAACCAAGTCTCTGGTAACCTTTTTCTAGTTCATGTGTTCTGGACATGTTAAATGTATTTAACAGAAAGCTAAATGTGAATGTTTTATGGTTAACTGTTGAGTATTGTTTGGCTGCAATCACTAGCCATATGCTACTCCCAGAGTTTGGGGAGTAAAGCGGGTTTGCTTCGGTGGAGTGGATACTCTGAATCGGATAAAGTACGCCCTCTCCTCCGTGACACCTGGAGGAGATGGAAAGCTTGAGTTGGGTGAAGTTGGGGTATTGTGTGAGGGGGGGTGGAGGGTGGGGAGGGAGGGGGGAATGTTAAACTATTGTCTATGTCACACAGGTTCGAGGGGAGACAGCCTTACTAATTCACAAATGAGGAAATGGATGACACGGTATTTGGGGTTGCAGGGTAATGGCGGATAAAATAAAAATAATAAGTTGGAACGTTAGAGGGTTGGCGTCCGGAGTAAAAAGACAGGCAATGTTTACTTTCTTGCTTGATGCCAAACCTGCAGTCATATGCTTGCAAGAAACCCACTTGATAAAGAGTAGAACGCATCTTCTTAAAAAAGATGGCAGCAGGCGGGGTATCATGCAACATATTCCACATACTCACGTGGGGTCAGTGTTCTTGTTCGCACAGGTATACCTTTTGAACAGTGTAAAGTGATTATAGACCCGCTGGGACGGTTCGTATGCTTGCTATGTAAATTGTCTGGTATACTGATGCTACTGATCTCGATATATATCCCTCCGCCGTATTGTGGGAAAGTGCTGCACAAGGTCATGGAGGTAGTGGG
>JARQOD010000003.1:523000527-523051618 GCA_033576555.1 Oophaga sylvatica | reverse complement strand
ATTTAAATACTTAGGTGCTGATTACATGCGTTTTTGATTAGCTTCCACTGTGGAAACGCACTAAAAACACTTGAGTTTTTTTACCTGCGGGTTTTCTGCATCTAATGCAAGTCTATGGGGAAATTCCGCACACAACTCAGTGCACCCACAAGAGAAATTTACATATTGCGGATTGGAAACCCGCACCGCAGGTCAGTTTAAAAACGTACAGCGGACTGAAATTTCTATAGATTCCATTCACTTTGCGGGGACTGTAAGACACTGGGTATTGGAAGCTGCAAAAATACGCAGAGTCAAAAAGCTCATTGTGGGAACATGGCCTAAGGGTATGTGCGGTTGTCTGTAAGACACCGATGGAGTCTCACAGTTTTTCCTAGGTGAAGCTAGTGGTCTTTTTCACAAACAGTGTAAGTTGTCCAAAGAGAGCAGCAGAAGCCGTCCGAACAATGATCATGTTACTTTTTTAATTACTTCATGATTTCCGAACCCTGAAGTTGTTAAGAGGAATAACAAACAACTGAATCCGTGCACAGCAATGTCGTTTTTATATTGCTATGCATTATGCTCACTTTCTTTGTTACAGTAAAGATGTGTATCTTAGTACCGTGTTAGCCAGTAGATAGAAAAATATTTAGAATTGAGACATGAAATTACTTGTACTGAAAGGTGATTTCACATCTCAGAGACACAGGAGAGTTTGTGAATACAAATTGATGGTGACCTTTGACACTCTCAATGCTGGAATGAACCTATCACATGGATTTATGGCCTATTACATCAATTAAGGAATTTGCTTCAAAGACCCTGTGAGAACATCACAAAACATTACTAGACCCCAATCAGAGGGCAATAAAACTTTCACACTCCTTATCTATGAACTAGTCCAATATTTATTGCCACAACTGTTCATCCCTCTCCCATAATGACAGTTCTGCTTCACGTCACTTGTCTCATCTATTGCATTTTTTCTGTGCTGTGTTGTGTATAAATATGTGATTCTTCAGATTTTGTATTAGTCTTTGCCTGATGAAGAGACCTGAGTAGTCTCGAAAGCTTGCAATTTGTTACCATCTTTTCAGTCAGTTAGCCATTAAAAGGTATCAACCACTGAGGACTCTTAATTCTAAATATATTTCACTTTCTTTGTGGCGCTTTTGCAGTGCTTTTTCAGGCTTGTTCCAGGAGGAATCCGCCTGAATAAGCCATTGGGTTGATGTGTGGCCCAGCTATGCAGGCACACATAAAAATCCAGGAGAATGCACAGGAAGGTAATCGCAAAAGCTTGCTATTCATGCACTTCACTCCACACTTTCAGACACACCCACTAGGGGTATAGGAGGTAGTGACACGTAGCAGAGCTCATTCAAGCTTCCTGTCTTAGGACAGTACAGACCATTCAAGTTTCCTGTCTGAGAAGAGCTCAGAGGAGTGAGTTTCCTGTCTTCAGACAGTGCAGTTCAGTGCCAGTTCAGTCTGGACTTGGAGAGGAGAGAGGACTGAATCCTCGCAGAGCTAGCGTAGCTCACCTGACAAAGAAGTGGGGGCTAGCACGGGTGAAGTGCATCATCCTAGCCTAGTCAGAGCTACCCTCAATCAGTACTTCAACAGAAGCTGAAACAAGGAGGATACTGAGAGCTGCTCAGCGAGCTCTGGAGAAAGCTGACATTTCCATCGAAAGCTACAAGTGCTTATGCAAAGAGCAAAAGCAGGGCGAAGGGCGCAGTGGAGAAGACATAGAGAAGTGCTTCAGGTATTGGATTGCCTGCACTAAATAACCGGACACCGGGGTCCGAAGCGTTGCTAGAGTTTCAAGCATAGTAACAAGATACTCGGAGGCATCTGGACTACAGGTCGCAGAGAGCAGCCCAAGCGCTGATACGTAACCGGAGACAGGGAAAACAGGAGTCTAGCCTGATCAGCAAATATAGACTTAGTTCTCTCAACATCTGCTAGTCAGAGCCATAGAAGTCTCCACCACAAAGTCGGCCGGGCTTGTCAGCTATTGAGAAAGCTGGAGAATGTAGAGTTAACTTCGCTTCATGCAAGTTGGGACTCTGAGATATACGAAGTAAAGGAGGCCTCTAACCTGCTCAGCGGTTACCCGAATGTGCATTCTCCACCCCGACCAGCTCCCCGGGATCTGCTTGAACCATCTACCAGTAAAAGGTATGAAAAGAAGCTGCATTGTGTGTGACTGAATTATTAACTACACCCTGCATCATCACCATAGACTTCCAGGGACCAGTCTCACCTGTGGGAGACTTACCACCCAGCTGCCACATAACATCCCCTGTGAAAGTCCTTATAGCAGCGCTGGTCCAATTAACCAGATACCACAGGTGGCGTCACGACTAACGAACTACCTATCCTTAAAATCCCCTGTAAATATTCCCCATTGCACGACCGCCAGGGCCACGGACCGAGCCACCGCTACCAGTGACAACTCCCATAGATTTCCATGGGCTCGGCTCCGAGTACCCCATAGCCTTGGTATCCACAATTGTGGTGCGTGTCGGAACAACTTGGCGTCACGAACAGGATTCGAAAGCTTGCAAAATTGTGAGTCCTGTGTGCCTTTATTGAACTGTTTGGTGAGAAAAGACTGTTTGCTGCTTTTGGCGCCAAATACCGCCATTTTACCGCCATATTGGCGCCCTGAGGCACTGGTGAAGAAGGTGGGCGTGCATTCGTGGGCGTGTACCCCCCCCTGAGGCGCGAAAGATATGGCCGCCCTCTCCAAAGGCTACTATAATGTGCGGTCCTGCCCCACTGCTAAAGAAATCCGCCTCCTCTTCATCCTCTATGCGAAGAGGAGGAGACGCAAATCCCGCCTCCACGGAAGAGACCAGATTGTTCCTGATGGAAACTACACTCTGGCCTGGGACGAGATGGCGGAAGGACAGGAGAATCTGTGCCGAGGACCGGAAGATTTCCTACCTGTGCCAGAGCTGTCCCCGGATAGGGACACCGACCCCGCCATGACAGAGCTGCGGAAGGAGAACGCGGAGCTAAGGAGGAAGCTCCAGAGTCATGCCGATTTAAAGGAGACGGAGAAACATTGGCGTGCCCAAACACAGCGGCTGCTGTGGGACGCAGTGTTCTCTCCTACAAGCATAATGCCGTCTCCTGATTTCCCAAGATCACTGCTGAAGAAGGCTGAGGGACGACCGGAGGATGCTACCAAAAGTGCTGTACCTGATCCCACCGATGCGGAGGTGGAGGCGAAGGAGGCTGAGGAGGTCCTGCCCGGTCCGGGGTGCCAGCCAAGCCAGGAGGCCCCAGCAGAGTACGGTTCCCCAGTGAGATCACCGGTGGGGTCCCAGCCGTCATTGCCAGAGATCGACTGGGATGGGATGGAGCGTCTGGACGACGTGACTTACGACCTCCAAGCCGGAAATGCCTGGCAGCACAGCGAGAGAGTGAAACAGCAGCAGGAGGAAGAGCGGAACATCCAGCGGTCCCGACAACGGCAGCATGAGGAGTTCATAGCTGACAAGGAAAGCGTCCGCCGAGAAAAAGGTACCCGACGGGAACCGCGGCGGCAGGGGTGCGTCACCGAGTTCCAGCTCCGCAAGGGCTGGGGCTTCATCCGCGAGCCGGGCCTCTATCCAGGGTCTTTGTAAGCCGCAGGGACGAAGAATCCCACCTGCCCATCGGTCATCCTGGGAGGGACCTGATTAATGGGGACATTGTGAGCTACACCCGTCACTGGGGTATGAAGGGGTGGTATGCCCTGAACGTCTCCATCGTTAGTGACCCCGTCCCCGACGCCGGTACCGAAGCGTCCAAGTCCCGAGCTCCCACCGCACCGGGCCGTGCCCTGGCATCGCCCCCTGCATCGCAATCAGCAACGTATCCCGCAACGAAACCTGCGACTTATTTTGTATCGCAACCGGATGATGCGACCACAGTTAAATCGCAGCCTAAGCCTGCATCTTTGATGAAAAGTCAATATTTGCCTGAGACACCCGTTGCGTCCCTAGTGGTTCGCACAAGGACTGTGGCCACTCAAACACTGATATCGGGCCATGACTTATTTGTTATGAGGTCAAAAGAGCATCGCGTTGTTCCAGCCCCAGGAGTGGAAGACGTCATTGAGAGTTGTAAAAGTGAAGACCGGTAGGACCCAGACGGGTTTACCGCATCCAAGAAATGTAAAAAGTTTGAGAATTTTGAAAATTGCACTTTATTGTCTTTTATGTACGAGAATGTTACATAGTTTACATATTAGAATACCCTGGTTGGGTAAAGTAAAAGTTAAAGTGAAAAGTTAAATTATAATGTGGATTTCTAAAATGTATATATGTGATTAACCATGCCAATGGACTGAGAGGCTGAGGACTGTGCCAGCCCAAGAACTTGTCTTTGTAAATAGTTGCGCTACGGTGCATTATCTTGGTTTTACATGAAACCATTACAATATCTACCTCTGAAGAAAAACCCGTATGGTGGGCCTAGAGTGAGGTCTGCAGTCAGAAGTCCTGCAGCCCACCCAGGACCCACGTGGGAGGTTTTTGGTGTGGGTCCTCCACAAGAATATTATCTTGCATTTATTGAAAAATGTTTTGATACTTTGATACTTTTGATACTTTTGTATTCTTCATTGTACAAATTGTAACGTTCAAGAAGTCTTACCTCCCGGATGGGAAGAGTTATAATGTTGATGTTAATGCAAAACAAAAATGTTTTCTTTTTCTCTTTTACAGCCCGGGAGTGCTGTGTTTAATCAAGGGGGGATGTGTGGCCCAGTTATGCAGGCACACATAAAAATCCAGGAGAATGCACAGGAAGGTAATCGCAAAAGCTTGCTATTCATGCACTTCACTCACACTTTCAGACACACCCACTAGGGGTATAGGAGGTAGTGACACGTAGCAGAGCTCATTCAAGCTTCCTGTCTTAGGACAGTACAGACCATTCAAGTTTCCTGTCTGAGAAGAGCTCAGAGGAGTGAGTTTCCTGTCTTCAGACAGTGCAGTTCAGTGCCAGTTCAGTCTGGACTTGGAGAGGAGAGAGGACTGAATCCTCGCAGAGCTAGCGTAGCTCACCTGACAAAGAAGTGGAGGCTAGTACGGGTGAAGTGCATCATCCTAGCCTAGTCAGAGCTACCCTCAATCAGTACCTCAACAGAAGCTGAAACAAGGAGGATACTGAGAGCTGCTCAGCGAGCTCTGGAGAAAGCTGACATTTCCATCGAAAGCTACAAGTGCTTATGCAAAGAGCAAAAGCAGGGAGAAGGGCGCAGTGGAGAAGACATAGAGAAGTGCTTCAGGTATTGGATTGCCTGCACTAAATAACCGGACACCGGGGTCCGAAGCGTTGCTAGAGTTTCAAGCATAGTAACAAGATACTCGGAGGCATCTGGACTACAGGTCGCAGAGAGCAGCCCAAGCGCTGATACGTAACCGGAGACAGGGAAAACAGGAGTCTAGCCTGATCAGCAAATATAGACTTAGTTCTCTCAACATCTGCTAGTCAGAGCCATAGAAGTCTCCACCACAAAGTCGGCCGGGCTTGTCAGCTATTGAGAAAGCTGGAGAATGTAGAGTTAACTTCGCTTCATGCAAGTTGGGACTCTGAGATATACGAAGTAAAGGAGGCCTCTAACCTGCTCAGCGGTTACCCGAATGTGCATTCTCCACCCCGACCAGCTCCCCGGGATCTGCTTGAACCATCTACCAGTAAAAGGTATGAAAAGAAGCTGCATTGTGTGTGACTGAATTATTAACTACACCCTGCATCATCACCATAGACTTCCAGGGACCAGTCTCACCTGTGGGAGACTTACCACCCAGCTGCCCCATAACATCCCCTGTGAAAGTCCTTATAGCAGCGCTGGTCCAATTAACCAGATACCACAGGTGGCGTCACGAACTACCTATCCTTAAAATCCCCTGTAAATATTCCCCATTGCACGACCGCCAGGGCCACGGACCGAGCCACCGCTACCAGTGACAACTCCCATAGATTTCCATGGGCTCGGCTCCGAGTACCCCATAGCCTTGGTATCCACAATTGTGGTGCGTGTCGGAACATTTACACACAATAATGTTTTTTTCTAGTTACAGTTCTTTTATTAAACTCTTCTTTACTCACCCTCCCTGGGTCCAGCGCTACTCCCAGTGTCTATTATTGTTGGCAGCAGTGACTTTACGTCGACACCGCTGCAGCCAATAAGTGAGTTCAGCGTCTGCTCGAGTAGACAGCACGAGCTGCTCAGAGCTGCTGAGCTCATTAATTGACTGCAGCGTTATCGAGATGACATCAACACTGCAGACAATAACAGACACCAGGAGCAGTGGCGGAAACTCAGTGCTGTACCTGAGCAGGGGGAGTAAAGTAAAGCTTTTTTTTTTTTAATTTCAGACAAACTGCACCCCTGCAGTCAAACCTTGCTAGGGAGAAAAAAAAACATGTCATGTCTTTGATGAAGATTCCTTATGGAACACGTTCTAAACTTGACACTATGAAGTCACTTCAAAGGCTGAGAAAAAAAAAAAGCTCCATAATTACTTGAAAACTGTTTAAAAAATGTGTCAGATCTAAAAACCTTGCAAAACAAACCCATGGTGGATTACCGATGTGAATTTCTCTTGAAAACTTCATGTGACTTTTCTGCTTCAAAACACCTCTGTGTAAACATAGCCTTAGATATGTAATACATATTGTACAGCACGTGTAAGCCAAAAATTGCGCCAGAATAGATTAGCAAATCTCTATTATAATGCTCTTTCTATAGTATATTAATTATATATGCCTTTTAGTGGTGCAATTTTACTTTTACATATGCTTGGATATTAGTCTGTAACGGGGTCTCAGAAGACATATAACCTTTCTATTTGAGACAGAAATTTAGTTTCAAATATTCCTTTTGTCCTCAGTCGCTCAGAAATCTGTCCTCGGAATAAAAGGCCTCGTTTGGTAAGATCAATGAGGATCTGCCTCACAATTTCTCCCAGATACATCCCGCTGGTCATCTTTTCATATCTGTATGAAATATACACAGAAATTAGTTATTTGTAGGCTGCAGAACAAGTAGATTGGAACTATTCAGTGCATGGCATGGTCTTTTCCCAAATACAGTATATAAAATTAACATTCACTAGAATTTTTTTCAAGCATTTTTTTATAATTAGAATCATACCAAGTAACACTATCCAATAATAGTAAGAGAATATTTCCCCCCTGAACTTCTACTCAGCCTTATTTGTGGAACCACCGGTCAGTGGAGAGAAGACGCATACAAAATACGTTGGTTGTTATAGAGTAGACTAGATGTGCAGTCTGGACCATCACTCAATTATTACAAGGCATTCAGTGGGTTAATTTTGACTACACAAACCACTTGAAGGGGTTGCCTGATCAGAATATACAGACGATCTATCCTTAGGTATCAGTTGTTACAAGCTCTGATGGGTCATCAATATTTAACCCCATTAAAACACTTTTGCGAAAATTTGTCAAAACTAGTAAAAGGGAAAAATAATAAAAGATGTCCAAATAAACAGATCATGTTGCGCTTTTTATTTAAATAAATTTTACCTTTGTTTTCCAGGGTTTAAAGACTTTTCATCCACACGTATGTCATATTGTGTCTGGATGTCAGCGAGACGGCCATTGTTCCCGAATCCTCCCCATTCTGTGTTAATACACATTTTCCCTTCATCTCCATCTACAAGTTCAATGTTCTTCATTTCTTCCATATAACACACATTGCTCCCAGTACCTGGGGAAGTAAGACATACATTTCCTCATAGTGAATACTTTTCGTTGTGTTGTGTAGGTGTTAATGGTGGATAGAGATGCTACAGTTTCACCCCACACCGTACCTAAAAAAAAACCTTGCATTGCAACTACCCACAGAATCCAGTAAAGGAAAAAACTCCCAAGCTCCATTGTTTTTTGGGAACCAAGAAGTAGTAAAGTACGAAAACTTAGTAACAATGTTTTTAGGACTGTTTACTGCATTTATGCAATGTATCATTCTCACAGGGTATCTGTGAAATACAGTTTGCTTCTCATGGCTTGATCACACTATATATTTAATAACATGAACTACCTGCTATGAGCCCAATTTCACAGTCTGGATCTTCATACCCGCAGGTCATCATGGTTCCCACCGTGTCATTGACAATAGCCACAATGTCCAAGTCAAACTCCTTCAAAGCAGTAAAGAAAAAAATTACAAATTTCAGAAGTCAAACACCTCCATATTGTACTAGTATAGTAAGTAACTACTGTTGGATTTCATTACCTGATCAATCAAACATGAACCAAACACACGATTTGTATTTCTTTTTTCTGCAGCGTCAGACTATTTTGGATATCCCAATACTAGTGTCAAAAACATACTAATATACCGCTATTGATTCAGTTGGTTCTTTGCTTAGAATACTCGGTCAGCTGATTTTCCCTGGATTTCCCCATTAAAGACGCTGTTTTATAGAGATAAACCCTGTTTATATGTCTTATTATATAAAGCTCAGTGTAGCTAACAAATAGCCGCTACCGCTCTGGTGCATCTGAAGAGTCCATGTATTATCAGCACAGCAGGGGAGATGTATAGCCAACAACAACGTTCTACAGCAAAACCAACCGCATCACAACTAGCTGACCGACACAGTGGCTTCCATCTGAAAAGGGGTTGTTCTAATTAGAAATTGTTTCCCAGGTATTTAGAGCCCTCTGGAGCCTTAAAAGGGTTTTCCGGCCTTAGGCTACAAGTCTGCAGTCACTGACAAACATGCCCCCTCCATTGCCCTTTGCCAGGATCACCACCAATGACACAATGATTGGATGCAGATCTATGGGATATGGAGCTAACGTCATAAGTCTTCATCATGTGATTAACACAAATACCTCCCACTACGTGTAAGTCAGTTTTACGTTATTCAAAAATTGCATCTAAAATCTATCCCATTTACAAGGGATCATAAAATAGAGGAGCATATTGTAGCCTGGAGGGGTATAGTTTGGCCTAGGCTATTTTACACTCCTATTTATAGTTTGGCCTAGGATAGTTTATCCCCCAGGGTATACGCTGGCCTGGGCCAAACTATACCGGGGTTTAATCTGGACAGAGGTTAATTTCGCTTGTTACACCAGGTCTCTTGTTTTTCACGTGACATTGTTATGTCAAATGAGCACTACAGACAATCAGCGACCACAGATCGTTTGCTGCTCATCAATATTCCGTCGGAATAGATGTCTGCTCTGATGGAGTAGTAAAGGCAGCAGCCAGTCAGTGACTGATGATTGGCGGCAATGCTTATAAGACAACTAGTGATGAACCCGTTCTATGCCCAGGTGGCAAGCATTTTTATAGGTACATGGTCTCTCATTCTGGTATGTGCTGCCCCCCTCCTATCTTGGTATGCATGGCACACCTCATCCCTATCCTGGTATGTATGGTCCCCTCACCCCCACCCAAATCTACTATGCATGGCACCCCATTCCTCATCCTGGTATGCATGGTCCCCTCATCCCCAATCCTGGTATGCATGGTACCTCCTCATCCCTATCCTGGTATGCATGTTACCTGCTCATCCATATCCTGGTATTCATGGTTCCCTCACCCCCCAATCCTGGTATGCATGGTCCCCTCACCCCCCAATCCTGGTATGCATGGTCCCCTCACCCCCCAATCCTGGTATGCATGGTTCCCTCCTGCCCAATCCTGATGTGCATGGTCCCCTCACCCCCCAATCCTGATGTGCATGGTCCCCTTACCCCCCTATCCTGATGTGCATGGTCCCCTCACCCCCCAATCCGGATGTTCATGGTCCCCTCACCCCCCAATCCTGATGTGCATGGTCCCGTCACCCCTCTATCCTGATATGCATGGCCCCCTCACCCCCCAATCCTGATGTGCATGGTCCCGTCACCCGTCCTGTTGAGCATGGTCCCCTCACCCCCAATCCTGATGTGCATGGTCTCACCCCCCAATCCTGATGTGGATGATCCCCTCACCCCCAATCCTGATATGCATGGTACCCTCACCCCAATCCTGATATGCATGGTCCCCTCACCCCCCAATCCTGGTATGCATGGTCCCCTCACCCCCAAATCCTGGTATGCATGATCCCATCACCCCCAATCCTGATGTGCATGGTTCCCTCACCCCCCTCCAATCCTGATGTGCATGGTCCCCTCACGCCCTATCCTGGTATGCATGGTCCTCTCACCCCCTATCCTGGTGTGCATGGTCCCCTCACCCCCCAATCCTGATGTGCATGTTCCCCTGGCAAGCATTTTTAAAGGTATATGGTCTCCCATGCTGGTATGTGCTGCCCCCCTCCTATCCTGGTATGCATGGCACCCCTCATCCCTATACTGGTATGCATGGTACCCCTCATCCCTATGCTGGTATGTATGGTCCCCTCACCCCCACCCAAATCTGGTATGCATGGCACCCCATTCCTCATCCTGGTATGCATGGACCCCTCATCACCCAATCCTGGTATGCATGGTACCCCCTCATCCCTATCCTGGTATTCATGGTACCTGCTCATCCATATCCTGGTATTCATGGTCCCCTCACCTCCCCAATCCCGGTATGCACGGTCCCCTCACCCACCAATCCTGGTATGCATGGTCACCTCCCGCCCAATCCTGGAATGCATGGTCCCCTCACCCCCCAATTCTGGTATGAATGGTCCCCTCACCCCCATTCTGGTATGAATGGTCCCCTCACCCCCCAATCCTGGTATGAATGGTCCCCTCATCGCCCAATCCTGATGTGCATGGTCCACTCACCCCCCATTCCTGATGTGCATGGTCCGCTCACCCCCCAATCCTGATGTGCATGGTCCCCTCACCCCCCAATCCTGATGTGCATGGTCCCCTCACCACCCCAATCCTGATGTGCATGGTCCTCTCACCCCACAACCCTGATGTGCATGGTCCTCACCCCCAACCCTGATGTGCATGGTCCGCTCACCCCCAATCCTGATGTGCATGGTCCCCTCATCCCCAATCCTGATGTGCATGGCCCCCTCACCCCCCCAATCCTGATATGTATGGTCCCCTCACCCCCCAATCCTGGTATGCATGGTCCCCTCACCACTCTATCCTGATGCGCATGGTCCCCTCACACCCCCAACCCTGATGTGCATGGTCCCCTCACCCCCCCAACCCTGATGTGCATGGTCCCCTCACCCCCCAACCCTGATGTGCATGGTCCCCTCACCCCCCAATCCTGATGTGCATGGTCCCCTCACCCCCCAATCCTGATGTGCATGGCCCCCTCACCTCCCCAATCCTGATGTGCATGGTCCTCTCACCCCCCCAACCCTGATGTGTATGGTCCCCTCACCACTCTATCCTGATGTGCATGGTCCCCTCACCCCCCCAACCCTGATGTGCATGGTCCCCTCACCCCCCCAACCCTGATGTGCATGGTCCGCTCACCCCCCCAATCCTGATGTGCATGGTCCCCTCACCCCCAATCCTGATGTGCATGCCCCCCTCACCCCCCAACCCTGATGTGCATGGTCCCCTCACCCCCCAACCCTGATGTGCATGGTCCGCTCACCCCCCAATCCTGATGTGCATGGCCCCCTCACCGCTATTAAACTGCACAGATACCCCAAAAAAACAAGCATTTATACTCACCTTTCATCCCTGTGCTCCAGTACTGTTCCGTTCTGCTGGACGCCGGGAGAGCGGCGCCGGAGTACGCACTGTAAATGTGTCTTCAGCAAAATGGCGCCGGATAGCGCTATTGCGCATGCGCGATCCGACGCGCACTCCTGGTCTCCTGCCCTGGGAGAAGAGAAGCACCGCGGCAACGCTCCTCCCGGTCAGGTAAGTATGTGAGTATGGCGCCGGAGATCGCGGTATGCATCCAGTACGCATACCGTGATCTCCGGCACCATACAGAGTACTCACCGCTCTGGATGCCTCACTCTGTCTGGAGCCAGACTGCGCAGGCGTGTCGCGCTTGTGCAGTCTATAAAGGCTTCAGACAGAGTGACGCTCCTAGCGTTATATTATAGATGTCACGCGAACAATGGGAGACCCGGATCAACATCAATGGAATGGTGCCGTTGCGGGAGAGGAGTATAAGGTTTTGTTTTTGTAGTCCCGTTACACATAGCGACACACCAGCGATCCCGACAACGATATGCACGTGTCAGGATCGCTGGTGTGTACAGTAGCTACATGATCGCTGCTGAGCTGCCAAACAGGCAGCTCAGACAGCGATCAGGACAGCGACACAGCAGGTAACAAGCGACGCACGTCACTTAGTTACCCGATGTGTACCTTAGATACCAGAGCGCTTGTGCAGGGAGCTGGTAACCAAGGTACACATCGGGTTTCCAGTCGCCGCTCGGAGCTTAGAAACCCGCTGTGTACCTTGGTTACCAGCTCTCCTGCACAAGCGTGCTGGTATCTAACGTACACATCGGGTTTCTAGGCACCACGCGGTGCCTAGAAACCCGATGTGTACCTTATTTACCAGCTCCAGCGCGCTGATCGCTGGTCTCCCGCCTGTCACACGCAGCGATGCACGTTGTCCAGTGGGAGACCAGCAATCAAAAAAATGGTCCAGGACATTCAGCGACGATCAGCGACCCCCAGCAGGGGGTTTGATCATCGCTGAGTGTCACACTAAGCGAGATCGCTGACTAGGTCGCTGCTTCGTCACAAAATCGGTGACGTTTCAGCGATCTCGCTCAGTGTAACGGGGGCTTTATTTAAGAACAGGTTGTCCAAGTTGACGATAATCCCTTTAAAATTCCCTGCATATTAGAGTGTATATACAGTATACCTGTAAAAATGCACCTACCATTGGTTGACGAAAAGTTTATCGAAAAGACATTGACTAACACTAATATCTAACTGAATCAATTGGTATCTATTTTCTCACAAAAAAAAGCACATGATGACATGATCTTGTAGTATTATTATTATTTTAAGCAGTACAACTTGTAGTATCATGAGGCTTACTTACATTCCTTCTCTTAATGGCTTCTCTCAACATGTTGACGACATCCTGTCCTTCACAGTCGGTGGCTTTGAAGCCTTTTGTCCACCCAACCAATTTTCCCTATGAAACACAACAATACTCAGTTAATGGGCACATTGCAATGACAGTGGTTTTCACATCACTTTCTAGGTGGGGATCTTATAAGGAATGTCACGAAAAGTGAGATTATTAAACTACGGTATACAATTTTCTATTATATCTATTCAGAATACATGCAATGAGGAGAAACATTTATTATAAAGTTAGTCTCTATTATGGGGAAGCATTACAAGTGAAATATAATAAAAACAACCTCTTAATGTGAATGTCTAGAATATGCTGTTTTTATATATAAGTATTAACACTTTTTCTGGCTATTATTTGACTGATCTCCTGAGCTATGAACCAGATGTTTCCCCTGAAGTCTCTACTTCTATTTTCAGTTGTCTCTGAGTTAGTGGGTGGAGACTAGCTGTTATATCTCCTACACACTAAACATAGACCTGAGGTATTCTTGTTTTCCGGTGTCTATGAAGTACATAATCAAAAGCAACAGTAACCTGAAGAACATTATATAGCAGTACTGAGCAGTGTAGCTGTACATCAAGCTCTGAGGTGAGATAAACACTGGTGTATGTGTCACTGCCTCCTCTTTTTACTCTGCTTCTGATTTTGCTCCACTTCCCTCCTCATATACTTCAATAGCCATCAGTAATCTGACCCCTCAATGAGTTTGCAGTGTATCTTGATTTTCTGGGATCTTGGCTGTTTTTCAGAGTAAACTATGAGTTCAGGAGGCACCCAGAGGAGGAAAAGTGGCTTATAAGCAGAGAAGAAAGCAGCTCTCTCCGAACAGATAAACTACAAAGTTTCTTGTGTTCACTCTAAATGTCTAACTGGTCTAATTGGCCATTACCAGCAGTAATTAGGTCAGAATGGTGGCATGACATTATGTAGACATATTGGAAGATTGCAGGCTGACCTTGGGGAACACGAAGTGGGCACCAGATAGATAATACATGTATTACTGTCTGGGGTTCAATTTCTGAGACCCTAACCACTCACAAGTATATGAGTTTTGACTGAATGGTGTAGTAGTGGGCATGCACGACCACTGTTCTGTTCACGTCTATGAGACTGCTGACTCCACTATTTCCTTAGTGTTCATAGAAATGAATGGAGTGGGTATGCAAGCACGTCGCCACTTTATTCACACAGAGGACTTGGCGACTCCAGTTCTCAGGACTGGTGGGTCATCCGGATATCCAATAGTTGGACACCAGCAATTTTACATTCATTATCATATATCATTTAAATAGGTGATAAATGTTGCTTTTTAGGAAAACCCCTTAAGGCTACACTGGTTATTAAAAGCATAGGATGCCTGGGGTTTGCCATGCACTGAAACTTAACCCATAATATCTGACACAAAATCCATTTAAAATTTACCATAGATTTACCTCAGATTTTTTGAGTAAAAGCACAGTGAATACATCCACCATGAATGGACTTAGCTTAAAGGGAATCTGTCACCCTAAATTGGCGGGATATTTAAATGATGGCAGTCAGGTCAGATGGGCGGTGTTTTGGGTACTTGCCTTAACATGTTGTTCCCCTGTCTCCATTATTTCTGGGAATTGTAGTCGTTGCCCTCCATATAACGCACCTGCACATTGCAATCATGAATTGCGCACGCGCAGTATGCTTTGCCCGCAGATTGCAATGCGCAGGTGCGTTATATGGAGGGAAACGACTACAATTCCCAGAAATAATGGAGGCAGCGGCGAACAACATGTTAAGGCAAGTACCCAAAACTCCGCCATCTGACCTGACTGCCATCATTTAAATATCCCGCCAATTTAGGGTGACAGATTCCCTTTAAAGCAACCTTCCACCTCACAATAAAAATAAATTCACATTGCATGATTAAAATGCCTGATGTCCCCTGTCTGCGACTGCGTCTCTCATTCCTAGTGTGTGTATAACACGATGGCTGTCAGCGGCATCCATTGCACGCTGCGCTGTAGTAGTCTGAGACACTCCCGTTGCTCCAGAGTGGTCTACCAGAGCGGAGGATGAGCATGACTCCGCACACTGAGCATTGGTGAGACAGCGGCAAAGCGCAATAATCAAGAGATTGTTACTGAGTATTTGGTGCAAAAAACACCTGCAGAAAGCATGCAGACAAAAAGAAGGAAAAAGTAGCCTTTATACCACATGTGAACACGGCCTAAAAAGGAGGTATTTATCAGATAAGTGATTACGCATTTATATTATTGTGAGGTGAATGGTTGATTAAACTGTATGAACTCGATATTATCTTGCTGTCTACTCCATCTACTTTATTGCTGTCACAGAGAACTAATACAGCATGTAAGCTAGAACCAAGATATCCATATACACATACCTTGTCAATGCGATCTTGCTGACATGGAAAGGAAAATGTAAATCCAAGGGGCAGTGGGGCCCCTTTAATTCCCATGTAATCTAGGAATTCTGCGATACATTCCACAATGTGGTCAAACAGCTAGAGAACAAGAAGAGGAGCTGCAGTTACTGGAGTGCCATGGTAAAGGGATGTTTCAACACAGCCAAAATCTGCTTTCTTGGCAGTAAAAAGGCTGCGTTGTGGCGATTTTACAGCATTTTTTGCCTCTTTTCTACAGCATTTTTCTCGGTGTGCATTACGTGTGCTCAGTCTACAGTACATGTTTAATAAAGTTAATTTAATTCACCAAAAACACTGCAAAAATGAAGAAAAAACAGTTGCGTTTTTGCAGCGTTTTTTCATTCTCATTGCTTTCCATGGGTAAAATAAACCCAAAAACGCTGACATGCTGCGAAATTAAAAAATGCTGCAGTTTTCTTTTGCTGGTACTTTAAAACGCAGATTTTAATTTACATTAAAACGGTGCAAGAATGCGGCATATGAACATATTTTAAGATGTTCATTACATTATTTACAGACACTGTATAATTGTTATTTGGGCACCATATGATACAATGAGGGGTGGATAATCAATAGACGATGCTGCGCAGGGTTTCTTACAAAATAAGGTGATTCCTTAAAATCAGGAGCAAATGTAATATACCAAAAGAAAAACAAGCAGCCATTCAGTGGTCTCAGAAGTCACACGGGAGCTATGATGCAGTAACATGCCACGTGACCACTGAGACCACGGACCTCTTATAAACAGCGGCCTCGGAAGCTTCTGCCTGGATCAGCGCAGGAATAGAGAAGTATTGTTATTTTTTAACGTCTTTTAACTTGTGCAAATATCTGCAAATCTTTTTAACATTAAAACTTAATGCTACACAGAATTTAGTCAATGGCAATATGGCATCACAGGTTGAGGACAGTTTCTTTTTTTATGTAATTATGGCACAGAATGATATTGCACCTTACATGCTATTTAATAGCTATTGGTACACTTACCTCTTCCCCAGTGCCTTGCATTATTTCTAGTGGTATTGCAAAGATCTTATTATACATCCTTACATAACGCCTTCTTCCACTCCTGATTTTAACCAGCAAAACCCGGAAGTTTGTTCCTCCTAGGTCCAGAGCTAGAAAATTTCCATTTTCTATGATGCAAATTGGAAATATTAAATCAATTTATAAATTTGTACTTGTCCCAACCACTACCAAAGAGTCCATAGTTTATCTCCCAGAAACTGAATTGTCATGGGGATACTGTGTCAGAGAGAGGCTGGAAGACCACGGCGTCTGGTTTCATGAACTCCTGCACTGTTAGAAGTGCTTCACCATGTTATTAAACAGTGCAGGTTTTTCCTTGCTGGCAGTGCAGGGGTTAATCTATTCAGTTAAAGCTCCTGGAGCTTTCCTACACAGATTGTCTCAGCTGTTCAGTGTTGGCCACTCCCTTCTGCTATATACAGTGGGTTCGGAAAGTATTCAGAACCCTTTAAATTTTTCACTCTTTGTTTCATTGCAGCCATTTGGTAAAAGCAAAAAAGTTAATTTTTTTTTCTCATTAATGTACACTCTACATCCCATCTTGACTGACAAAAACCAGAAATGTACAAATTTTTGTAAATTTATTAAATAAGGAAAACTGAAATATCACATTGTCATAAGTAGTCAGGTCCTTTGCTTAGAATTGAGTAGAAGCACCCTTTTGAGCTAGTACATCCATGAGTCTTCTTGGGTATGATGAAATAAGTTTTTCACACCTTGATTTGTGGATCCTCTGCCATTCTTCCTTGCAGATCCTCTCCAGTTCCGTCAGGTTGGATTGTGAATGTTGGTAAACAGCCATTTTCAGGTCTTTCCAGAGATGCTCAATTGGGTTTAGGTCAGGGCTCTGGCTGGGCCAGTCAAGAATGGTCACAGAGTTGTTCTGAAGCCTCTCCTTTGTTATTTTAGCTGTGTGCTTGAGGTCATTGTCTTGTTGGAAGGTGAACCTTCGGCCAATTCTGAGGTCCAGAGCACTGTGGAAGAGGTTTTCATCCAAGATATCTCTGAACTTGGCCGCATTCATGTTTACTTCAATTGCAATCAGTCATCCCTTCCCTGCAGCTGAAAAACACCCCCATAGCATGATGCTGCCACCACCATGTTTCACTGTTGGGATTGTATTGGGCAGGTGATGAGTAGTGCCTAGTTTTCTCCACACATACTGCTTAGAATTATCACCCAAAAGTTCTATCTTCATCTCATCAGACTAGAGAATCTTATTTCTCATAGTCTGGGAGTCCTTTATGTGTTTTTTTTAGCAAACTCTATGTGGGCTTTCATATGTCTTGCATTAAGGAGAGACTTCCGTCGGGCCACTCTGCAATAAAGGCCCGACTGGTGGAGGGCTGCAATGATAGTTGACTTTGTGGAACTTTCTCCCATCTCCCTACTGCATCTGCAGGCAGTGATCTTGGGGTTCTTCTTTACCTCTCTCACCAAGCCTCTTCCCCACGATTGCTCAGTTTGGCTGGATGGCCAGGTCTAGGAAGACTTCTGGTGGTCCCAAACTTCTTCCATTTAAGGATTATGGCGATCACTGTGCTCTTAGGAACCTTGAGTACTGCAGAAATTATTTTGTAACCTTGGCCAGATCTGTGCCTTGCCACAATTCTGTCTCTGAGCTCCTTGGCCAGTTCCTTTGACCTCATGATTCTCATTTGGTCTTACATACACTGTGAGCTGTGAGGTCGTATATAGACAGGTGTGTGCCTGTACAAATCAAGTCCTATCAGTTTAATTAAACACAGCTGGACTCCAATGAAGGAGTAGAATCATCTCAAGAAGGATCACAAGGAAATGGACAGCACGTGACATAAATATGAGTGTCTGAGCAAAGGGTTTGTATACTTATGACCATGTGATGTTTTAGGTTTTCTTTTTTAATAAATTTGCAGAAATGTCTACATTTCTGGTTTTTATCAGAAAAGATGGGGTGCAGAGTCTACATTAATGAGAAAAAAATGAACTTTTTTGCATTTACCAAATGACTGTAATGAAACAAAGAGTGAAAAATTTAAAGGGGTCTGAATACTTTCCGAACCCACTGTATTCTTACCTCTGGCACTTAGTGATTTCCAGTGTTAGTTCTTACTGCCTGGTTTTGATTTGGAAGTGTTGTTCGTGTAGTTCGTGATTGAAGTTGGAGTTTGGAGATGTATTGCTTTGAGTTTTGTTTGTGTGCACATCCTTATCCTCTGCATTCTACTCTGTTGTTTGGTGAGTGTATTTTGTATTATTGCTATTTTCATTTATCCCTGTCCATCTTCCCTTGTTAGTCTGGTTAGTGTTACCCTATACACTTCAACTTCCCACCTCCCTGGGTTGGGGGTGGGGCAGGTAAGGGATGATATAGGAACATAGCAAGGCTCGTGAACCCGGCATCTTCACCTTCAGGAGAAATCTGGGGGACAGGGATAGATAGGGTGTCCCTAGGTCTAGGGAACTAGTTAGCACCAGCAGTCCCAAGGCAGTGCGTGGCATGAATTCTATAACTGTTTGATAGGTAAGAGCTTTTTTCCTTATATTGACAGTGCTGCCTGCAACTGCTAGAAGGGGATGCTCTCTGCATACAGATTTATACACCTCCCATGATGCTCAATAGGTGCTTTACAAATATGCACACGCTGCAAAGTGACAGAGTCAAGCAAACAGAATTTTAGTATTTAATTCTGGTTGTTGCAAAGAATGAATGGATTTTGGAAAATAAAACACATCTGTAAAAGTATTAAAAAAATAGTTTGTGCTGTAAGGGACCCTTGACCCTTATTGCCTACAGGCCTAGGTGACTCCCAGTCTGCTCCTAGGTTGTTTTTTTTTAAATTACTGAAACATAAGCAGGCTTGGACTTGAGGTAAGATAATCGCAGACGTACATATGTATCATGTTATGCACTGGACACCAGGAAAAAAATTCCAACTGTGTTGAAACTGAAAAAAAGAGCAATTCCACAATTGTTTTTTTTTTTATGTACCATGTTCACCATATTGTAAAACTCATCTGGCAATATGATTCTCCAGGTTAGTATGTTTACACAGATATCATACATGTGTAGGTTGTTTTTAAGCAGTGAAAACAAAAATTCAGAAATTTGTAAGAAAACATGTTTCTGCTTGTGCTGCCATTTTCCTTGACCCATAACATTTTCATTTTTCAAGATCTGAGGCTGGGTGAGGGCTTATTTTTTGTGCCCTGAGCTGACCTTTTATTGATACTATTTTAGGAAGATACGATGTTCTTATTGCCTCTTATTATGTTTTATTGCAAGGTTGTTGTATTCCAAAAAAATGTAATTCTGGCAATTCAATTTTTCTTTTTCTGTTTACACCGTTTACCGATCAGATTAATTAATCTTATATTTTGATAGAGCGGACATTTCTGAATACAGCGATACCAAATACATGTAATTTTTTTTTTTTCCAATGGGGCAAAAGGGGGAGTGATTTGAACTTGTGTTTTTTCATATTTTTAAGAAAACTTTTTTTTTACTTTTTACTTTATTTAATAGTCAACTTAGGAGACTTGATGCTGTGATTGTCCAATCACTTTTACTATACATAGCAGGGCTTCAGTTGGCATGGGCCGACGTTCAAAGGAGGATCGTAATGACAGGCACTGGAGTCACCAGCAAACCCCTGTCTGTCATGAAAACCCATCGGCTCCCCTCGATCAGGTGACAAGCACTTCTGACCACCACTTGTTAAATCCCTCTGTCAGTGATTGACAGGATTTCGCTGGTTAACAGCTGTGGGCAGACCACCACTCCACCTGTGGCTGTTAAAGAGGTTGTCCGCTACTACCGTGTTTCCCCGATAGTAAGACACCCCCGATAGTAAGACGTAGTGGTGTTTTAGGGGGATCGGCTAATGTAAGACGTACCCCGAAAGTAAGACATACCGGTAGTAAACTGTACGTTGGAAAAATAGCTGTCCTCTGTGAAAAATAATAAAAAAAATAAAAAATAATGATATTCTCACCTTCCGGCGGCCCCCGCAGCTTTCCCGCCTTCAGCGACGCTCCCGGCAACTCCCGGTCCCAGGAGTCCTTTGTGACAAATCACCCCGATGACGTAGCATCACGCGAGACCGCTATGCCATCTGGGTGATCTCGCAATGCATTACTGGGACCGGGAATTGCCGGGAGCGTCGTTGAAGGCGGGAAGGCTGCGGGGGCTGCCGGAAGGTGAGAATATCATTATTTTTTATTTTAATTATTGTTTTACCAGGGATATGGTACCCAGGGCCTGGAGGAGAGTCTCCTCTCCTCCAGACCCTGGGTACCACCGCACATGAACCGCTTAGGCCTCTTTCACACACCCGGTGTATTTTCCAATATAAGACATACCCCGAAAGTAAGACATATTGGTACTTTTGGGGGTAAAAAGAATGTAAGACACTGTCTTACTATCGGGGAAACACGGTAGGACAACTCCTTCTTGATCTAAATGTTTGACACCAATAAAATAAAAAATCCTATACTCACCTCCCGTGCCAGCCCCATTTCAATGGTGTCAATAGTCATGTTTCCGGGACTCCCTTGCAGTTGTTATGACACGTGAACCCTGTGCCCATTCAGCGCTGGCGTCACTGTCTCTGCCTTCATACGGATTGAACATGAAGAGGAAGTGAGAGATCAGCTGCAGTCTGGACTTCCTCTTCATGTTCAATTCGTTCAATTAGACAGTGACCCCAGCCCTAATTGGCTCACGTGTCATAACATCAAAGGTCGTGAAGGGGTTAATGATATGTGCCTTTTACCAAATGTCACTTTTTTATGTACAGTATATCATTCCAGTCTCTGCCTGAAGTAAAGTTTCTAGGGTAAAGTTTAGTGTGCACACCGTCGAGAAGTGAGGTGCTGGTAGAACGAGGTGTAAAGCCCCTTGTACTGGAAAATCAAAATTCACCACACACTCCTGAGTTCATGGTGTAAAAAGTTATTTTATTTAAGCCCATAAAGAAAAGCAATATTCTAGGGAGCAAATCAAATGGTGATACAAAAAAGCGAATAGAGCTATATTAGATGTTTCCACCCATCCTGGGTTTTAATCATTGAGTTGCTGTATTGTGAAGGTAGATATCATAGTAAGAAGAAGGAGGAAGGATTTCCGTGTAAGAGCCACAGAGTGGATGCTGAATGATGGATGTAGAAATGCTGGTGACCTGCTGGTCTGCTGGCTTTGAATAGCGGCGCTCCCGTGCCTTGCTGCAGTGCTGGTGCGGGAGTGCCGCTATTCAGAGCCACCAGACCAGCAGGTTACCAGGTTGCTTTTGTTTATGGACTTAAATAAAAGGAGCGTTTACACCATGAACTCAGGAGTGTGCGGTGAATTTTGATTCTGAAGTACAGTTTCTGGCAGAACTTTTAATTTGGTGCATTTGGTGTTAAACTTTTTAAGGGATTTATGACTTTTTGCACTAAAAAGTCAGAAAACATGGGTAAATACAACAATAAGGAGCATTTTTGATTTTAGACAAATTATTTAACCACTTGCACCATTTTGAGAATTTGGCACAAAAAAAAAGCAAATATGCCAAGACAAAAAAAAAGAGAAGTAACTTAAAAAAAATAAAAAAATATGATTCAGAGCCAAAGAGTCTTGTTCATAATAAAATAATAAACTATAGAAATTACCTGTCCCATCCGGGGTCCCATAAACGTAAGTCGGTAACATTTTCACAGTTGCAGAGTCATGTGTTTCTTTCTTAAGTCCATATTTTAACTCTGTAATCATCCTTAATTTAATTTCTGCAAGTTTCTCGTCTGATATCTGCAGCTGCTCTAGAACCTCATCAATCTGTTTGCGTTGTGAGAGCAACCTACAGGCCACTGCTGTTACCATAGCTGCTCCTTTACCGCTGCCGCTCTCGGAGAGAAGGAAGCGCACGTCACAGTTAGGAAGCAGTCGCCTTACAACCTTGTGTAATCGTTTAGCATACCTGGAAAATAAATGAATTTGGGAGTTAGTCTGCATAGCTTGCCCTTATTGTGTATGTAGCTGTCTAGTGACACTTGAATACCACGTGCATGATTCTCATATATATTTTTTTAAATATTAATTTTAAAGCTTCAGTGTCCCTTTAACAAAAATCAAAAGTTTTGTTGTTACATCTTATATTTTTGTGTTATTACATTATTTTTTCTAACAAGAACCATGAATAATTTGGAGACTTTTTCTTATATATTTGATTAGGATATGCTACTCTGTAACTGAACACTAAAGGCTCTCATACACAATAACTTAAAGTCTGCCACACTGGCTATCTGATGAGTATGGGAGAAATGGGAAATATAATTTTCCTTTAAACAAGTATTTGACCAACAGATATTTTTTCTGACTAAATTCATGTAAAGTTGATAGAAATGGACAAATCCAATCATAAGGAATATCTGTTGGTGAAATTTAACACTGCGCTATAATTTTAGACAACTATTTTGGAACCTCAGATGAAGTAGGGTCGAAACGCGCGTCGGGGTGTGAGGTGGAGGCTTGTGTGGTGACACTTTCTATTTTTATTTTTGGGTTTGTCTGACTATAATGCATCTTTACCTCTTTACTATTGATTTAATTTGTGTATTACATTGCACTATTTGTGTGCATCATATTGTATTAAATTTCTATAGATTTAACTTTCAAAATTGCATTGTAATTAACTTTGTAAATATACTTATGTTCATATACAATACATACTTATTTTCATCATTCTTTGGTAGTATTCTGTTATCTGGTGGCTACTCCTTGGATTCTCTTCTTCTCTTCATTATTTTGTGTAGTATCGGCCTTCCCTTACTTTCATTCCTTATTGATTTTAATTATTGACTTTTATTTTTTATTTTTATTGTATAGTTGTGTACCTCAATAAAATATTTATTGTTTATATAGATTTGCTTCATTTTTATTATTATGGAGTAACACTTATATTACATTTTAGACAACTAGTGACACTCCATCATTGTTTGGAATTAAGTTGTCTTAGTTTGAATTTTTTTCATCTGAAAGATGAAAGATCTTTCATCTATGAATGATCTCTTTGAAGAAACTTTCAAGAAATATCTTTCCTTCTTGGTCCAATATAATTAGAAATGTATGGCCAGGCTCAACAAATGTAAGGAACAAATATGGATGACTGTGTGTTTAAAGCAATTCTCCACCAGATGGTCATTTGTTCAACGGCTCAACCATCAACCTTGTGCTACCTAATGTGTATGGCCACCTTTTAATAGTTAATGATCCACAATAGGCAAGATGGTGAAAACGTTACTATATTTTTAATATTCTATAAATATCAAATTATTCCATAAAAGATTACATACTGAGGATGTGTTCTATAAACTGTGCCATCCATTCCAACAGTTGTCCTCATCCTATCCAACTTCTTGTTCTTACGAAGTCTTGTCAAGATCGCGGCAAGAGCAGCAGCACACAAGTTAGCTGATCGGAATGATACTATAGTGGCGACATGCTGAACCGCAATGCAGTCATCCTCTGATATTTCCAGGCCAAGGTCCAGTAGTATTTGTCTAGTGTTAGCTAGACCTTCATTATATCTGCATGAGAAAACCAAATATATATGTATAAGCAGGAATTGCTAGACCTCTATACTATGCCATTTCTCTAAAAGTAGCAAATGCATATATGATTCAGTCCTTACTTTTCCATGGCAGCCACATGACTTGTTTCGATCTTTCCTTTGGTACGGAGAGCAGTAGAGACCTTGCCACCGAAAAGTAGACCTTTTTTTGCCATCTTTAACAGAATGAGTCTGACAAGTTCTCCCATGTACAAACCACTGATCATCTTCTCAAATCTATCATAAAACAAGACCATTTTTTAAAATAAAACAAATTTATAAAATTACAGACGTGAAAGTGTGAGCCTTAAGGTGCATGGGATCGCTGTCAACAGCTATCTATCCTGATTCCTCCACACACATTTCTGCTTATCTGAGAATTCATGTGTTATCAGTAGGAAGAGTAGAGAAAGCAGCTGCCAAACACTTTTGGCATAGGCTTATCTGTCTTGAGAACAAAAGTATCTGGAGTTGGGGGGCGTGTCCTACCGCTGAGAGAGACGGTCGCATGGTGGAGAGCTCCTCCACATTAAGTCCTTCTATAGACTCCCGCAGGGGGCCCGAGACACATACGGGGCCACAAACTTACTGTGAGGGTGCCGGAGGAGAGACCCCCACAGTTACAGGCTGCAGTGAGACGAAGTAAGGAGGAGGAATCAGGGACTTCCCGGGCTGCTTCCTCGTCGGCCATTAGAGCACACGCGGCCTCCCAGCGGGGCTGCTGGAGCAGCGCGCTGTTAAAGCCAGGGGATCGGGGACCGAAGCGGAGTCTGCCGGCGGGTCAGAAGAGGACGCGGGACATGGCTGGGAGATCTAAGCACCGGAGCTCCAAGGCAGAGTTACCCCCGCTGAGAGGAGGCCACGCTGGTCACCGGGCTCAGTCTGTGACATACAGGTACATCGGGAGCTGACTGTAGTGTGCCTGGGGGGCCGGACACAGGCAGACAGGTGCCGTGTGGGATCCCTGGGAGCGGAGGAGGAAAACAGGACTGGCTGTAACGGGGCAACTACCACCATATATTTGAGACTTTTTCCCGCCACTGGGACCCCCGCCATCTTTATTCTTAATGCCCACAGAGAGGAGTACTAGCACTGTGACCACACAGGACGCTTTGTAACCTATATATTTATCTCAGTCATATCCCTGGAGTGATCGGAAGATTAACAGTCATAGGATCGCTGGATCACGCAGCTCCAGAGGCACACTGTTATTTGGTAACTAGCTTCTGCATATCGCTTGTACCATCTCAGAAGGGCTGCATTTGGTTGTGATAATTTACAAAAGCGACTCTCTGGACTGGACGGACATCCTTCCCAAGTCGTATAACATCATAGTTGCCCAAACTGGTAGGAGCTTGCAAATGACGGGTCCGGTCTGCTAGATTGACCGGCCTGCTCCCCCACGCCTTCTAAAAATTTTGAGTAGAGTATACCGGGAGGCGAAGCCAAGGATTGGCCGCTTTATAGCAGAGCTCTCCGCTGATTTCCTTTATCTGTAGATGTCCCTCAATTTGTGAGAGGAGAAACAGTTTTAATTAGCGGGGAGAATACCTGGACGGAGGATTTGTTTGTCAGGTCTACCTCTCCAGGCTCCTCGGGAAGCTCCAGGCGCGGGGGACGACGCGCAGCGTGATACAGGCCGCGGGACAGTTGGGCTATACATATTATATAGAAATTACATGTTACATAGCAAACTCTAATGTAACGTTTCTTACCTGAGACATCACCGCCTTCTATCTTTTCACTAATGTCGCTGAGTATGGATAAATTTGTAGGCAAACAAAGTAAAGGAGGCCGAGCTTCTACCCGAAACCAACAAGGATCATCATCGCCTAAATCCACCTCTGACACAAGTAGCGAGACCTCTCATTCAATAGCGGATGCCATCATGGAACGTCTTATGCCCGAAATAGACTCTAGATTTGCCACTCTTTAAACCTCAATAGACTCTATAATATCACAAGTTAATAGTCAGGGCACTCGTCTGGATGTGTCATGTGTGCATTGCCACGAAGATCGTCGCGGTTGCACATTTTGACTTCTCACAGCTGAGCTGCTGTTTCTTTGTGTTTGGCAGCTAGGGAGTTAATTCTGTCTGTGCTCGGTGCTGGGACTGGGTGCAGTTTCTCCCGGCTGCAATTGATTATTTGTTGATTGGTTTCCTTTAAATTCCTGGTTGTCTGCTTGGGGAGTTGCCAGTGAAACCTTCATGCAGACCACAGATAGGCATGAATCTGTATAGACTTTAGTTGTGAGCTCCTTAGTTGTTCTAAGCTCAACTTGGTTAGAGTTTATTTCCCAGACCATTTATGTTCCTTTGGTGTTTGAGTGTGTATGCAAGCGAGTGTTATCCTGTCTGTCTTATATGTCTAATCTGTGTATTTAGCTAAGATCAGCCCATATCCCTTTGGTGGTAGAAAGGATCCTTCTTAGGACTGATTACAGGGTTCAGGGTCTGATAGGAGACAGGGTTAGGTTGGAGACTTGGACCTCTGAACCATTATCAGTACCTCCAAGGTGAGGGATTAGTTAGGACCCCAGTTTAGGGTCAGGTTAGATCCCGGTCCACCTCTTTCCTGTTTCAGCTCATCAAGTCCTCAAGATTAACCCTGAGTTCAGCAGATATCGTGTCAGGTAAATCTATTCTATACTTACATGCTGAAGTTGCTATACTAGTTGTTGTATAGAGTGTTGTTCCTGTATTAATAGTTTACTGACATTGTATACATATCATTAGACAGCGTGACATTTTCATTGGCCATAAATATTATCTCCAGTTACCATGGATCCAGTAGCCCAGCTGGCTCTGCAGTTGCAGGGATTATCCATGGAGCTGACGGACATTAAGTCCAAAGTTTTGTCTCCCCTGGAGCAAACCAGAGTTGAACCTAAGGTTGCTCTCCCGGACAGGTTCACTGGTGGGCGAAACAAATTTTTCACCTTCCGGGAGGCATGTAAATTGTATTTTCGGCTTCGGCCTCGATCATCAGGGAGTGAGGAGCAGAGAGTGGGAATTGTTATCTCACTTCTGCAAGGGGACCCTCAATCCTGGGCATTTTCCCTTCCTCCAGGATCCCCGGCTCTACTGTCTGTAGATCAATTTTTTACTGCCCTGGGATTGGTATATGATGACCCAGATCGGGTCTCTCTTGCTGAGACAAAAATACGTAAGATACAGCAGGGAGATCGTCCGGCAGAGGAATTTGCTTCTGAGTTTCGTAGATGGGCCACAGATACTCAGTGGAATGACCCAGCTCTTAGGAGCCAGTTTTGTCATGGGCTTTCTGATAAATTAAAAGACGTTTTGGCTCAGTATGAGTCTCCTCCTTCTCTGGAGGCTGCTATGGCCTTAGCTATCCGTACTGATAGACGGCTTCGGGAGAGGGGTGAGGTAACCCCACTCCCTGTTGTTTCTCCACCTACCACTAAAGTCCCTTATGTTGAGGTTCCCCTTGTCTGTTCGGATGAGCCTATGCAGTTGGGAGGGACATCATTTCGTAGGAGGGGATTGGCGGTACGCCGCAGGACTAGAAGATGTTTTTTCTGCGGGAAAGAGGGACATTTTGTTGGAGAATGTCCATCCCGAGCCTTGTTGAGCCAAAAGTCGCCGGAAAACTGTTAATCCCAGGTTGTGTGGTGGACGACAACCTGGGAGTATGTATTTCATCCGCCGGTTCTTCTCAGTTCCTTGTACCAGTGGAGGTGGTAGTTGGTACGAGAGTGGAGAGATTGTCTGTTCTTCTTGATAGTGGTTCCTGGGCTAATCTGGTTGACGCTCAGTTTGCTCAGGCTCAAGGTATGCATCTGAGTGTATTGGTCAAACCGATCCCTATTATTCTCCATTGACGCCAGGCCTCTCGGCCAAGGTAGCTTTGTTCATGAGGTTCATAACATTGACCTTCGGGTAGGGGCAATACATAGGGAACAATTATCTTGTTATGTGTTGGAGGGTTTACCTACTCCCATTGTGTTGGGACTTCCTTGGTTGGTTAAACATAACCCTGTGATTAATTGGCAGTCCAGAGAAATAAGCCAATGGGGTGAGTTTTGCAAAAACAACTGCATGAACACAGTCATCAGTGTGGTCGTGCCTAGTACATTGCCTCCTTTTTTGGAGGATTTTGGGGATGTTTTCTCTGAGGAGGGGTGTCAGGAGTTGCCTCCTCATCGCGTGTATGACTGCTCTATTAATCTCCTTCCTGATGCTAAGTTGCCTAAAGCTAGGTTGTATAATCTTTCTGGTCCTGAGAGGCAGGCTATGAAAGATTATATTTCTGAAAGTCTGGCCAAAGGGCATATTAGACCTTCATCTTCCCCAGTAGCTGCGGGGTTCTTCTTTGTGAAGAAGAAAGATGGAGGCCTACGCCCTTGCTTGGATTTCCGCGAACTTGATCGGATTACTGTTCGAGATCCGTATCCACTCCCTCTTATTCCTGATCTCTTCAATCAAATTGTTGGCGCCAAATGGTTTTCTAAATTGGATCTCAGGGGGGCGTATAATCTGATTAGGATAAAAGAGGGGGATGAGTGGAAAACGGCGTTTAACACGCCGGAGGGACATTATGAGAACCTAGTCATGCCTTTTGGTCTGACTACTGCACCAGCAGTATTCCAACATTTTGTTAATGACATTTTTCGTCACCTTGTGGGGCTGTTTGTGGTCGTATATTTGGACGACATTTTAATTTACTCGCCAGATCTTGTGTCTCATCAGGAGCATGTGAGACAGGTGTTGCAGATCTTGCGAGACAATAAATTATACGCCAAACTGGAGAAGTGTGTATTTGCCGTACAGGAACTTCAGTTTTTGGGTTTTTTGGTGTCAGCCTCCGGTTTCCGTATGGACCCTGAAAAGGTGAGAGCAGTGCTTGAATGGGATCAGCCAGGGGATCTTAAGGCTCTGCAGCGTTTTTTGGGGTTTGCTAACTACTACCGGAAATTTATTTGTAATTTCTCATCTGTCGTCAAACCTCTCACTGACATGACAAGAAAAGGGACGGATTTTTCTAAATGGTCGGACAAAGCTTGCCAAGCCTTTTCCTCTTTGAAGAAAAGTTTTGCTTCGGCACCCGTTCTCATCCAACCAGATGCATCTCAGCCGTTCATTGTGGAGGTGGATGCGTCTGACGTAGGGGTGGGTGCTATATTGTCCCAGGGTCCGTCCCCTGGTAAATGGCATCCGTGCGCTTTCTTTTCTAAGAAATTGTCGTCCGCCGAAAGGAATTATGATATCGGCAATAGGGAACTTTTGGCCATTAAGTTAGCTTTTGAAGAATGGCGTCACTTTTTGGAGGGGGCAGTCCACCCGGTTACCGTTATTACTGATCACAAGAACCTGTTGTATTTGGAATCCGCTAAGCGTCTGAATTCCAGACAAGCTCGATGGTCGTTGTTTTTTACCAGGTTTAATTTTGTCGTCACTTATCGCCCGGGGTCTAAGAATGTAAAGGCTGATGCCTTGTCTCGCAGTTTCCCAGGGGCCGGGAAAACGGATGACCCGAGTCCTATCCTTCAGGAGGGGGTGGTAGTGTCGGCTGTATTTTCTGAGCTTGAGGAGGAGGTGTTAGAGGCTCAGGGGGACGCCCCTGCAGGACCTCCAGGGAGACTGTTTATCCCAAATCTGTTGAGACAAAAGGTTATTGAGGCACATCATAATTCTGCTCTAGCAGGACATCCAGGGAGTAAGGCTACTTTAGATCTCCTTTCTCGCCGGTTTTGGTGGCCTAATGCTAATAAAGATGTTATAACTTTTGTCGCGTCATGTGGGGTGTGTGCTCGCTCTAAAACCCCTCATACCCGTCCGTCTGGGACCCTTTTACCCTTGAAACTTCCGGAGCGTCCATGGACTCATTTATCTATGGACTTCATTACGGACCTTCCTCCGTCGTCAGGGAATACTGTCATACTGGTGGTTGTTGACAGGTTCAGTAAGATGGCACATTTCGTTGCTCTTCCTGCACTCCTTAATGCTAAAACTCTGGCGCAGGTGTTCATTAGGGAGATCGTTAGACTTCATGGGTTGCCTTCTGATGTGGTGTCAGATAGGGGGTCTCAGTTTGTGTCCAAATTTTGGAGGGCATTTTGTTTACGCCGGGGGATGCAATTGTCATTTTCCTCGGCTTTTCATCCGCAGACCAATGGTCAGACAGAGCGTCTGAATCAGAGCTTAGAGACATATCTCCGGTGTTTTGTCTCAGAGAACCAAGAGGACTGGTCTTCTTTCTTGCCTCTGGCAGAGTTCGCTCTTAACAACAGGCGGAGCGAGTCCACTGGTAAGTCCCCGTTTTTTGGGGCATATGGTTTTCATCCCCAGTTTTGTACTTTCAATGGGGGGGCCCTTCTGGGGTTCCTGAGGAGGAGCGTTTCTCGTCGTCACTTGCTTCTGTGTGGAGAGGTGTATTGAATAATCTGAGTGCGATGGGGAACCGTTACAAACGTATGGCTGATAGGAGGAGAGTTTCTGGTCCAGATCTGAATGTGAACGATCTGGTATGGTTGTCTACCAGGAATATAAAACTTAAAGTGCCCTCCTGGAAACTGGGTCCCAGATTCATCGGGCCGTACAGGATCAGTTCCATAATTAATCCTGTGGCATTTCGTCTGGACCTCCCTCCTACGTTTAAAATTCATAATGTGTTCCACAAGTCATTACTTAAAAGGTATGTGGCACCAGTCATACCGTCACCTCTACCTCCTCCTCCTGTGTTGGTCAATGGTAACTTGGAATTTCAAGTATCAAAGATCATTGACTCACGTCTGAATCGCCGGTCCCTTCAGTACTTGGTGCATTGGAAGGGGTATGGTCCAGAGGAGAGGACGTGGGTCCCTGCGTCTGATGTTAACGCAGATCGTTTGGTTCGGACCTTCCACAGAACTCACCCGGGCAGGCCTGGCCCTGAGGGTCCGGAGGCCCCTCGTAGAAGGGGGGGTACTGTCATGTGTGCATTGCCACGAAGATCGTCGCGGTTGCACATTTTGACTTCTCACAGCTGAGCTGCTGTTTCTTTGTGTTTGGCAGCTAGGGAGTTAATTCTGTCTGTGCTCGGTGCTGGGACTGGGTGCAGTTTCTCCCGGCTGCAATTGATTATTTGTTGATTGGTTTCCTTTAAATTCCTGGTTGTCTGCTTGGGGAGTTGCCAGTGAAACCTTCATGCAGACCACAGATAGGCATGAATCTGTATAGACTTTAGTTGTGAGCTCCTTAGTTGTTCTAAGCTCAACTTGGTTAGAGTTTATTTCCCAGACCATTTATGTTCCTTTGGTGTTTGAGTGTGTATGCAAGCGAGTGTTATCCTGTCTGTCTTATATGTCTAATCTGTGTATTTAGCTAAGATCAGCCCATATCCCTTTGGTGGTAGTCAGGATCCTTCTTAGGACTGATTACAGGGTTCAGGGTCTGATAGGAGACAGGGTTAGGTTGGAGACTTGGACCTCTGAACCATTATCAGTACCTCCAAGGTGAGGGATTAGTTAGGACCCCAGTTTAGGGTCAGGTTAGATCCCGGTCCACCTCTTTCCTGTTTCAGCTCATCAAGTCCTCAAGATTAACCCTGAGTTCAGCAGATATCGTGTCAGGTAAATCTATTCTATACTTACATGCTGATGTTGCTATACTAGTTGTTGTATAGAGTGTTGTTCCTGTATAATAGTTTACTGACATTGTATACATATCATTAGACAGCGTGACAGGATGAGGCTGAACAACGTATTTCTGATCTGGAGGAGGTTACCAAGGAAATGGCAGAACGTCTAGAGGGAAAAGAGAAAGCAGTCACAGAGCTTCAATCCAAAGTGGACGACCTGGAAAATCGTTCCAGACGTAATAACTTGAAACTGATAGGAATACCTGAGTCCATACATCCCTCTGATCTGCTAAAATTAACATCTGAGTGGCTGCCGGGCGCCTTGGACATTCAATTTACATCTGGCCCAATGGTGGTTGAGAGAGCACACAGAATAGGCCCGCAGAGGGGAAAAGACAACGATAGACCCAGACCAGTGATTTTCAAAGTCCTTGACTTTCAAGATAAAATTCGTTTACTTACTGCCTACAGGAAAAAAAACACACCTATCCTATGAAGGGCACAAAGTTCTGATGTTTCAGGACTATTCGGCCATGGTGACGACCAGACGTAGGTGTCATGTGTGCATCGCCACGAAGATCGTCGCGGTTGCACATTCTGACTTCTCACAGCTGAGTTGCTGTTTCTTTGTGTTTGGCAGTTAGGGAGTTAATTCTGTCTGTGCTCAGTTCTGGGACTGGGTGCAGTTTCTCCCGGCTGCAATTAATTATTTGTTGATTGGTTTCCTTTAAATCTTTGGTTGTCTGTTTTGGGAGTTGCCAGTGATATTCTTCATGCAGACCACAGATAGGATTGTATCTGTATAGACTTAAGTTAAAGAGCTCCTTAGTTGTTTTAAGCTCACCTTGCTTAGAGTTTAATATCCCAGATCATTTATGTTCCTTCTGTGTTTGAGTGTGTATGCAAGTCTGTGTTTTCTCCAGTCTGTCTTATATGTCTAATCTGTGTATTTAGCAGAGATCAGCCCATATCCCTTTGGAGGTAATCAGAATCCTTCTTAGGACTGATTACAGGGTTCAGGGTCTGATGGAGACAGGGTTAGGCTGGAGACTTGGACCTCTGAACCATTATCAGTACCTCCAAGGTGAGGGATTAGTTAGGACCCCAGTTTAGGGTCAGGTTAGACCCCCGGTCCTCTTCTTTCCTGTGACAGTATATCAAGTCCTCAAGATTAACCCTGAGTTCAACGGATATCGTGTCAGGTAAATCTATTCTATATTTACATGCTGATGTTGCTAATCTATATGTTGTATAGAGTGTTGTTCTTTTAAGAATAGTTTACTGACATCGTACACATATCATAAGACCGCGTGACATTTTCACTGGCCCATAAAATTATTTCCAGTTGCCATGGATCCAGTAGCCCAGCTGGCTCTGCAGTTGCAGGGATTATCCATGGAGCTGACGGACATTAAGCCCAAAGTTTTGTCTCCCTCGGAGCAAACCAGATTTGAACCTAAAGTAGCTCTCCCGGACAGGTTCACTGGTGGGCGAGACAAATTTTTTACCTTCAGGGAAGCATGTAAATTGTATTTTCGGCTTCGGCCTCGATCATCAGGGAGTGAAGAGCAGAGAGTGGGAATTGTTATCTCGCTCCTATAAGGGGACCCTCAATCCTGGGCCTTCTCCCTTCCTCCAGGATCCCCGGCTCTACAGTCAGTAGATCGATTTTTTACTGCCCTGGGTTTGGTATATGATGACCCAGATCGGGTCTCTCTTGCTGAGACAAAATTACGTAAGATACAGCAGGGAGATCGTCCGGCGGAGGAATTTGCTTCTGAGTTCCGTAGATGGGCCACAGATACTCAGTGGAATGACCCAGCTCTTAGGAGCCAGTTTTGTCATGGGCTTTCTGACAAATTAAAGGACGTTTTGGCTCAGTATGATTCTCCTCCATCACTGGAGGCTGCTATGGCCCTGGCTATCCGTACTGATAGACGGCTCCGGGAGAGGTGCGAGGTAACTCCGCCCCCTGTTGTTACTCCACCTACTACTAAAGTCCCTTATGTTGAGGTTCCCCTTGTCTGTTCGGAGGAGCCTATGCAGTTGGGAGGGACATCATTTCGTAGGAGGGGATTGGCGGTACGCCGCAGGACTAGAAGGTGTTTCTTCTGCGGGAAAGAGGGACATTTTGTTGGGGGATGTCCGTCCCGTGCCTTGTTGAGCAAGAAGTCGCCGGAAAACTGTTAATCCCAGGTTGTGTGGTGGACGACAACCTGGGAGTATGTATTTCGTCCGCTAGTTCTTCTCAGTTCCTTGTACCAGTGGAGGTGGTGGTTGGTATGAGAGTGGAGAGATTTTCTGTTCTTCTTGATAGTGGGTCCGGGGCTAATCTGGTTGACGCTCAGTTTGCTCAGGCTCAAGGTATGCATCTGAGTGTATTGGTCAAACCGATCCCTATATTCTCATTGACGCCAGGCCTCTCGGCCAAGGTAGCTTTGTTCATGAGGTTCATAACATTGACCTTCGGGTAGGGGCAATACATAGGGAACTATTATCTTGTTATGTGTTGGAGGGTCTACCTACTCCTATTGTGTTGGGACTTCCTTGGTTGGTTAAACATAACCCTGTGATTAATTGGCAGTCCAGAGAGATAAGCCAATGGGGTGAGTTTTGCAAAAGTAACTGCATGAACACAGTCATCAGTGCGGTCGTGCCTAGTACTTTGCCTCCTTTTTTGGAGGACTTTGGGGATGTGTTCTCTGAGGAGGGGTGTCAGGAGTTGCCTCCTCATCGCGTGTATGACTGCTCTATTAATTTACTTCCTGATGCTAAATTACCTAAAGCTAGGTTATATAACCTTTCTGGTCCTGAGAGGCAGGCTATGAAAGATTATATTTCGGAAAGTCTGGCCAAAGGGCATATTAGACCTTCATCTTCCCCAGTGGCCGCGGGGTTCTTCTTTGTGAAGAAAAAAGATGGAGGCCTACGCCCTTGCTTGGATTTCCGCGAACTTAATCGGATTACTGTTCGAAATCCGTATCCACTCCCTCTGATTCCTGATCTCTTCAATCAAATTGTTGGCGCCAAATGGTTCTCTAAATTGGATCTCAGGGGGGCGTATAATCTGATTAGGATAAAAGAGGGGGATGAGTGGAAAACGGCGTTTAACACGCCGGAGGGACATTATGAGAACCTTGTCATGCCTTTTGGTCTGACTACTGCACCAGCAGTATTCCAACATTTTGTTAATGACATTTTTCGTCATCTGGTGGGGCTGTTTGTGGTCGTATATTTGGATGACATTTTAATTTACTCGCCAGATCTTGTGTCTCACCAGGAGCATGTGAGACAGGTGTTGCAGATCTTGCGAGACAATAAACTATACGCTAAACTGGAAAAGTGTGTATTCGCCGTACAGGAACTTCAGTTTTTGGGTTTCTTGGTGTCAGCCTCCGGTTTCCGTATGGACCCTGAAAAGGTGAGAGCAGTGCTTGAATGGGATCAGCCAGAGGATCTTAAGGCTCTGCAGCGTTTTCTGGGGTTTGCTAACTACTACCGGAAATTTATTTGTAATTTCTCATCTGTTATCAAACCTCTCACTGACATGACAAGAAAAGGGACGGATTTTTCTAAATGGTCGGACAAAGCTTGCCAAGCTTTTTCCTCTTTGAAAAAATGTTTTGCTTCGGCACCCGTTCTCATCCAACCAGATGCATCACAGCCGTTCGTTGTGGAGGTGGACGCGTCTGACGTAGGGTGTGGGTGCAATATTGTCCCAGGGTCCGTCCCCTGGTAAATGGCATCCGTGCGCTTTCTTTTCTAAGAAATTGTCGTCCGCCGAAAGGAATTATGATATCGGCAATAGGGAACTTTTGGCCATTAAGTTGGCTTTTGAAGAATGGCGTCACTTTTTGGAGGGGGCAGTCCACCCGGTCACCATTATTACTGATCACAAGAACCTGTTGTATTTGGAATCTGCTAAGCGTCTGAATTCCAGACAAGCTCGATGGTCGTTGTTTTTTACCAGGTTTAATTTTGTTGTCACTTATCGCCCTGGATCTAAGAATGTTAAGGCGGATGCCTTGTCTCGCAGTTTCCCAGGGGCCGGGAAAATGGATGACCCGATTCCTATCCTTCAGGAGGGGGTGGTAGTGTCGGCTGTATGTTCTGAGCTTGAGGAGGAGGTATTAGAGGTTCAGGGGGACGCCCCTGCAGGACCTCCAGGGAGACTGTTTGTCCCAAATCAGTTGAGACAAAAGGTTATTGAGGCACATCATAATTCTTCTTTAGCAAGACATCCAGGGAGTAAGGCTACTTTAGATCTCCTTTCTCGCCGGTTTTGGTGGCCTAACGTTAATAAAGATGTTTTAACCTTTGTCGCGTCCTGTGGGGTTTGTGCTCGCTCTAAGACCCCTCATACCCGTCCGTCTGGGACCCTCTTACCCTTGAAACTTCCGGAGCGTCCATGGACTCATTTGTCTATGGACTTCATCACGGACCTTCCTCAGTCGTCAGGGAAGACTGTCATACTAGTGGTTGTTGACAGGTTCAGTAAGATGGCACATTTCATTGCTCTTCCTGCCCTGCCTAATGCTAAAACTCTGGCGCAGGTGTTCATTGGGGAGATTGTGAGACTTCATGGGTTGCCTTCTGATGTGGTGTCAGATAGGGGGTCTCAGTTTGTGTCCAAGTTTTGGAGGGCATTTTGTTTACGTCGGGGGATGCAATTGTCATTTTCCTCGGCTTTTCATCCGCAGACCAATGGTCAGACAGAGCGTCTGAATCAAAGCCTAGAGACTTATCTTCGGTGTTTTGTCTCAGAGAACCAGGAGGACTGGTCTTCTTTCTTGCCTCTGGCAGAGTTCGCTCTTAACAACAGGCGGAGCGAGTCCACTGGTAAATCCCCGTTTTTTGGGGCATATGGTTTTCATCCCCAGTTTTGTACTTTCAATGGGGGGGGCCCTTCTGGGGTTCCTGAGGAGGAGCGTTTCTCGTCGTCACTTGCTTCAGTGTGGAGAGGTGTATTGAATAATCTGAGTGCTATGGGGAACCGTTATAAACGTATGGCTGATAGGAGGAGAGTTTCTGGTCCAGATCTTAATGTGAACGATCTGGTATGGTTGTCTACCAGGAATATAAAACTTAAAGTTCCCTCCTGGAAGCTGGGCCCCAGATTCATCGGGCCGTACAGGATCAGTTCCATAATTAATCCTGTGGAATTTCGTCTGGACCTCCCTTCTACGTTTAAAATCCACAATGTGTTCCACAAGTCATTACTTAAGAGGTACATGGCACCAGTCATACCATCATCTCTACCTCCTCCTCCAGTGGTGGTCAATGGTAACTTGGAGTTTCAAGTGTCAAAGATCATTGACTCACGTCTGAATCGCCGGTCCCTTCAGTACTTGGTGCATTGGAAGGGGTATGGTCCAGAGGAGAGGACGTGGGTTCCTGCGTCTGACATTAACGCAGATCGTTTGGTGCGGACCTTCCACAGAACTCACCCGGGCAAACCTGGCCCTGAGGGTCCGGAGGCCCCTCGTAGAAGGGGGGGTACTGTCATGTGTGCATCGCCACGAAGATCGTCGCGGTTGTACATTCTGACTTCTCACAGCTGAGTTGCTGTTTCTTTGTGTTTGGCAGTTAGGGAGTTAATTCTGTCTGTGCTCAGTTCTGGGACTGGGTGCAGTTTCTCCCGGCTGCAATTAATTATTTGTTGATTGGTTTCCTTTAAATCTTTGGTTGTCTGTTTTGGGAGTTGCCAGTGATATTCTTCATGCAGACCACAGATAGGATTGTATCTGTATAGACTTAAGTTAAAGAGCTCCTTAGTTGTTTTAAGCTCACCTTGCTTAGAGTTTAATATCCCAGATCATTTATGTTCCTTCTGTGTTTGAGTGTGTATGCAAGTCTGTGTTTTCTCCAGTCTGTCTTATATGTCTAATCTGTGTATTTAGCAGAAATCAGCCCATATCCCTTTGGAGGTAATCAGAATCCTTCTTAGGACTGATTACAGGGTTCAGGGTCTGATAGGAGACAGGGTTAGGCTGGAGACTTGGACCTCTGAACCATTATCAGTACCTCCAAGGTGAGGGATTAGTTAGGACCCCAGTTTAGGGTCAGGTTAGACCCCCGGTCCTCTTCTTTCCTGTGACAGTATATCAAGTCCTCAAGATTAACCCTGAGTTCAACGGATATCGTGTCAGGTAAATCTATTCTATATTTACATGCTGATGTTGCTAATCTATATGTTGTATAGAGTGTTGTTCTTTTAAGAATAGTTTACTGACATCGTACACATATCATAAGACCGCGTGACAGTAGGGCCTTCAACCCGGTGTGTAAGTTGCTGGTTGACAAAAACATTAGGTTCAGCCTACAATATCCAGCAATACTACGCTTCAATCTATCTGGGAAAAACTGGGCTATCGACGACCCGGTGAAGGCTCTGGAGGTCGTCCGAGAATTTTCTCATCCGCCATGAGCAAGTCCCTGAATGGCTTACTGAGTGGCATTATTATGAATCACATATGGTGATGTCAATTGTCAATTGACATTTGTTTGTTATGTCGGTGTTCTTTGCTGTATTTTTTCCTTTGCATCTAATGTTGAGATGCAGGTTTGGGGGAAACGTTGAATATGGCACACAGACACAAATTTTGTGGGAGGGGGTGGTTTATGGGGGAGAAGATCTCTGCATTCGACTTCAGATAATCAATGATACAGGGATCCTGACGCCTACTCGCTGGGATGGGCTGGGATCCTATTATTATGTAACAGTTATATCTTATCATTTTTCCCGCACTGGTGTGGGTTAATGGTTGATATTAACAGGCAAAAAATGTCCGCTATGACATCTCTTCTTTGGTGCTCTTGGAATGTCAATGGCCTAAATTCTCCGGTCAAGAGGAAAAAAATTCTACATTATTTGCATCAAAAAAATTTTCATGTTGTACTTTTGCAGGAGACACACTGGGTGAAGGGCAACCACCCGGAGTTTGCGAGCAAAAAATTTATGGTATGTGCAGAAGCATCCTTTACCAAAAAACAGAGGGGTGTCGCTATCATGATAAACAGGAATGTTGACCATGAGATAGTAGATGTGCTAGAAGATCCTTTGGGGAGGTTTGTTTGCGTCAAGCTGGTTATAGAGGGGACAACTTATAGTGTTATTAATATTTATGCGCCAAATTCGTCGGATCCATTCTTCCGGGCTAATGTGGTAAAACAAATCGCAGGATGGGACACCTCCCATATGATTGTAGGTGGAGACTTTAACGAGGTGCATGATATTGAGTTGGATAGATCTAATTCTCAATCTCCTCATATATCTACGCAGGGGAGACTAATACAATCTTTTATAGATCACTTGGGATTGTTGGACATTTGGAGGGTGCAACATCCTGTTGAGAGAGATTACTCTCACTATTCATATGTTCATAATTCCCATGCTAGAATCGATTACTGGTTATTGAACCCCTCACTTATGCCAAGAATCACACATACCAAAATTTTGGACATACATATCTCAGATCACGCACCAATTACATTCAACTTAAAACTAACTAAACCAATCTGTTTTCACAGGAAATGGAGGTTCCCGTCATACTTATATCATTCAGATGATTTCAAAAAATTCATACAATTCTCATGGAATACGTACAAATCTGACAACAAAATACATTGTGAAACACCAATTCTTTTCTGGGATACCTCTAAAGCAGTGTTGAGAGGGCAAATAATTGCGTATATATGTCATAAAAAAAAACAGTTGCAGGAGCGGACCTTGGCAGCACAGAAGGCTTTAACCTTAGCATATAAAAATTTTAAAATTAATAGTTCACCTCTCACGAAAAGACAATATCTTGAGGCAAAAGAATTGGCGGATACAATCGCTCATGAATGGGCCACACATAGTATTGATCTCCATAAACACAAATTCTTTAAATGGGGCAATAAACCCGGCAAATTACTTGCATCTATTACCAGACCATACAGAAAGGCCACAAGGATTCACAAAATTCGGTCCAAAGAAGGCAGAGTGTTGACAGAGAATCAGGAGATTGTAGAGGAATTTAGATCATTTTTTGGTTCCCTGTATAAAGCGGAGAAGAAGAGGGGGACGATATACTTAATTTTATGCAAACAGAGGTGGCACCTTTACTAACAGAGGAATACAGGGAAATCCTTAATGTTCCTATATCCCCCTCAGAAGTCATCCAAACTATCAGCTCCTTGAAACTCTCTAAATCTCCCGGCCCTGATGGGTACAGTAATGAGTTTTATAAAATATTGGGAGGCAGTATAGGGACACATCTTTGCGATGTCTTTAATCAGTTGGTGCGTTCAGGACAGCTCCCGGATCGTTTTAATGAAGCAGACATAATAGTGCTCCCTAAGCCCGGCAAAGACCCTTCACTAGTGGAAGGATATAGACCAATCTCGCTTTTAAATTCAGACTTTAAAATTTTCACTAAGATTCTGGTAAACAGAGTGCAAAAAATAATTCCTAATCTGATATTGCCTCAACAGATTGGATTTGTCCACGGGAAGTCCATAACGTACAACATACGGACGGCTTTGGGAGCTATCTCTTACGGAAAATCTCATGGATGTTTGGAGTCTATTGTGGTCAGCCTGGACGCCGACAAAGCGTTTGACAGAGTTGCATGGGATTATCTCCTAGACATACTGGAGTATAGAAACTTTGGTCCGTGGTTTTGCGAGGCGATAAAGTTGTTATACAAGAATCCGGTGTCCAGGTTGGCCATAAATGGTATACTCTCTTCCACATTTGAAATCCAGAGAGGAACGCGTCAGGGCTGCCCCTTGTCGCCCTTACTTTTTAACATTGCTTTAGATCCTTTACTTAGAACTCTTCAAAACTCTTTAATATTCAGGGGCATAGAGATAGGCTCCACCTCACTCAAAATTGCGGCATTTGCTGACGATATTCTACTATTTATCTCCAACCCCTGTGCGGCAATTCCAGCTATCATGGAGGCCCTAAATCACTTTGGCAAATGCTCAGGCTTTAAAATAAATTATAATAAATCAGAGGCCCTGGCTCTGTTTGAGCAAGGGAAAGTAAATAACGTGACTTTTCCTTTCCAATGGAGTACATCATCTATCAAATACTTGGGTGTCCACATTCCGGCAGACTTGGCTTCCTTATACCACATTAATATTAGACCCCTAATTTAGTCTATATTAAATATTCTAAATTCCTGGAAACATTTTACTTTGTCCTTTTCTGGAAAATGACATTTAATCAAGATGATAATATTTCCAAAACTATTGTATATTTTCCAAACACTACCTATTTTATTGTCATGTGCTGACGCCAAAACTCTAAACACTGCTTTTAGGAATTTTATATGGGGAGAAAAAAAACGTACACGTATAGGTCTAATCAAACTACAAGCTCCAAAGGAGGAGGGTGGCATCAATTTCCCTGACATTGCAAAGTACAATCTTGCAGCAAATTTCAGATATATCATTGATTGGTTATGAGGTAGCTCACATTTCACGAACGTACTTTTAGACCAACAATTAAGTCCCCATGTCTCTTTGCCAGCATTACTTCATATGACTAACGAGGACTTTATTGCAGAAATAAGAAACCATCCCACCTTATGGCAAACTATACAGACGTGGAGGAAATGTCGGAAACTATGTCATTTGAGAAGCAATGTCTCTCCTTTTGTGCCCTTTCTGGGTAACCCGGGCTTTATGGGAGGTAAACCACCTTCATCATACTTTGAGCTAGCTGGGCAGGGTTGCATTTTGGCAACTGACCTATTAGATGATAGATTCTCTATGCTCACATTTGACACAGCAGCACAACGTTTCCCAACATTTGTGAACAGGCCCTTCCTTTTTCTTCATGCAAGGAGCTTAACTTTGAAAGGCATGGCCGCTGGGGGTGGAGAAAGAGGGAAGAACGCTTTGGATAGCTTCCTTAGGATCGCCAGGGTTCAGATAGCCTCGACAAGCAGTATCTACACACTGTTGCATAAGCAATGGTCATGGGAGGGCAAAAAGACAGGTCCAGTATGATGGGTAAATGATATACAGAACATCACAGTCGGGGAAATCTTAGATGCCACTTTAATGCAACGGAAGGTGATCCCCTCCAGCAGTTATACAGACATGTCTTTATTACTTCTCCATAGAGCTTATATTACCCCACACATTAAGTCTAGGATGTCTCCAGGGGGCACTTTCTCATGTTCCAAATGTGGGACAGGAAACACAGATATATTCCATCATATGTGGGGATGCCCCAAAGTGCAAAAATTATGGCAGTCTATTCATGCCGAACTACAGAATCTTGGTGGGATGGGATTCCCTTTGACTCCGCAATGGGCAATATTTAATATACTTGATAGCTCTCAACATAAACTCCCCAAACATATTAGAGCCTCAGCTGTCAGGAAAAGTCTATTGCAGCACTGGCTGGATCCGCTACCACCACCTAAATCTCTCATATATTCCAAAATAATGTATATTTTTCGAATGGACTGGCTGGATACCCTAACAAATAAAGAGAAATTGACTGGGAAATTTTTAACCACATGGTCATTATTCATTCCATCTCTGACTCAAGACAAATTAAGGGCACAGTTTGAAAATACTCAGTGGTACCTTCATCAGAAAATTAGTGGACATGATCCAATTCTTTAAATTTTGTTGGTTGTCAGTTGAATGCAGAGACGTTATAGGGGTTTACTTGTTGGGGGGATGGGAGGGTGGAGGGTAGTGGGGGGACATTTATGAGTATTATATTTGTAAGATAAATTTGATATCTTCAAATCTGTATGACTTACTTGGTGATAATGTTTCTGAATTTATCACATTGAGTTTTAAGTATGTCGGTTCAGATGTCACCTCGTGATTTGTATGTTTAAAAATTTACTGTATTACTTTTTTAAAATCAATAAAATATGTTGGAAAAAAAAAAAGTATCTGGAGTTTACATTTAAACTGCCCAATCATTATCTTCCCCAATATCATCTGTTGGGAGAGAATACAGATCAGATGGTTCTCCGAAATTAATGGGTTCAGGTAACAATAGCCTAGTGTATAAGTGTAGGGCAGCATTTACCTAGAAAACACAATAGATATGAGGATATTAGTGGCCCCATAGGAAGGGTGCTAGCTAGAGGGGAAAAGGGCATATAAATAAATGCCTGAATTTTGTGTTTTTGGACATTTAGTTAATTTGGTGTGACAAGAAAGACAAGAGTGCAAGTAAAAAGGGACTGGCAAAAAACCTAGGTGTTGCTTACATGAAGGATGTAGTCTAAAGTGTCAGATATTCTGTGGTTATAGGGTGTTTATACATTCATTATTAGTTATTGTTGTAGCCTATAGCCACTGAAGCCTAGCAGGCACGTAAATCATAAGATTGTTAATAAATTCTGGACGGGATGTTAGAAATCAAGGAGAAACCATAAATTTCTTAGTCCGGGATTAGTGTGTGTGCATACAGAACAGTATAGACTTAAAGGAACCCTGAGTTTATCTTATTTCTATTACTGTGCTAAATGTTATTTATTGGTACCTGGAAAAGTGTTTGTTAATGAGATAAGTAAGTTTTATGCTGCTGCTGTTCTTTCAGGGTGGAACATCTTAACTATGGGGGGATGTAGCATGTCCTTCTTTGCTAATTTTTATATTGCTTATTTTTATATTGTGTCCATATCACAATTATAAAAATAAATTTACTTAATATACACTTACAGTTGCTTGCCAGGATTCACTGATCCTAAATCTATTTCATTATCAAAATCTGTTCTGATGTCATCTAAAACACCATCGTCTCCAAATGCTCCCCACTCTGTATTAATGCACATCCTCCCCTCATCGCCTTCTACTAGGTCAATATTATTCAGGTTCTCCATGTAACAGGCATTTGTTCCAGTCCCTACACAACAAGGAATTAGAAATGTTAGTAATATACAAGTTATCGATTTACTAATATACATTGATTGAAGGATTAATTTTCCATTTTTGTTCATAGAATATAGTGGCTATAAATGGAACTTGTATTCCACTGATCATCCTGGAAGTCAGAGGCGGACGTACCAGTGGCGCAGACTGGGCAGCCGTACAGCAGCCTAAGAGGTAATGGGGCCACTTCTCACCACCAACCAGGTGGAATTGTGCATTATCATGAGCTATTGGACTAGAAATAGCCCATATACTGTTACTGCACAGGGTCCTTTTTTCTCTGTGTCTGCCCCTGCTGTAAGTACAGCCAAATGTATGACGGGCACTCCACACTCTCTTTTCTTATACTGATCAGGCCCAAAGCATTGTTGTGGGCATAGACCCTTTGCAGTGACACACAAAGTCCTTACAGGCCTACATTACATACACACGTCCTTCACAAATGCATATGACCAAAGCAATTCCTTGAGACTTAGGGCCCCGTCTCACATAGCGATACACCAGCGATCCCGACAACGATCAGGATCACTGGTGTGTCGCTCCATGATCGCTGCTGAGCTGCCAAACAGGCAGCTCAAGCAGCTATCAGGACAGCGACACTGCGGGTAACGTCGCCTAGTTAACCCGTAGTGTACGTTGGATACCAGCACACTGATGCAGGGAGCTGGTAACCAAGGTACATGTCGGGTTTCCAGGTACTGCGCGGTGCCTGGAAACCCGATGTGTACCTTGGTTACCAGGAGATCGCTGGTCTCCTGCCTGCCACACACAGTGATGCGTGCTGGCCAGCGGGAGACCAGCGATCAAAAAAAAGTCCTGGCGTTTCGGACACGACCAGCGATTCACAGCAGGGACCTGATCGCTGGTACGTGTCAGACATAGCGAGATCGCTGCTGAGATCGCTGTTTAGCAGCGATCTCGCTATGTGAGACGGGGCTCTTAGAAAGAAACTAAAGAAGCTGTCTCAATTGAGAAATTAAGGCATTTCAGAAGGATTTATCACCAAAGATTGATTGTCAGGGCTACAACCACTGTCTCTCCAACTAATCGCTAGAAAAAAGTCCTTCAATCACTTCGTTATTGTGATTGAAGGGTGTTAGGTGAAGACTTCCAGTTGATGGGAAATAGCCTTGGTCTTCATAGGCAAAGACATCAAGGTTTTACCAGGTGCAAGGAAGTACTAGATGGTAATAACTTTACAATTATTTGCCACATGGCAGTAATAATTGGGCCATTTTACATTTGCCCCATTAAAACCTCGATTCAAACATTGATAAAGTTCTTTTACCTACAATAACGCCAACCTCACACAACTGGTCGTCATAGCCGCAGGTCATCATGGTGCCCACTGTATCATTAACCAAAGCCAGAACTTCCACATTATTGTTCTAACAAGAGAAAAATGTTCACATGTAAATCAACAAAGGGCAGTAAAGAGTGTAAAAAGTATACAATACTATACATAAAAGACATCCATAATGTCAAAGAAATACAACAATATACATAGAAAACATCCCTAATGTCAAAGAAATCAAACAATATACATCGAAAACATCCCTAATGTAAAAAAAAAACACAATCTATGACACGAAAAAAGTGAAGATACAATAATATCATCTAATATTTGTGAAGAATGTCTACTTCCATGCACCACTTTGTGATCTGAGCAGTCTTGGTGCAACCTCTCACAATATTGCCAGATCCTTAAAAATCTGAAAAGTCCAAGGCACCAGACGTTCTCCTCCAAGGAATTTCTTTATTGGTTTCTGCATACAAAAGGTAAAAGGCACATTCAACGTTTTAGCCACATAGAGCTTTTTTCAAGTATAGTAATACACCTTTCAGTATGTATGGCTTGATAAAATCCTTAAGTGACCGAAGCGTTGCATGTACCTTTTACCTTTTGTATGCAGTAACCAATAAAGAAATTCCTTGAAGGAGAATGTCCCGTGTCATGGAATGTTTCTGATATTTTATAATCTGATATACTAGAAATAGGCCCGATGCTATTGCATCGGGAGTGCGGTGAAATGAACATCTGTGTATCCTTAGTGGTGCTAACACCGCCGGGAGATCGGCAATACCGCTAACAGCTGATAGATCGGCAACCCGGCAGCAGGCGACCAATCACATCAGCTGCTAGTGGTATTCAAATCTGGCGCCAATACTGCTAGCAGCTGATTGGTCGCCAGCCTTGGAATTGGATTCAAATCCCGCACAGCACCGCTCATTGGCTGAGCTGCCGGCGGCTGAGTCAATGAGCGGCGCCGGATTCAAATCCCCCGCCAAAGCTGCGCGGCACCTCTCAGCCAATGAGTGGTGCCGCGTGGCTTTGGCGGGAGAATTGAATCCTGCGCCGCTCATTGGCTCTGCCGGCGGCAGCACAGCCAATGAGCGGTACCGCGTGGCTTTGAGAGGCGCGGGATTCAAAACCCCAGCCAAAGCCACACGGCACCGCTCATTGGCGGCTCAGCCAATGAGCGGCTCGGGATTCAAATCCTCCGCCCCGTCGGCTAAGCGAATGAGTGGTGCCGCACAGGATTTGAATCCCCCGCCAAAGCCGTGCAGCCAGGGGCGGCTCAGCCAATGAGCGGTGCCGCGCGGCTTTGACGGGGGATTTGAGGGTATGTGCACATGTTGCAGATTTGACTGCTGAATTTTCTGCACAAGAACAGGACCTCTTGGCAGAAAACGCAGATGCTTTTTTGATGCGTTTTTTCATGCGGATTTGTATGCGTTTTTGTAAGCTAAATAAAGATATGTTATTTAACAAAAAAAGGTTTGTGATGTCATTTCTTGTCCAACCTCCTCTTTTACATTTGTCCAACCCATGCTCCATTACACACACAGATAGACAGATAAGGGTATGCCACACTAAACAATATCGCTAACGAGATCGCTAAAAACGTCACTATTTAGCGATCCCGTTAGCGATATTGTTCAGTGCGGCAGCTTCCAGCGACGAGCTTCCTGCTGTGATCTCGCTCGTCGCTGGAATCGCTCCGGACCCTATTTCATCGCTGGCGCTCCCGCTGGGTAAGTATCTTATCGCTGTGTGGCACCTTTTCTTAGCGATTTAGCGGTACTTTTGTACCGCTAAAGTCGTTAGAAGATCGCTAACGGCGATAGCGTCGTTAACTATATCGCTAAATGTGGCCGCATTAGCGATATAGAAACGATCCCGCTAGCGATCTCATTAGTATGCAACCTAACGAGATCGCTAGCGGGATTGTTTAGTGTGGCAGTACCTATAGATAGATAGACAGATAGATAGATAGATAGATAGATAGATAATAGACAGATAGATAGATAATAGATAGACAGATAGATAATAGACAAATTGATGATAGATAGATAATAGATAGATACATAGATAGCTAATTGACAGATAGATAGAAGATAGACAGATAGATAGAAGATAGACAGAAAATAGACAGATAGATAGAAAATAGATAGATAGATATTACATAGATAATAGATAGAATGGTACATAAATAGTTAAAGACACACGCGCACACACACACACACATAAAATCTTCACGCAATAGCGTTAATAAAAAAAAATGGAAAAAAAATGGCGTGGGCTCCCGTGTAATTTTCTGCGCCAGAGGGGGAAAGCCGACGGCTCAGGCCAATATTTCTAGCCTGGGAATGGGTTAATACCCATGGAGCTTCCCAGGCTCTGAATATCAGCCCGCAGCTAGCCTTTACTGGCTATTAAAATAGGGGGACCCCCCCAAAAAAATGACGTGGGTCCCCCAGTAATTTATAGCCAGAAAGGCTACGCAGACAGCTGCGGCTGATATTCATAGCCTAGGAAGGGGCCATGTATATTGGCGCACCCCCTGGCTAAAATTCCGGCACTTAGCCCCTCTCTTCCCACTCCCCTGTAGCGGTGGGATATGGGGTAATAAGGGGTTAATATCACCTTGCTATTGTAAGGTGACATTAAGCCCGGTTAATAATGGAGAGGCTTCAATAAGACGCCTCTCCATTAATAATCTTATATTAATAAAGGGTTAAAAAAAACACACGCATAAGAATAAAGTATTTTAATGAAATAAAACACAACACGGTTTTCATATCTTTATTACACGTTTAGATCCAAGCAACGCCCTAGTTCTCCTGTAATAAAAAGTAAAAAAATAAAACAACCGTATACTCCCTGTCCGACGCAGTCCAATTAATAATGAATGTCCCTGGATGGTCTCCCCTATGGAACGGTGACATCAGGTGATGCCACTGCTCTGTAGGGCCTCCCAGTGATGCACTGACAGGAGACAATGGCTCCTGCAGTGCATCACTGAGTTTACCTGAGTTCATTCTCTCACTTTATGGCAATGCTGCGTGGGAATTTTCTCACCCAGCATTGCCAGCGAGAGAATGAACGGAAGTGACGTCATTCTCTCCCGGCGTCTGAGCAATACACACAGCGGAGGATTACCTCCGCTGTCAGTGCATCGCAGGAGCGGTGTAGAGCGCTGACATCACCCGATGTCAGTGTTCTACACTGGAGATCGTTGTGGGACACTCGTTATTATCTGTACTACAGCGGAAAGGTGATGCATAGGTTGCTTTATTATTTTATCTTTATTACAGGAGACGATGGCATCGGGGATTAGGTGATTGGTGAGTATGTATTCTATGTTATGTGTTGTATGTTATATGTATGTTCTGTATGTTATATGTTATGTGTATGTACTGTATGTTCAGTATGTTATGTGTTGTATGTATGTTCTGTATGCTATGTGTTGTATGTTATATGTATGTTCTGTGTTGTATGTTATATGTATGTTCTGCATGTTATGTGTTGTATGTTATATGTATGTTCTGTGTTGTTGTTATATGTATGTTCTGCATGTTATGTGCTGTATGTTATATGTATGCTCTGTATGTTATGTGTTATATGTATGGTCTGTATGTTATGTGTTGTATGTATATGTATGTTCTGTATGTTATGTGTTGTATGTTATATGTATGTTCTGTGTTGTATGTTATATGTATGTTATGTGTTGTATCTTATATGTATGTTCTGTATGTTATGTGTTGTATGTTATATGTATGTTATGTGCTGTATGTTATATGTATGTTCTGTATGTTATGTGTTATATGTATGTTCTGTGTTATTTGTATGTTATGTATGTTATGTGTTATATGTATGTTCTGTATGTTATGTGTTGTATGTTATGTGTATGTTCTGTATGTTATGTGTTATATGTATGTTCTGTGTTATTTGTATGTTATGTATGTTATGTGTTATATGTATGTTCTGTATGTTATGTGTTGTATGTTATATGTTTAGAATCCCGCGCCGCTCATTGGCTGAGCCGGCGGGCGGCTCAGCCAATGATCGGTGCCGACGCGGCTTTGGTGGGGGATTTGAATCCCGTGCTGCTCATTGGCTGAGCCGGCAGGCGGCTCAGCCAATGAGCGGTGCACGCGCGGCTTTGGCGGGGATTTGAATCCCGCGCCGCTCATTTGCTGAGCCGGCAGGCGGCTCAGCCAATGAGCGTGAACGCGCGGCTTTGGCGGGGGATTTGAATCCTGCACGGCACCGCTCATCGGCTCAGCCAATAAGCGGTGCACGCGCGGCTTTGGCGGGAGATATGAATCCCGGCCGCCATATCGGAATACCCATAACTTGGGTGTTCCAATATAGCGGTTGGCGTACTTCCGGCCGCGGTGCATTGTGGAAGCGACACAAGCTCCGGAAGTGTGTGACAAATTTATTGGTAATTATGGATTAGATTATTCGTTGTCTAGTACAAAACTATTTTCAACATCTTACAAGGAACTGAAATCTTGATAGCCGTACATCATGGGTGTACCACATGTGGCCCATAAGGTTATACTATAAAATCCAAAGCATTGGGACACAAAAAATGATTTGTATATGGCTGCAAATGTAGCAGATACAGGCACTTTATAGTACCCTAGCCCTCCCTCATGGTGTCCTCCACAGATAAGGGGAATGGAGTCTCTTATTCCCTGTTGGGCAAGCCAGAAAGGACTATATGGACTATATGAGACAATGTTGTACATACAGACAACTCTCTCTATGGTAGATTATAAGAGCTGTAAAGTACTGGGCTGTTATTACAATACTCATAGTCTTCTATGGCGAGAGCCACATGCATGTTCTTCTCTTCCCTGGAGTCCTGACTAGGGGAGAAGGGGACTGTTTTTCACTTTCCTAGTTCCTAGAAGTGGAACCTACACCTATAAGACATTTATAGTATATACTTATGACATGACGTAAATGTCTCAGATGGTAATAGCCAATTCTTTTCCTTGTAGTCCGATAAGTCAAAAAGGCCATCCATGAGCAAGAGATCAGAAAAGCTTGTGCATTCCCGTTATACATCATATTGATAATTTTTTTCACATACCCTTTTCTTCTTCAGCGTTTTCCTCAGTGTTTTCACGACATCAGTTTGGTGAACCCCTCTTACTTTATAGTCTTTTGTCCATGATAACAAGATTCCCTATAACAAAAAGGATGAAATTCATTTTAGTCAAATCTGCTCCTCTTCTACAGACATTGTAGACTAAACATTTCCATCAGTCTTTTATCAATGTATGGATTGGCATCAAATATATTCTTTATATTTCGATTTTTTTGTCATATTATAGAGATCAGTTCGCTGTAAGAAAATTAAATCGTATTTCATAGAATCGTAGAATGTTAGAGTTGGAATGGTCCTCGTGTCCAACGCCCTGCCAAAGCGGTTCACTAAACCTTTCAGACACATGTCTGCCCCCCCTGTAAAGTGTCAAACGATTTTTATTTAGAAATACTATTGGTTACTTAACATGAAAAGTCCCCAATAAGATCAATAAAAACAACCTCATCGGTTCGTCTCTTGAAAAACGAAAGGTAAAAACCCAAATGGAACTTTCGTTATCTGTCTTTTTTTTCATAAAGTCACCCCACAGTCCCCCAACATAATCAAAGAGCTGCAAACACAGAATGTGCGTATAAATAATGCAATTACTTTTTATTTTAAATTGCTCCTTATAAATGAGTGTATAATGTGTGAAATGTAGTCAGACTTTTCCCCATTTTTGCTCCATTTACTTTTCAATGGCATGGGGTAAACTGACTTTCCCCTCTGAAGTTTTGTTTTTTCCCTCTTCAGATACCCTTTACCCCAAGAAATTTGAATTTTTAACCTCCAAAAATCCAGACAAGAAAGTCCCCCTTTTTTGTCAACAATATGAAGAAAAAAATTTTTGGGGGGCAAATTTGGGTACGTTGGATTGCCCTCCTGAAAGGGTTTGGGACATACAACTATGTCCCAAAAACAAATTCATTTTAAAAGGAACTTGTCAGCTTTTTGGAGATATAAAATACGGGCCCCCGCCTTTTAGGGCTTTTTACAGCATTTTATAAGCTGTGAAAGCCCCCCCATTGCCGAAAGATAGAAAAATTTAATTTTATTAACCACCCGGGGGTGGGGGCCCGGGCCAATGGTGGGGGGTCTGGCGCCTTCCCCTACTTGTGATGCCGCCTCCTGCTCGCTTTATGGGTCCCCGGGTTCGCGCTACTGTGCAGGTTTACCCTGGTACAAATACCAGGAGGAAATGGGGAAAG
>JARQOD010000003.1:522882488-523000427 GCA_033576555.1 Oophaga sylvatica | reverse complement strand
CCCCTAACATGTCAAAACAGCAGAAACCCTCTAGAAGTGACCCCATTTTGGAAACTAGACTCCTCAAAGAATTCATATAGGGGTTTATTGAGCATTTTTAACCTACAGGTAATTCATAAAGCTTTTGAAAGCAAAACATTATTTTTTTCCACTGAAATACTGTATTAGCACCAAATGTTTAATTTCCACCAGTGGTTATAAGAGAAAACTGACCCTATAGTTTGTTATGCAATTTTTACTAAACGTGTCAATACCCCATATGTGGTTGTATACTACTGTTTGAATAGATTGTGGGGGCCATTAGCTGAGCCCCTGAGGTGCCAGAACAGCTGAAACCCCCAGGTGACTCCATATTGGAAATTTCATTGCTTAAGGATTTCATCTGGTGGTGTAGTGCATATTTTGAACCCATAGGTGCCTCACAGAATTTTATAACATCGGGATGTAGAAATATATTTTAGTTGTAAAAATGTATTTCTTTGTATTTGCTGCAAATTTGTCAGTTACACAAGGGTTAATAGGTGAAACAGGACCCCACAATTTATCGTTCAATTTCTCCGCAACGCGGTGATGCCCATATGTCATCAGAAACCAGTGTTAGGCCGGCGTCACACTGCCGAGTTTGATGCGAGTTAGTCGCACGACTTGCTCGCATGCAACACCCGGCACGGCTGCCCGCTCTCGGACCCGAGTATGCGGCTGCATGTATTTCTATGCCGCTGCGCACTCGGGTCCGAGAGCGGGCGACCGTTCCGGGTGTTGATGCGAGAAAGTCGTGCGACTAACTCGCATCAAACTCGGCAGTGTGACGCCGGCCTTAGGCCAAAAGTCAAACCCGAGAAGGAAGGAGCGCTATTTGGCTTTTGGAGCACAGATTTTGCTACAATAGTTTGCGGGCGACATTTGCAGAGCTCCAAAGGCTCCAGAACAGCAGAAAACCCCCAAAAGCCACCCCATTGTAGAAACTGCACCTCTCAATGAATTAGTCTACAGCGGCAGTGACTATTTTGTAACATCCACGCCGTGCTTTATTCTGAAGGATTTTATTTGAGTGGGTGGGAGCCATGTCACTTTTCCAGAATCTTTATTCTACCAGTAACATGGAAACCCCTATATTTGCAGTGACAGATGACGGCCCCCCCAATGGAACCACATCTCATAATGAGGCTGATGGAGGCACTTCGGACTTTATTTGGCGTCTGCTCCAGTGGTATCCATCTTTTTAGGTGTTCACAGAACTGTGGTCAAGCACACATGTGTGCCAAAAACCTGTCTAAAATTATAGGACTCCATCTGCCTCATAAGTGAGTAGTTTCCTCCAAGGTTTTGTGTGAATCGCGGTTTTGAGAAATTTACACAGAAAACCCGACGCAAGCGCTCATCGGAGAGCGAAGGATATATGTAAGCTGAGCCTTTTTCTGATTTTTTGGGAGGTGGAATGAACTTATAGGCAGCAGTACAAGAATATTTATCATCACTTAAATGATAAGTCGGATTTATTCTTCTGGTCGGAGCAATTACAGCGATACCAGATTTATATAATTTTTTTGTTTTACTGCTATCACACAGTAAAATATTTTATATAAAGAAAAATAGTTATTTTGTCACCCGAGGGCAGTAACTTTTTTATTTTTTGGCAAACAGAGCTGTATGAGTGTGTATTTTTTGCACTACGACCTGGAGATTTTTTTGGCACCATTTGGAGCACTTATCCTATTTTGGTCGCTTTTTATTCAGATTTTTCAGACACAAAATAAACAAAAAAGCAATTTAGTAATTATACTTTATTTTTGCCTCATTCACCGTGCAGTAAAAATGAGAAGACTGATTTGCTTGTTGGGTCAATAAGATTACAGTGATACCACATTTATATATATTTTTAATACTTTGCAGCTTTTACAGACTAAAAACAATAATTTACAAAAAATAATTTTTTTATCACCATGTTCTGAGAGCAGTAACTTTTTTATTTTTTTTCCCGAATGAGCCATATTAGGGCTTGTTTTTAGCGAAATGATGTAGCATTTTTATTTCTACCATTTTTATATGACTTTTTGATGACTTTGTATTAAATTTTTTGTTGTGTCAGTATGATGAAAAAAGTAATATTTTTGGCGTTTTAACTATTTTTTTTTATTCGTCGTAAGGAATAAATAATGTGCCAGTTTTATAGATCAGGTCGTTCGGCACATGACGATACCAATTATTTTTCAGCTTTTAAGTCGAACTGGACCATAAGATGCACTCCAAAATTTGGGGAGGATTTTTTTTTTTAATAAAATGGTGGTGCGTCTTATAGTCCACTTTTACGGTAGCTTACTAAGGGGGGGAGCATAGTCTCAGGAGGTGGGGGCACTGCTTCAGGAAGGAGTGGGGCTACACTGCAGTGCCTGAGACCTGTCAGTTTATCACTGACACAGCCTGTGAGACCCAGTTAATAGCTTGATCTCACAAGCCACCGTACCCTGGGTAATCAGATGACCTCAGGGTACCATGGAGATGATCGTCAACCGCGATTACAATCGCTGGGGGGGGTCAATCCTGCCATAGGTGGTCTTTTAACCCCCTTTTAACCACTTAGATATCGCTATTGCAATTGACAGAGGTATTTAAGTGGTTAATCAGCACCAATCAGCCCCAAAACCAGCCAGGGCCGATACCGCAGGGTGTCAGCTGTCATGCGTTGGGCAGCGCTATTCCTGATCACCATTTTACAACAGCGATGAGAGAATAAGGCCCCTTAACGGCCGCCGATTTACTGTGTGGGTGGTCGTTAAGGGGGCTAAAGGATTTTTAGTAATGAAAACTAAATGAATCATGTACTATGGCGCTCACGCGGTTGATGTCAGATTGTGAGCACCACCATACTACACAACATGCATTGCATACTGTGAACCATTTCTTTTAGACCTCTTTGATGAACCTTCATGATTCTCCCGGTTAAAAAATTCTGAAAGAAAGCTGGTGACTAGAGATGAGCGACTTTGCCTTTTTTCGGGTCGAGTCGGGTTTTGTGAAACCCAACTTTCTCAAAAGTCGAGTCGAACGAAGTCGGCCGTCTAACGGAAATGGTCGGGTCAGAGTCGAAAATCCTACCCCAATGCAAGTCAATGGGGAATAAATTGCCCCTTATCACAGTCAGGCAGCCTACTAATCAGATGTGATGCTCCACACAAACAATTTGTACAGTGTCACTGGCAGGCAGCTCTGCTACTCCACCAAATTAATTGCCCTCTTATCACAGGCAGGCAGCCTACTAATCAGATCTGATGCTCCACACAAGCAATTTCTACAGCGTCACTGGCAGGCAGGCAGCCTAAGAACCAGCGTTGCTGCACACAGCGAAATCCTCCCCTCTCACTGCTGTCACTGTACAGATAATCGCTATCAGCAGAAAGTAATTTATTTTTTTAGGCCCTGCCTAACGCTCTCCCTGCTCAGATGCACCGCCAGCAACCTTCCCCTACACTGAGTTCGGCAGATGTAAAATGGCGGTTGGCGCTGAGGGATTTTATATGCACTGTGACGCCACAGAAAGCCAGCCAATCGCTGCAATGCCCTTCTCTAAGATGGTGCTGGCTGCTGGCTATGTCATCCCGTTGCCCACAGCCTGTGTCCTTGCTCATTGGCCGAGAAAAGGCGCTTAAAGTATAGGGGAAAACCGACTCCAGCAAAATGGTCGCCGAACACGTGACCGAACTCACTCCACGGTCGCGTTTCGTTTCATGAAACCCGACTTTGACGAAAATCGGCGACTTTTGAAAATGAACGACCTGTTTCGCTCAACTCTACTAGTGACAAAATGCGTCCCACGGTGTCCTATGGAAACGATGTGGAGTCTGGTTTGCCACATGTTTGTCCATGTCTGAGAAAGACGAAAACAGCCAGGGCAGAGACAAGATAGTGTCCACAGTGACTCCATAACTTCATTCATGTGAATGGCTGTGTCAGGTTTCCCTTTGGTATACTCACTAGTGGACCCTCAGCAAAAACAATACACAGGCCCTTTGCAATTAAATAGCTCATTATAATGCGCAATTTCACCTACATTGGAGGTAGAAGTTGCCTCCTTACCTCTCAGGCCCCTGTGCTACTGCTGAGGTTGCACCAATGATTTGTCTGCCCCTGGGAATACTGTTTTTTTTTCCGAGGAATTTGATAATGACCCTGACATAGTGCTCAACAGAGAGCACTGTATAAATGTGAAGCAAGCCAAAATATAATTCATACCCACCACCAAACCTACCCAAAAAAAAGCAGGTTAGCAGATAGGTATTTCAAAAAACAATTTTTGAGAGATCTAAAAATACACCCGATTACTAATTCTAGTTCTATTACCTGATATATATATTGGCGGATAAAAATGAAATAAAACTACTTACCTTCTTTATCTGATCTTCTTTTAGTTTTGTGAACCAAAATGACACTAAATGTACAGCAAACATTTTCAATCAAAGCGTATAAAATGATAGTCTAGGAAGTGCAGCTCATGTAGCAGTAGGGTCCACATCCAACTCACACTGGGAGACTGAGAAAATGACAAAGGCTGCAGTGATTCACTGTGCTGGTTAAATCATTAACGCTCTTTTCTGGGTTTATTGCTGGGACTAGATATTGATTAAGCTGCGAGGAATGAGTCATTTGCACAGACACATTCTTATGGTGCAACATACAACACACAAGTGCATGCCAGACGAGTGCTCAGGCGTCTTGAGATATAACAATCCTATATAATCTTATAGGAATCAAAAAATTGTGAGGACCATCAATAGTTCATCAATATTAACTTTTTAGCATGTCGAGCCAACAGGAGCAGTGATGAGCGAGTATACTCGTTGCTCGGGTTTTTCCGAGCATGCTCGGGTGATCTCCAAGTATTTTGGCGTGCTCGGAGATTTAGTGTTTGTCAACGCAGCTGCATCATTTGCGACTGCTAGACAGTCTGAATACATGTGAGGAATGCCTGTTTGTTAGGAATTCCACACATGTATTCAGGCTGTCTAGCAGCCGCAAATCTTGCAGCTGCGTCGACAAACACTAAATCTCCGAGCAAGCCAAAATACTCGGAGATCACCCAAGCAACGAGTATACTTGTTCATCACTAAACAGGAGCACTACCAGACATGTTGAGAGTGACCAAATACTTTTTGATGTATTTGCAACATTTTGAGGACTACTTCAATATGGCGCTAACAGAACACATTGCGAAAATAAGTAATATATTTATGTAATCGTTCACATATCATTTTTCAACCTATTGCCTGCCAAAATACTTAGAATTGGATACTGCAAGTTTTTATGTTATGTAACAATATCCAGTGAAGGAGAAAAAGTACAATCATCAACTCTTTATATAGATTGTCTTTCCACCATGACCAGCACCATCAATGTGAGTGCTCATCTGAGAGCAAAGGGGATGGTAATTTTAACCCTTCCACCTGACATCCAATACACTTTGTATAGGGAGCCATCAGTGGAACTCAATAATATTAAATCAGAAAGAAAACGAGAAGATATTAAGAAGATAAGTCAGTTCCAGTGGAAAAACTGAACTAGCTCCGTTGGTCTCGTTAAACCTTCATATGGTTCAGATAATGCTTAAAGCACCAATCCAACTTTTTTTGATTTCAGCGCTTCAGTGGCATCACTAATCCATGTTCCATGACTTAGCAATATACTCACCAGCCGCCGTCTTCAGCTGTTCCCGGGACCGTTCCAATAGAGCACCACTATCTTGTGACTGCTTCTTCGGACTGACCAGAAGTTAGAGGTGATGGTCAAAAGCTCTCAATGGAAATCTATGAAATACTCATTGTGGCCTCATTCCGGTGCTCATAGACTTACATTGAGAAGTGACCTCCAGATCTCCCAGCAAACACTGGAGCGATCAGGCAGGTCACAACCGGCAGGAGACAACCAGTGAAGCGCTGAGAACAGAAGATGGCGGCTCATAAGTATAAGACTAGGGGCAGAGAACTTACATTAGTGACACCACTCCAACAAAAAATGCTGGAGTGGAGCTTTCATTTGAGATTATACTTTCCATCTTAATCTTTGAAGGAGTTAGTTGTCAGGAATTGAAGAGTGTTTATAATGTGGAAATGATGTGTCGGACATTGTTCCCGCTGTTCTGGAACTACCCAAAGCTGCATAGATATTGGTTGGAGATATAAAATACCATTAAATTACAAGATATAATTTCTAGATGGAACCAGCTGAAATGATGTTGGGACAAGCCAAATCAATCATTTTAAACTTTTTATAAACTTTTGATATTACAATGACTTTTTATTGATTTATCTCAAGAGGTCTCAATGTATTCGGGCTGGAAGGGTCAGATTAATATGGTCATGCTTTTAGAAGGATATTATCAAAAACAAAAATGCTTCTCACACTTTTCATTATAAATGGAAAATGTACATACAAGGTTAAGTAAGATATATAGATGAAAAGTTTCCTGAGAACCTAGGGAAGGGTTTCACTGTTTTCTTGGGTGTTGGGAGAGGATTATGTATTCAATATCAAGAATGTTTTTTTGCATTCTGCTGAATATTGGATAATCTATTTTTGCAGTTTTTCATATGTTCAGTCGAAAAGTCAAAATAAACATGGTTTAAAATAAATAAAAAAATGTGAGTGCTCAAAGCATAGAGGAGATAATGTCAGCTCCTCCACCTGCTAATCAGCATACTTTTATTTCTCCAAGTATATCCTTACCTCCATATGAATTTCTTTGCCAGCACATTAACTGCCAGACTTAATTCCTTCTCAGTACAAGCGTTAAGGAAAAAAAAACAAAAAAAATGGAAAGTGCCTTTAAGATATTATGACTTATAACTTGTAGTGCAAGATTGAACCAAGGAGTGGACTCATTTCTCAGTGCACTTGTCCCTCAATCCCAATACCTGCGTGTCACGATCCATTTTTGGACTCATGGCAGCTCTGTTTCCACTATGTTTTAAATGTAGCTTTTTCCTTTCAGGACCAGCGGGGGTAAATGTCAGTTTCCCTCTGGTGATCTGTTGCAACTGCAGAGTTGTTAGGTCAGCTGATGTGGGTGGTGACCACTCCCACCATCCTTTAAAAGGTCACCTTATGCATCAGCTGACTGTTGGTGATAGAGTTATTCTGTGGAGACCAACCGAGCAGTTGCAGCTCTCTGGTGTCAGCTACTTCTCGAGTTTGAAGTCCTGTTTTTGATGTCATTTGCAGTGTGGACCTTGGCAGCAGAGTCTGGAAGCTAAGTGTGGTGTTTTATCCTCATCTGCCTCGTGTTTGTCACTGTCTCCTGTGTTGTTCCATCTGCAGTGGTGAGGCTATCGCCCATGCCGGCCAGTGCACTAGCCAGGGCAGTGCTAGGTGACAGCGAGGCACGAGGTTCCTGACGTTGGTGGGTGGGAAGGACCCACTTAGGGCATTAGAGGAGTGCAGTGACAGACTCAGGTTTGAGCTCAGGTGGTGACCATCCCCCTTTTCCCTATCAGTAGTGCCTTCCTCCCCATTTCCATCCCGTTGTGTGTGTGTCATGCCATCCGCTGACCAACCCCCCGTTGGGTTGCTATATATGTTGTGACACTGCGAAGAACAAATAACAAGCCAATGCCCATACAGGCGTGGAATAGTAACGTGGAATATCACAATTGCAGGGCGCAGGACAACCTCTAGATATCACAGGGCACTGTGACACCGATGAGAGGTGACAGGAACACTAATGAAGACAAGAGACAGAGATTTCTTCTGGACACTGCACACCCCAGAGCCTGGAAGAAATCATTAACATAAATGATTAAAAGATGTTTTCTGCACAACAAGACTGCAGATATGAGGCATACAAGGAGGACTATTTTAACCATTCTATTACATGTATGTCCCTAGTAATAAGTTATACGCGTCCCAGGGGGTGAAAGATTCCCTTTAAAGGGAATCTGTCACCCCAAAAATGCCATATCAAGTAAAGATATGGCTGAATAGTGCGTCCCATAACTAAGCTAACGGTGGGTATCATATATCATGATACCCCCGTTTTCATAGCAAAATACCTTTTTAAAGTTGGTGATTGAACGTGTCAATCACTGCAGTCAGGTCAGGAGGGCGGCGGTTTTCATGTCCTCCCCTGCCCCGCTCCTCGTCATCTGTTGTGTATCGCCGTCTGTGAATACCACAGACGGCGTTAGGTTCCCGCAATTGCGCAATTCAAAATTCTGCCCGGCGCATGCGCAGTATGCTTTGCCCAGCAGTGGACAAAGCATAAAATGACTACTGCGCATGCGCTAGTCTTTCCTTGCCCCGGAAGTCGTCCAAGGCAAGCAGGATTTTCCGGGGCAAGGAAAGACTAGCGCATGCGCTGTAGTCATTTTATGCTTTGCCCACTGCTGGGCAAAGCATACTGCGCATGCGCCGGGCAGAATTTTGAATTGCGCAATTGCGGGAACCTAACGCCGTCTGTGGTATTCACAGATGGCGATACGCAACAGATGACGAGGAGCGGGGGCGGGGGAGGACATGAAAACCGCCGCCCTCCTGACCTGACTGCAGTGATTGACACGTTCAATCACCAACTTTAAAAAGCTATTTTGCTATGAAAAAGGGGGTATCATGATATATGATACCCACCGTTAGCTTAGTTATGGGACGCTCTATTCAGCCATATCTTTACTTGATATGGCATTTTTGGGGTGACAGATTCCCTTTAAATAATGGATGAAAAACGCTGGAAGAATTGACATGCTGTAGATCTGAAATTGCTTCAAATCTGTAAGAAAAAAATAAGAAACATGCGCATGAAATTTCAGATTTCTCACTCTGCTAGGTCAATAAAATGCTGCCTTTTCACAGTAAAAGTAAAAACGCAACGTGTGAACATACTCTAAACGTCGCACGACTCTTATTGTATTAGGTACATCTTACTTTGGCTTACTTACCCTTCATACAACATGCCAGTCTTATTGAATCATTGAGTAGTTATGTATGTGAGAAATTTTAGACATCTGATGGTGGCCTCTCCGTCCTGTGCTCCATCGGAGGGCCAACAACTAATGGTAAAACTGCTGCAATCTCTAACAAAAAGTAGCTTGTTTTCATGGCTTTTTTTTAGGAATAAATCTCCCTTTCTTAAAAACGTTTTCTCTTATGGTTAAGGCCATCTTACGCAAGCCCCCTAAAGTCTACTGTTAATGTAATAACTGTGCAGTTCTGTAATATGCTGCACTATTCCTATGAGGCTCCTTTCATATAGGCATTTTTGGTCCATGTGCTGTTTGCATGCGCAGCCGACCACATAGACACAATGTTAGGCTGGTTTCACATTTGCGTATCGGTGCGCAGCGTATGATCCACATAGATCCGCATGCGTCATGCGTACATATCTTTAACATGGTGTACGCAGGGGCATGCGTCATTTCGCAGTGTGCGGCAGTGTCCGGCAAGCGCAACATGTTGCATTTTTTGAAGCATCAAAAGTCCGTCAAATATGCGCAGTCATGCGCATGCGGATGAGTGCGTAAAAACAATGCATTACTGTCTATTGCAACGCATTCGATACGCATGCGGACTTCAGACTGCACATGTTTAGGAACTGATTACAGCACCTGGAAATATTGAACGCATGTGCATAAATAACGCAAACGCATGCAAAAACGCAGGGTTTTTTTGGGGCGTCATGTGTAAGCTGATGCGGATAAAAAATGCTGCATTAGCATGTGTTTTCAGATGATACGCTAATGTGAACCTAGCCTTAAGCCCCCGTCACACATCGCTGCGGAGTCACTAGTTTTGTGACGCAGCAGCGATCTCCCCAGCGATATCGCTGTGTGACATTCAGCGACGATCAGCCCCCCTGCCGGGTATCGCTGAATGTCCTGGACATTTTTTGATCGTTGGTCTCCTGCTAGCCAGCACGAATTGCTGCATGTGGCAGGCAGGAGACCAGCGATCAGCAGGTAATGAAGGTACATGGAAACCCGATGTGTACCTTGGTTACCAGCTCCCTGCACCAGCGCACTGGTATCCAACGTACACTGTGGGTAACTAAGCAACATTACCCAGCAGTGTCGCTGTCCTGATCGCTGCCTGTTTGGCAGCTCAGCAGCGATCATGTAGCGACACACCAGAGATCCTGACAAGTGCATATCGTTGTCGGGATCGCTGGTGTGTTGCTTTGTGTGACGGGGCCTTTAGTCTTTGTTTTGATTCATTATTGCGTTTGTGCTTTCATCTATTTTTCGGTGCTTTCTGTCTATTTTTTATTTGTGTCTTATTCTTCTGTAAACGTGTGCCTTACAAAGTTTGTTTTAAATCTATGCAACTGTTTTTTATTTTATTTTTTATGTTTGCCACTCCGGACTCAGTTTCCACATGTTTTCTGCGGATTCATCAGAAATTTTAAAAAGCAACAAATTTTTAATTTTTCACCTGGAGTGATTTTATTTTTTGAGCAAATTTTGAATTTTTTGTGGACCACAACATTTTTTTGATTTAAAAAGGTGCAAAAAAGGCATGCGACAAAAATGAAGAACATTTTTTTTATTTTGAGCAAAACTCATGAACCAAGTAAGCGCTTTTCAAGAATTTGGTCCAAAAAATGTTAATACGAGACCAAAAACTGGCAATGTGCACAAAGGTTATTTTACACATAGACCTCTGGTCCGTGTGGAAAAAAAATAAAAAAAAATCACAGCATGAATTAGTATCATCTCAGAGCCGCACCACTTACATCCTCAATTTGCAGATATGACTGATAAATTCACCATTCTTTGTGAACATAGACCTGGTTCTGTGCCGAGGTGTTAATTCAGATTTGAGGACGGCTGAGAAAAGTCACCTCTAGTAATAGGTAGAACAGGAAATGCATTTTCTAAATAATTAACGGCAAGGCCAGAATATCATTGGATCTAAACCTGACATTTTATCAGAACGTGCAGCTCTAACAGTATGGGATAAAATAGCCTTTGTGCTCAAATATAATATCAATGGAATTCTACTGTTGAAGTCTTATCTTTCTATACAGTATGTGTGTCTGGAAAGAACAAAGTTCGAAGCAAAGTAAAAGGCGGAGAAGGCATCCAGATGACTTTTTGGTGATTATTATGTATGCACACCGTTTCCATCTTGCCTTTTGGTTTAAAGCAGTGTTACCCAAAGTCCAGCCCTCGCAGACCGCCCACAGACTTAATATTGCACAGGTGAAATGCCTGCACCAATTCCTGATGCCTTGATAGTTCCATCACCTGTGCAATGCTAAGGAAATCCTAAAAACATGATCTGTTGGGGGGGCCATGAAGACTGGAGCTTGGGGAACAATGGTTTAAGGGAACATTCTAGTGAACAAACAAAAGGGATTTTTTTTAAAAGTTGATGTCATCCATGTTAGGCTAGTTTCACACTAGCGTCTGATCGACCTGCGTCGGTCAGAGCACGGCCGCCGCTAAGCTCCGCCCCCAGCCACGCCTCCCCTGATCGCTCTGCCTATGGGCGCATGACGCTGCATGCGACCTGCGCACCCTATCTTTAGCATTGGGTTCGCAGGTCGTACGCAGGTATGCGTTTGCCGGCGCATGTGTCCTTTGGACGGGCGCCGACCTGCGCCCAAAGCATCGTGTTGCATTCGGCGCACCGTCAAAAGGACGCATGCGCCGGCAAATGCATACCTACGTATGACCTGCGAACCCAATGCTAAAGATAGGGTGCACACGTTGCATGCAGCGTCATGCGCCCATAGGCGGAGCTATCAGGAGGCACGACCGGGGCGGAGCTTAGCGGCAGCCGTGCGCTGACCGACGCAGGTTTGTCAGACGCTAGTGTGAAAGGATATACGTATTAAAAAAAATGTTTCAACTGTAAAAATGCCGCGGTTCATGAAATTATATGATTCTACATTATAGAATATTCTGTCTGTAATTTAAACATGTCAGTCTCACTATTAGGCTGGGGTCACATTTGCGAGAAACTCGCACGAGTCTCACATCTCAATACCCGGCACTCGGGACCGGAGCGTGCGGCTGCATGTATTTCTATGCAACTGAACACTCCGGTCCGAGTGCCGGGGCGGCAGTGCCCGGTATTGAGATGTGAGACTTGTGCGAGTTTCTCGCAAGTGTGACCCCACCCTTAGTAAATATGAAGTAAGGATTAGGAAGACCCTAAAGTGAACCTATCAGGTCCAATATTGCTATTAACCTGTTGATATAGAGTTAATCTGCATGCTAGTTTATGAGGAGCTCGGCTTTTGTACTGAAAGCGTGGCATCTGGGAGTAAATCACCTTTATCTCTCCCGGGAGCCACCAGCTTTCAGTCATGCAGGCATGCCAGCACGGCTACAGTCACCGCTAACAGCACTGAGTGACGGCTGTAAACGCGCTCTGTTACTTTGAATAGTAGACTCTTTGACTAAGTGCCGGCTGTCTGTCAGTCCCTGGGCGCGCTTACAGCCGCTGCTCTGAGTGGTGACTAGAGTTGAGCGAATATCTTCGGTTCTACGCTTATCTGGCAAGCTATAGCACTTGCCGAATAAGCGACAGCGGGAACCCGGCTTCTTGGATCGCGCCGGCAGATCACCGCCGCAGCTGCAAGTGTCGCGGCTGTGTCACTGTCACAGCACATGCCTGGAGAGCCTGTTTGCTCTGCCAACTTCCCATCACAGAGCCTTAAGGCTATGGTTCCACGGTCCGGAACCATAGCGCTTTGGACGGAGCGGAAATTCCGCTCCGTCTAAGCCCGCCCCCTTTATGACGCGCGATCTTTCCGAGGTGTTCAGGACACCTCCGGAACACCTCCGGAAAGAGCGCAGGGCTACATAGCCCTGTGTTAATTCTGTTGCGGCGACGCACCGTCGCCGCAATACGCGAGGACATGCTGCGGTCTGAAAAGACGCGCCGCATGTCCGTTTACGCAGGTCTGCCACCTGCGTATTGTTACGCATAGTGGAGACGGGATTTCTTGAAATCCCCTCCACTATGCTGTAACATCTGGACGCTGCGTGTTTGGCGCTGCGCCAGCGCACAGCGCCAAACACGCAGCGTTTCCTGACCGTGGAAACTCACCTCAATCTTTTTAAGACACAGCAGAGACTGCCTGGGTTTAAAGTTCAGAAGGGAGATTATTAGTGATGAGCGACCATGCTGGGATAAGGTGTTATCTGAGCATACTCGGGTACTAACCGAGTGTCTTCGGCGTGCTCAAAACATATGTTTTAGTCCCCACGGCTGTATGTCTCACGGCTGTTAGGCAATCCCTGCATGTGTTGCAGCTGTCTAACACCCACGAGACGTGCAGCCGCGGGGACTTGAGAATATTATTCGAGCACGCCGAAGACACTCAGTTAGCAAACGCGCATGCTCAAATAACACCTTATCCCAGCACAGTCGCTCATCACTTTATTGGTTCTTTCTCAAATGGCACAGCTTATATATTCTTCTGAACTAAAATTATATTTATTTTTGTAATCTATGTGTATGCTTTATGAAATGGACTAATTTGCAGCTATCTTTAGCAAAAACCTTTCTATCATGTGTGGTTTCTCTGTATTATTAGCTACTCACATTAGGATCTTACTTTAGCAGACATTTGAAGTTATTAATGATTAGTAATTAATTATTCAACAGCTTTTCTCGCTGGGTGCGGACATCTCACCAAGGATCCTTATTTAAGCTCATGTAACGATGGTGAGAATGTGTATTTTCAAAAATAAGAATTGCAGCCACGAAATGTGTTGAAGATTTGTACCGACTGTAAATCTGCTAAGCAATATTACAGGATCTACAATAAAAGGTTTTCATTTTTTTTATCTATGCATCGAGTTAGATTCTTAATTGAGCGGTGCATACCGGAGTAACCAAACCAAGGGTGCAGCGTAAACAGGCTGCCAACCAACCGCTGAATGAACAAGACGCTTGTCCACAGGTAAACTGATATTTAAGCGATAGAGAAAACAGGATTTTTGGTTGCTTACCATTGGGGGACACAGCACCCACCCAAGTTGAACAGCTCTGTTTATTTATTATACAGTTACAGTTTGAGTTTATTTCTCTTTTATTTGTTGCTTCTCCTACTGCTTTCTCACTAACTGAATATCCTAGTTCCGGTCGGAGGGGTGTACACTGCGGTTGAGGAGCTAACTTTTTTCTGCAGTGTCAGCCTCCTAGTGGCAGCATAGTGTACACCAATGGTTTCTTGTGTCCCCCAATGAAGGCTTTGAGAAACAGATTTTACGGGAAACAACCAAAAATCCTGTTTTCGTTTAGAGGGGTCTACACCAAAGCCCAGGTGTTGGCTTTCACGATTGAGATCATGCAAGTATTCCATCTGATGACATCATTGATTTCCATCTATGTATCATCTTGGCAGGACATACCGTAATTGGTTGGCATGTTGATATATGTTCATCTAGTATCTGACAGGACTTGTCCTTGTTCGTCCTCTTCCTAATTAATTTATGATTAGATATATAGCTGCACTATGGTAACATGATGCATAAATATTGTTGTTGATTCTCCCATATGATACTTTTAGTACATACTTTGTACGGTGTTGACCCCCACCTATCTCCTCTCCCACCCACCAGTCCCATGTATACGGTCTGTTATGACAATTATTGTTTATGTCCATAATCCACTGCATAAGATGTGTCCTCCACAGGTGGTTTACAGTGTATGATATACTGTATGTATATGAACTATCAATACTACATATACTTACATTAGCTGACATAGGTTGTATGTCCCTATTCCTTGCTTCCATGTCACATATTTTGTTCACTGTGTATATTTTTCTTAGGAGATGTAAGTATTCATATGTGATAGACATGGTGTCATCTTATTGCTTAACTGTGAAAGCATATGTGCCCATTTAATTTGAGCAGTGTCATCATTTGTAATACACACCTTCTCGTACCATTAGTATGCCTAGCACGCATGCACGCCATAGTCCCTGGGCGCCCGTCGGCCTCTGGCTTCCGTATGTGCTGAGTGATGTCGGGTCACATGACTGCGGTATTCCTGACGTCACTCGGCCCACGATACCATAGTGCCGCATGCGTCACCTCTGGTAATGCAGAAATCTCATTGGCTAGACACCCTTTTTTAGACCTGTCTGTCCATGTGTGCACCGCCCCATGACGAAGGCTCAGCCGAAACGAGAGTTGGGGTGGGAGCGTGTCTACCTGCGGACTCCAGTGTGCTGCTCTATCGACCGGTACAGGTACAATAATTACCTTGATACTTATCTGTGATTGGGTCTCTGATGTATATTCGAGTACCAGGCAGGGACTACATGATATTTCATAGGCCATATGGGATGATGCAAGAGTGGCCATATAGCAATATCATGCACATGACACATTTTGCTTGATTGATGCCTCTGTTACTGCTATTTGCACATTTTTTTGTACAGCTTCTGTTTCTTGTCCGCCAAGGCTGCGCAGGCTATTTAAACTATGAATAAGTCATGACCTGTATTATGTGAGGTTACTTTGATTACATTACTCTGTGAGGAACACATGCGTTCCTGTTGATATGTGCCCCATTGTTCATATGTCCATTTTTGCCTGTCCCCTTGTTCTTTTACACGTTATACTTGTTTTATTTGGATTTTGATTGTTTTTCTGTTTTCAAAAGTTTTGCTTGGTACTTAATTGTAGCTGATCAACAGTTGTTTAACGAACACAATCACGTAGTAACACACACTAAGGCAGGTGTCACACTTACGAGAATCTCACACGATTCTTGGGCGAGTCTCTCGCATCATCACCCGACACTGCCGCCGGCACTCAGACCGGAGGGTGTGGCTGCATAGAAATACATGCAGCCGCACGCTCCGGTCCGATTGCCGGCGGCAGTGTCGGTGTGTGATGCGAGAGACTCGCCCAAGAATCGTGTGAGTTTCTCATAAGTGTGACACCGGCCTAAGACTATTGGTTTGGGATTTGTCATATTTAGTGTGACTGTTCATGGCACCTTGGACTTTGTGGAGAGATAATGACCAGTTCGGTCGTCCAGATATGCTTTATATCACTGCACAAAGAATAATGTTCTGTAACTTTTAAGAGTCAAACAAAATGAGCCAGCTCACCCTTTCCAAAATTAATCTAATCAGTGGGGGAAGCTTGGAAAGCACACCACTGCATGGTGGTTTAGGTCGATATGCCCAAGAAAGGATCCAGATACCAATTAGGCTATGTGCACATATTGCAGTTTTTTCGCATTTTTTTCCGCTGCAAAAACGCTTAAAAAAACGCATGAATTAAGCATCCTATGATTTAGAATGAATTCTGCAATTTTTGTGCACATGGTGTGATTTTTCCACGCAAAAAACGCATTGCGGGAAAAAAAAGCAGCATGTTCATTAATTTTGCGTTAAATCTGCGTTTTTCCCCTCTATTATTGACCTAGAATGTTCAGGAAAATTTCGCTGTAAAAACGGGCAAAAACCGCGAGAAAAATGCATGCGTTTTTTTCACTGAAAAAGTTCGTTTTTGCTCAGGAATTTTCTGCAAACATTCCTGAACGTGTGCACATAGCCTTAAAGTGACTAACCTCCATAAAAAAAAAACAACAAACAAAAAAACAAAACAAAACACATTTTTGAACTCTGTAGTGTTCTTGCTCCGTGTACCAGTAATAAGGACGTTATAGCGTTCGAAACTTCTTTTTTTTTATGGAGGATAGTGACTGTTTTTGCAAAGTTTGTATATTTTTTCCTCAATTTTAATAGAATAAATACAATTTGATATATATACATACACATGCTTTAGCAAATCTAATAGTTATTTGATCCGGCCAATAAAGCTCTGAATTTACACACACTTTTTAAGGGTACATGAAGGAGGTGTTCCTCTCTATAGATTGCATCATTCTGTTCTGAATTGATGTGTCCTTTATAGTACTGAGTAGATTTCACCCCTTACAAAATCATTACCATTTTGTTTATACAGTGTTTTCTTTTTATAAAACTAAAATATAAAAGTGGACATAATCTACTGTGCTATTTCTTCTTTCTGTTCTTTTTTAAAATATCCAGTTCATTGCGATTGTGCTGCCGAGACATCCATTCTTTCTCCAGCTGTTTTAACATATCTGGTGTAAGGAGTCCATCCTGAACCAGTCTAGAGGTGAGAGATGCTTTCTGTAATACGGAATTTACTGACACTGGCTTGGTTCCTCGAACTCTTCTGGCTTCGGGTTTCTGAGTGTCTTCCAGAACAGTTTCTGAATCCTTAGAAATGTCATCGACAATTTGTAGTGCCGTCCTGTTTTCTGAGGCTATAATGAGTTTGGTGATGCTACGAACGCCTGTCTGAATGATGATATCCAGTTCTCTCTGAATAGCCTGGACAAGCCTAGCATCCGGAAACATGTCCATGAAGCGGTAACTGATAGAGAAACAGAAAGAAAGAAACTTTAGAGTACGCTGTACATCAGCTGGCTTTTCCACCCTTCGTCCTCTTTACTAGTCATCACAACATATTAACACCTCCTTAAAACAGAGGTATCACCCTCTAGTAATGCTATATCTCCCTCGCCTCTCTCTTCATTCCTAAAACATTGAACAGTTTTTATTTCCACTTAGTGGAAGCTCATCTTGGTCCTAAGGATTCTTTACAGCAGCACAGCCCGATGTCATATTATCATTCAAATTGGTCATTAAACTGGGATAGACATTTTTTGGGTCACCAGAAAGTCCTAGTTACCAAGTTCTCCACCCTGCCCCATAATTTGGATTGTAACATGATATCAGGCTGGGCTGCTGTAAAGAATCCTTAGGACCAAGAGGCGTTAAAGGGTTGGATGGTCCATTAAGTGGAAATAAAAACCGTTCAACTAATCTTGGTCCTAAGGATTCTTCATTACAGGAGCTCAGTCTGATATTTTTTTATCTTCCAAATTGGGCAACTATCCTGCAGGAGATCCCCCAGCCACGGGGCAGCGGATATCCTCAGGTGCTCATAGGAGTTGTGCCTGCACACAACCTGCTCAGGTGAGCGCCCTCCTTTTACTTTCCTTTGCACCCAAAAGGGTATCACCCGATGGACTTATGCGCTTTTGTTCCCCTACAGTTTTTCTACTATTCCAATTTAATGGTGCTGTAAAAATATATAAATCTCATGTCTTAAGGCCAAGGTCAAACTAATGTGCTTATATCAGCTGGATGCACAGACAGTTCAATGTGTATGGGCGTCTCCCCCTCACTGATGTTGTTGGGGGAGATAAGACACTGCCACAAGGGTGTTCCAGAGATCACAGAAGCACTTGGTGGAGGAGATCGTTCCTGAGTATGGGGGAGTCAGGAGAGATGGCTAACTGTCGAACAATTTTTTGGTAAATACCTAATGTGTATGGGGACTTTAGGGGCCTGTATGATGGTCCCATCAACATATTTCTTGCCATCAGGAATAAGATTGTATTTTAATCTGCCTGATCCTTTGTTCCTCATCAGATAAAACCGTGAGAGCAGCTTTTGCTTACTTTGTTTCTTCTGAAATAGACTTGCATGGGCCAAGTATGGCATGTTTATCTTTTTTTTTATTTATTTTTAAATAATGGTTAGATTAAAGGGGCTGTATTCTTTCAGAAAACTATTTACCAAATGATAGTTCATTATAAAATGAAAACCCAGACTGAGCCTTAAGGTACTGCCACACTTAGTGATCTCGTTAGCGATCTCAATAACGACGCAAGCTAATGAGATCGTTTGTGAGATCTCTTTTAGGTCGCTAGTAGCTGCCAAACAGGAGATCTCATAAACGACTCATCAGCGGTCAGCGATCTCTTTAACGACTTTGGCGGTCGTTAGAATGTCATTAGCATGTACTGAGCGCTTCTGATTCATAGGAATTTCCAGCATCGCTCCTGCTCTCTGCGTCCTGCTAGCCTGCTTGCAACTTCTGCGATCCTCTCTGTGACGCAAAAGAGAACTTATAGATATTGCGATCCATTCCGTGACGCTAAACCCATATGCGTCACAAACGAGGTCGTTCGCAAAAGGTGCCAAACACAGCGATTCAGGCTCACCAGCGGGACGCCAACGATCAAAAAACGGTCCAGAACTCTAGTGAACGATCAACGAATCACAGCAGGGGCCACATAGTTGCTACATGCCACACACAACGAGGTCGCTAACGAGATCGCAAAATAGTGACGTTTTAGTGATCTCGTTTGCGATCCCGTTTAGTGTGGCATACCCTTTAGTTACCTTTCACAGATCCAGCATTGCATCTCTGCCACAGCCCCACTTTGTTAGAACGTCACCGTTGGAGCCAATCATCAGCGCTGCAGCCAATCATTTAGCTCAATGGTTCATGCTATGTACATCAGTAGAGCCACTGAGCTCAGTGAATAGCTACAGTACTGTCAAATCACACCACCACTGCAGCCAAACAAAAGAGACTTGGGTAGCTGAGGAGACCCAGCACCTAGGAGACCTAGCGAGGGCAAGTAAAGAACAATTTGTTTTCTTTTATAATGAACTAAACATATTGTAAAATTTTTCTGAAAGGGGACAACCTCTTTAAAGGGGTCTCCAGTGTAAAATGACATGTCTGCAGTCACTTTATGTGACTGCAGACTTGTAAATCATCACAATGCATGCACTGCGTGCTGAGAGGATTCTCTCGTGTCAGCACCGGGAATGGCAGCCATGTGACCGCAAGTATATGAGTGCTGTGAGGATTCACAAGTCCGCAATCACACAGAGTGACTGCAACTTGTGGTTTATCACCAGACAATCCATTTAATGTCAGCATACTGAATCGCAGTAGAATAACCATGCACACTCATCTAAAGCGTGCATGTATATGTAGGGTTGGGTATTAGACAGAGCTGTCTGCCAGACAAAGTGCCTACAGCCACAGCTCACCGTTCAAGCAAAAGAAAGCAGTCTATCTGCCCAAATATCTGTTACTAATGAGAATATGAAGATAGCTTAATCTCACCTGAACCACAGATAAAGATCAAGGATGTCGTGTACAGCTTCCAGATGCATCAGATCTTTGATAGTTTTCGGAGGAGAAACAGGCCAGTTGGCGTGCTTACAGACCCACTGGAAGGTAAGTGGCTCATTCCTGCTAAACTGCCGAGCAAACTAAAATAGCAAAGACAGAAGTTTATTAGAATGGCAAACAAGATTTAGGCTCTGTGCACGTGGCATCTTTTAGACACCAGTACACCCATAGAGTTTTCCCAGGCGGAGCAGATTCAGGAAAATGCCAACAGTCGCTTTCCTGGAGCAGCTTCACCGTCCGCTTCTTCCACTCTATGCTGTGAGCACATAGCCTTTAAGAGGTTGTCCATCCCATTTCTGCTGTGCGTTGCGACAGACACTGCAGCACTCCAGGAGGGAGAGTTGCAAAATTCCAAACTCCCAGTGTCCTGCACACATCTAGGCAAAAAACACTTGTCTCAGCCACTGTCCCACCAGCAGCAATTCTCCAAACCCGCCGTCAGATCGCTTGGGAAATTGGGAATGGACAGCCCCTTTCACCACAGAAAATACAGTTTAGGCTATGGGAGCTAATAATTTCAGAGAAGGTAACTCACCTTTAATAGTGAAGTGCATACAAATGGCAAATTGCGATTTATGGGAGCCGTACAAAACACATAGCGTACTCTCAAGTTTAATGGTATATGCTGGATCATGTCGGCAACAAATTTAAAATCGTCAATATTGCACACAAAGTAAAGCCCGTCTACTTGAGAGAGACTGACAAATATGTCCTAAAATATGGAGAGAGGGAAATAAAAAAGGCAAGTGAGAATTTACTGAATAGGATAAATGCCTGAAAATATCTGGTTATTGAAGATACAGTGCCTCACTCTTATTCTCAGTACAAACACAGTGAAAGGGGTAGGATAGTATAAATAATGGTACCTGCAAAACGAGTATGACCCGGCAGCATACTTACGATGAGGTTAGCGAGAGTGGCATCAGGCAAGTGGTAAGCAAACATTTCTATCTGCTCCGCTGTGGGATGCAGCCCGGCAGCCTGATAAAGAGGAAAATAGTCACAAAAAGAAGCAGCTGCTTCACAAGTCCTACACAATTAATTCACTTTCAATATCGAAGTGTAATATTACATTATGGGAAGCCGGCAATACGGACATCTGGCCGAGCCGGACTAAGCAGCCACTTTGGTATCAAGCCTGAGATTTTGGGATTGGGCAGGCATGTAGTAGCTATATGCTCATCACACACAAAGCAAACATGTCTGCCTGGTCAGCTAATCGGCAGAAATGTATTACAACAGATTATTTTACTTTAGGGGCATTCAGGTAATAAAAGGTTATGACCAATCCACAGGATAGATAACTTCTATAGAGACCCCTAGGGATCACCAGAACATGACGCTTGTCCTCCTATTGAATAAAGCAGCAATGTGCACGCGCCACTGCCCCATTCAATCTCTAACAGAAGTGCCGGAGATAGTGGAGTACAGTGTTCGGCTGTCTAAGGCAATACCCCTTCACCCCAAGCCTAGTTTCACCTTCTTGACCAGGCCGATTTTTACAAATTCTGACCAGTGTCACATTATGAAGTTATAATTCTGGAAAAAGGGAAGGAGCCATTTGACTTTTGGAGTACAAAACTGGCTGGAATAGATAGCGGACGCCATGTTGCGCCCAAACAGTGGAAAGCCCCCCCACAATAACCCCCATTTTGAAAACTATACCCATCATGCTCCCAGCAGGCCGGGTCACTGGCAGACCAGAAGGCTGTGATGATGACCTCTGGCTGCCGTGTCAACCATCGGGCTCTCGCAATAATGTTTATCTGAATGGAACCACCCCCTCACAAATGTTGCAATCGATATCGCTCATGGCACGTAAGGAATTAAACAGCAGGAAGCGGTGCGGTTTTCGCTTCCAGCAGTGACAGCAGGGTCTCAGAGATCACCTAAGCCGAGCTCCTGGGGGCGATCGCGCTGGTATAGCTACTGTGCCACGCACAATTGTTATGACGTACCTACACATCATCGGTCAGGAATACCTACTGATAATGATGTCTAAAGACGTAAAATGTTGTGAAGGGGTTAAAAGCAGCTGTCTGAGCAGCACAGCCCATCATTATGACCTATTAGGGAATATGACCATCAAAACAAATGGCCATTTGCTTGTGATTTACTATTGTTTACCAGATTGAAAAGCCACTAAAACCGCTCCGGTGTTCATGAACGCAGCCATATATTACATTGTTGGCTATTCAGTTGAATGGACACCAAGTAAGAGAAATGTATGGCCGGTCGCCAGTTCCCCCCCAACACCAGCTTATTACTGGGGATTATCAGCAGACAGCCTGGCAGTAACTAATGATGAAGAGGTTTCCTTTGAAAGGTTCCGTCTTGATAAGATACCCCCTTTTTAAAGCAAATCCCCAGGAAAACGAAGGGCCCCGTCTCACATAGCGACACACCAGCAATCCCGACAACGATCAGGATCGCTGGTGTGTCGCTACATGATCGCTGCTGAGCTGCCAAACAGGCAGCGATCAGGACAGTGACACTGCGGGTAACGTCGCCTAGTTACCCGCAGTGTACGTTGGATACCAGCGCGCTGATGCAGGGAGCTGGTAACCAAGGTACACATCGGGTTTCCAAGCGCTGCGCGGCGCCTGGAAACCCGATGTGTACCTTGGTTACCAGCTCCCCTGCAGCAGCGCGCGGTATCCAAGTACACATCGGGTTTCCAGGCACAGCCCCGCACCTGGAAACCCGAAGTGTACCTTGGTTACCAGCTGATCGCTGGTCTCCTGCCTGTCACACGCAGCGATGCGTGCTGGCCAGCGGGAGACCAGCGATAAAAAAAAAAAGTCAGGCATTTCTGACACGACCAGCGATTCACAGTAGGGGCCTGATCGCTAGTACGTGTCAGACATAGCGAGATCGCTAGCGATCTTGCTATGTGAGACGGGGCCTTAACACATGTTCTGTAATTACTGAGATAACCTGGTGTTTGCTAATAAAGCCTCACTTTTCTATTACATTTAAACCAAAAAACAATTCCACATGGCCAAGTGGAAAACACCACCAATAAATAATAAAGACTTAGATAGGGATAACAAAAAATCTCATTAAAGACAGTTAATTACGGCAGTGCATATATATAGTAATATAGTTCCTCAATAATATAACCTGTCATTGTAAAATACAAGATAAATAATAGGAGATCCCAAATAAAGCAATAGAGGATATCAAAATATCAGAAAATATTATAAATATTATAAAGTTTATGAATCAAAATAGTGTGAGGCTTAGTGTGTCCCGTGTGTCTCCTGCAGCTGGGTCAGGCTGAAGGTGTCTGAAGGTATTTGATGTTATTTTTACTTTTACTAGCATTCAGCTTCTATGGACTTTACAGACCTGAGCTCCCCTGTTTATTATTGGATGTTTATCTAGCATGCTTAAAGAGACACTCACTCTGTACTTTAGAGCATGATGATTTATTATATAGTCACCTATAGTATTTTCGTATATGTATCTCACATGCTAATTAGACTCCAATATTTTTGGTTTCAAGCATGCTCAAATAGAGATTAATGTGTGCATATTTGGACTCAAGCATGCTTTGAGTGATACTGATTTATGCATTTTTGAATATAATAAGTCATTGTATACAACTATTCTTATATTTCTTTTTCTTACTTAATTCCTTTTATCTTCTCCAGCTCATGTGTTGGTATACCCATGTTATCTTGTCACTTTTCTATTACAGCCTCCATTGTACTTCACCTGTATATCTTGGACTGGTCTGTCCAGAATTTCCTTTAGCAGGGGTAGATCGTCCTGGACCATGGTGGTCACTTCACCTTCCTTGAACAGAGAGCTGAATCTGCCGGCTCGACCCGCTATTTGCAGAGCCTGGGAAGTGGTGATCGTATCAATCTCTTTCTCCCCTCTCTCATTCACTGTCGGCTTTACCAAGGAATTAAAAATAATTCTCTTTATGCTCCTAACAGTAGAAATTGGAAAAATAAGAGTGAATCTGGATAGTTAGGCCAAAGGCATAGAACAAGAGAACGCTTTACGCGAGAGCTACTGTGACATTATGGTTGGCACAAGCGTAGAGACCAAGTGCAAGATCACACAAGAATATTACATCAGAGCACTCCAGCCTGCGTGGAAAACTATTCCGATTACAGTATAGCAAAACTCGTTTAACTGAAAAACAGGATTTTGGTTGCTTACCAATCTGTTTCTCGGAGCCTCATTGGGGGACACAGGAAACCATGGGTGTATGCTGCTGACACTATGCATATGCAAAAAATAGTATACACCCCACCGACTGGCATGAAGCTAATCTGTTAGTGAGAAAGCAGTAGGAGAACATGATAGAACCAAACAACAGAACAGACAACTCAAACATAACCTTAACAATCGGAAGAAAGGACAAGAGTTGCAAAAAAAATACGGGAGGGTGCTGTGTCCCCCAATGAGCGCTCCGAGAAACAGATTTTACAGTAAGCAACCAAAATCCTGTTTTCTCGATCGCTCTATTGGGGGACACAGGAAACCATGGGACGTCCCAAAGCAGTCCATGGGGTGGGAAAAAAATTGGCAGAAAACTCCATACAGGTCGGCAAAGTCCCCAATGCCGACTGCCAGATCCTTCTGCCTAAACTGGCGTCCGCCGAAGCGTAGGCGTGGACCCTGTAAAATTGGGCAACCATGTGGATGGAAAACCCGGTTACCACTTTGTAAAGTTGTAGGGCGGATGCCCCATGGTAAACCGCCCAGGAGGCGCCTACTGCCCGGTGGAGTGAGCCTTACTCTCAGGGGGCACTCTGAAATTGACCCGGTAAGCCTCCATATTGCAGACCTATCCAACACACAGTTGTAGCCTTGGAGGCCGGCAGGCCTCTTCGCGCTCCGTCTGAAAAGACGAACAAAAGATCCGTCTACCTGAAGGAGCCGCTCCAGAAAAAGAGTCGGAATCGAACCGAAGGAAGGCCGGACAATATCCTCATTTGAGTGAAAAGGTGGAAACCACCTTAGAAGAAAAGAAGGCGGGGGTCGCAACCCTACGCTATCCTGGTGAAGAACCGGGAAAAAAAGGGAACGACAGAAGAGAGCCAGAATGGGTCGAACTGCGCCATCCTTTCCCGTACAACTAACAGGTTGAATAGAACCTGTGAAGCGATTTAGCTCCGGAACTGGGACGATAACCCCGGAACTGAGAAGAGAGTGGATGGACGCAAAGAAATCGGAGACCAAGCAAGGGCCCCCTGGGGAAGGTATACGACGAACCGATCTCAGGGGCGGGAAGGGAACTGATTTTGTATCCAGAGGATATAAACCTCCCTGAGACATGCGTCTTCCCCCAGGTGAGATGACCACCCTGCCTGGGAGAAAATGCTGGGCTCTGGATTTGAGTCAAGCCGAGGAGGATCTGCCAGGTCTTGACCCGGAAGATCTACTCTGGGAGTTATGAGTGGGCCTGAAGGAAGCCTTTTTCTTGTTCTGGCGATCCTGCGGCCTGTGCCGACCTGAAGAATCGTCCGACGCCGAAAAGAGCTGAACTGCCGCCTTTGAACGGGACTGCGAGGTTGGCCTGAGGGAGGAGAGAACTCGTGCCTCCCGTTGTGTCCTTAATGATCTGATCCAACTTAGAGCCGAACAGACGTCTCCCTGGAAGGGGAGGCCTGTGAGCGACTTCTTTGATGAAAGGTCTGCTTGCCAAGCCTTGAGCCAAACGTTCCTCCGGATGGCTACAGCATTGCTGGATGCCTGAGCCGCGCAGGACGCGGCATCCAGGGAGGCCGATACCAAATATTGCCCAGCATGGGAAATTTGGTCGGCAAGATCCGCTAGTTCTTTCTGAGGGGCTCCAGCTATGATGCCTTTGCGGAGCTGCTTGGCCCATCGGGCTAATGGCTTTGAGACCCACGTAGAGGCAAAGGCCGGGCATAAAGCCGAAGCGGCCGCTTCAAAGGCTGATTTTGCCAGCGATTCTATAATCCTATCGTTGGCTGTCCTTGAGGGAAGCTGCATTTGAAAGTGGAAGAACCGTACTGGTGGACAGTCTGGAGACCGGTGGATCCACTGAAGGGGAGATCGTCCAGTTAGTGGTAAGATCCGGGGGGAAGGGATATAGGATGCCAAGGCGCTTCCCTTTCTGAAAACGTCTGGTTGGATTCTCCCTCCTGAGTATTTCCAAGAACTCAGTATGAGGGGCAAAGACCTTGGAAGGTGGTTTGGACCGTCTGAACGAAACCGCCTGATCTGCGGATTCCGCAGCGGTATCTTTGATGCCTAAGGTCTGACTGACTGCCACGATCAGGCTCTGCACCGTATCAGTCATGCTGGAGGCCTGTTCTGAATCCAGGTCCGATCATCTTCCGAAAGCGCGTCCGAAGACGCTTCGCTGACTCCGGAGAGGAGGGCGCTAGAGAAGGATCGCGCCGTGAAAGGTCGTCTGGTGAGGCAGAGCGGGAAGAGGACCTAGAACGGAGGTCCAGTCTAGGTCTTTTACGGCCTGAGTTGGAAGAACCGGGCTTCGAGTCTTGTGACTCGTTGGCGACCGCGGGTGTTGGAAGGGGCAATCTGTCTAAAACGGACACAAGGGTCTGTGACACCCTGGTGAGGTCCGCCACGGATTGTGACAGAGACACAGCCCACTCCGGGGTAGGGGGATCCGAACCGCCAGGGCAGGAGGGGATTCCTGGGCGGGCACCGTGGGGTCGCTGCAGGCCTGGCAGAGGGGAGATGACTGACCTGAAGGGAGTCTGCCATTACAAGAGGAGCAAACAAAGTGCATGACCAGAGCGGTGGAGGAAGAGGAAGGTGGGGGGCGGGCAGGCTCAACCTTGTGCTTAGGCATGGTGAGAGTCCCACTAACTAATGCCAGAAGGTTGGGGGACAGAGAAAATTAGAGGAGAGTGTCAGCTCTGGCAGAGCAACTCACGGTTTCTTATGCGGTGCTCCTGAAGTGAAACGAGCTGGCACACAGAGGCTCCAATAGCCGAAGATGGCGTCTGGCAGAGGACCCAGCAGTAAAAAGTGCGCGCTGCTGAATAACACCCCTTTGAGACGAGGAGGGGGGCGGAGCTAAGCGCCGTTATGTGAATGCTCCCTGTGGCCTGTATAGCTGCAGCTCCAGCCCACCGTAAGCTGGAAAGGTGGGCGGAGCCTAAATCTGCGCTGTGGAGAAGGACGGGCGGGAGAAAAGCCCGCCCGGAGGTTAGAGGGGAAGGGGGGCGGAGCCGGGAAAATTTAGGCCAAATTGAAGTCGGGGCCTAAATTAGACGGCGCGGCCGCCGATGGAGGGGGGGGGGCGTCGCGGAGGCCACCCGAACGTTCCCCTAGGACCCCCAAAGGAAGAATAGTGACGAGGGGCCCCACGAACGGCGCGCAGCGGCGCGACTAGGCGGCTGGAGCGGCAAGGTGGCTCCAAGAAGAAAGAGCCCCGAGATAGGAGAGACCCCAACTGACCCGGGGCCCATAAGGTGCTCCACTGATCCCCTGGGAGAGCCCAAAGAAAGAGAGGAGGGCTCTCCCTGAGCGCTTAATCCCCTTATCCAGTTTTCTTTTTTTTTTTTTTTTTTTTTTATGTCCATTCTTCTTTTCTTTGCCTTCTTTCCTGGTGGAAAAAGAGCGAAAATACCTCCGACGAAGGTCGGACGTCGGCATCCGGATGTAGGATGTCCGCGTCTCCTCAACCGACAGGCTCTGGTGGGCGAGAGACAGAGGCAGGACCGGGTCATCCTTCCTTTTCAAGATCACCTAAACAACGTCCGTGTTAGGATCTCCATTGGGGTCCTGCCGAGAGAGCAGACATATGAGGATACGGGGTGGCAGTACACGCCGTACTCATAGTCTCTGTGTGGGAGTACAGTATGACCGTTCACACTGTATCCCTCCGGAAGGTACCTGAAAAGGAACGACGCACATTAGGCAGATATGGGTCTCCGGAGAGACCCGTGTCCACCTCGTACTGACACTAAGCTAAAACTGATTAGCTTCATGCCAGTCAGTGGGGTGTATACTGCAAAGGAGGAGCCAACCTTTTTTTGCATATGCATAGTGTCAGCGCCTCCTAGTGGCAGCAGCATAAACCCATGGTTTCTTGTGTCCCCCAATAGAGCGATCGAGAAAGAATGGCTTCCCGATAGGATATCTTGGATTATGAGAAAGAAAAAAATAAGACATATACATAAAAAAGTGACCTTTTGAAATAGATTCTCTCTGCACCATCATCTTGTCATAGTTTCATAAAATTCCACGTTTTGTTATTGTGCTAGAGAGAAGCAGTGTAATTTCTGGAGGTTAAAGCACTGAATGAACAACCACCAATCAGAAAACAGTCACAGATCGGCAGTTGTTTAGCCCCTTAATGACCGAGCCAAATTTTACAATTCTGTCCACTGTCACTTTCTGAGGTTACAGCTCTGGAACGCTTCAACGCATTCACTGAAGGGTATGCCACACTAAACAACATCGCTAAGGGATCGCTAAAAAACGTCACTATTTAGCGATCCCGTTAGCGATGTTGTTGTGTGCGGCATCTACCAGCGACGTGGCCCCTGCTGAGATCCTGCTGTGATCTCGCTCGTCGCTACATCGTTCCGGACCCTATTTTATCGTCGGCGCCCCCGCTGGTAAGTATATATCGCTGAGTGTGGCACCTTTTCTTAGCGATTTAGCGGTACTTTTGTACCGCTAAAGTCGTTAAGGAGATTCGCTAACCGCGATAGCGTCCTAACGACATCGCTAAGTTAAGCCGCTATCAGCGATATAGAAACAATCCCGCTAGCGATCGCATTAGTATGCGTCGTTATCGTGATCGCTAGCGGGATTGTTTAGTGTGGCAGTACCTTGATTCTGAGATTGTTTTTTCGTGACATATTGTACTTCATGATAGTGAAAAAAAAACAGAAATTTTGCAAAAATTTTCAAAAATTTCAGTTTTCAAACTTTTAATTTTCTTACCCTTAAATCAGAGTGGTGTCACACAAAATAGTTAAATAACATTTCCCACATGTCTACTTTACATCAGCACAATTTTTGAAACCATTTTTTTTTGTCAGGAAGATAAGGATTAAAAGTTGACCAGCGATTTTTCATTTTTTTTAACAAAATTTACAAAACTTTTTTAGGGACCACCTCACATTTGAACTTACTTTGAGGGGCCTACATAGCATTTCAAAAACGGCGATGAGGGAATAAGTACCATTAGCGTGAGTGAAAGTGTATATAGCGAATGAAAGAGTATATAATGGAGCAGATATGCAGCTCTTTGAGGTACTCCCCTTTAATCATGAAGGGAAGCCAGAAAAAGGTGTTTGTGCAATTTCATACTGCTTTTCTTTGAAAACAGTTATCTTCAGGCAAATATATAATTTACAGATAAATAAAAAACATTTGATTGCTAATTACATAATTGTGTATAAAGTTGCCAAAATTTGAACTTACAAGTTCAGCCCCATTCCAATGGCATCTGTGGCCACCAGGATATTGCAGGGATCATCTGGGTCATTAAATTTATTGGCCTGTGCTATTTTTGTACCTAAAAGAAAAAGTGAATGATAATAATGTAGAACCAAAAGGACCAATATCCTGACACAGAGGAGATTCAGATTTAGGCATCTATAGAATACTGAAAGTTTGTTGTTAGAATATTGGGTGAATATAGGCAATTAGCACATTTGGGACATCATGTCTCGCTCCATCCACCAACGTCACGTTTGCACCAGACTGTCAGGAGTTGACGGATGCTTAGTCCAGGTACGGAGAGATCCCTCAGGAGAACAACCGCAACCTCCTCCCTCATAGGGCATCCCCAGGCGTTGTAGGAGGTCATACAGGCACGTGGAGCCAACACAATACTGAGCATCATTTGACTTGTTTCACTTTTCATTTCAGGGTCTCTCCAATCAGGCCCATTGGTCAAAATTTGATTTCCATAGATGATTTTGTGTGATTTTTGTTGTCAGCACATTCATTTTGTACTGAACAAAGTATTCAATGAGAAAATTAATTCATTTAGATCTGGGATGTGTTATTTGAATGTTCCTTTATTTTTTGAGCAGTATATATATATCTATAATTATATATCTATATATATTAGATATATATATATATTAAACAAACAGTGATACATGGAACAGAGGGGAGAGGATCCTGCCCTTACAGCTTATAATGTATAGAGTTTTGAGAAGGAGACAGTAGGTTGGGGATGGAGGTGGTTTGGGTTATTGTCAGTTGTAGGCTATCCTGAAGAGTAGGAGTTGTGGGAGACAGTCCTTTAAAATATAGTGTTCTAAAAATAAGGGCCGTTGTTATCGACTCTACTGGAAAAACACTTATGCAAGTGTTGTTGAGATGATTCAGCAAGCAGCTCCAATTAGAAGGGCAATTCTAAATATTACAACATATCTTAGGGCGCAGTCAGATGGCCATATAAACAGGAGCTAGATTGGATGCAGTGCATGGACTGCTGGGGCTCTCCCGAGCAGGACAGCTGCATATGAATATACATAAAGTGGTCACGCTCGGGTTGGGAAAGCAGTGGCCATTTCCCGCACAGTGCTCTGATCTCTTTCCGACTCATACGGCCATATGACTGCTCCCTTATAAATGCTTGTTAAGTGTCGCTGTCTTATGTTATAGGGGAAGATATGTTGGAAGGACTTACCTGGAGGTAGGCTGCCATAGATTACAGCACATTCTAAACCCCGTGCCTCGATCTGCCGGCTGACAGAGAAGATGTCGTTCTTATTGAAACAAACTATACAGTCGCCAGGCCTTAGATTATTCAATGATTGGAGAGCATGATCCAAAATCTTAAGAGATGTCAGTCTTTCATAATTCCGTACCTCAAAAGAAAAAATAAGGATAGTGTATACAATACCAATTCTTACAGAGCAACCAGTTAGGGGGTCTCTAAATTACCCTGTTACTCAACATAAGGCCGTACTATACATGATCAACGTCGCACGCAATCTAATCACGACGGCCAAAAAAATCTGCTGTTGACAAATAATATACCTCTGCGTGCCTCAGACTCTACATACAGTTTTTTTTCTCCCTCAAAGGGGTTTTGCACAAAGACAAAATTCTGGCATACAACATTGTATGCAAAGTTACAGAGGCGCTGTGTCAGAGGAATCAAATGTCGGAAGTCGATGAACCAACATTTGTGCATGAGGCTAAAGGGAATCTGTCAGCACAAAATGACTGTCCAAACTAAGCACAGGTGCTTGACAAGGCCAAACAGCTCACTTCAACCTAATTGTTTGCTATCAAATCACCACCCTTCTCTGACTCCAAAAGCAAAAGCTGTAAATCAATGGAGAGGGGTGAAAATAAATGGAAAACAAAAAGTAACAACTTGGCCACATCATAGTCCACCGAGCGCCTGTGCGTGGTTTAAAAACAGTCATGATGTACTGAGACTCCCATTCACGTCCAACAAGTAGCCATTCATTATTAAAGAAAAATTACTTGCATGTGCAAACATTTAAAAAGAATTTGCAGCGCAAGTTAAAATTGTTGTAAATTTTGTACAACTTATATGTTATGAAACTCTTCTTTTTTATGGGGACAAATAAAGTAGTGGGTTTATCCAAAGATTGAAACATCCCATCCTTGGAAAAGCAAATCTAGGCAAGTTGCCTAGTGCAGCTCTCAGATCCGGAGAACTTCAATAATCCACCAGGTACTGCTTTCATATATTTTGCAAGACTACAGCAAAAACAACTAAAGTCTTTACACTGCTGATATCAGTAGCTATTCTTACTTCTGACCTCTATACAGAGCAACTATAAAAGAACCCTAACGTAATAATATTACCTCTACTTCTTCACCAGTTGTGTACATCAGCTCTGTCACTAAATTAATAGCGGCCATCTCCCCACATACATGGATTTCTTGAGCACAGAGACCTAAAACAGAAAATGGAACAGCTTCAATTAAAAAGACGAGAAAGAGATCAGAAAAGGAAAGGGGAGCACAGAGAGAGAGAGAAAAGAGGACTAGAAAAGGGGAAAATAATGTAGAGTACCTAAAAGTGCTCTTGTCCAAGCCCAACCTCTACCAGGATCTCTTATCATCTGAATCTCATCTATCACAGCTACCTCATCTAAAAAAATAAATAAACATCATCAGTATCATAATACCGCAATAAGGATGTGGCGTTTTAGTTGCACCGGAGGTTGCTTACAAGGTGTGTTTACGCTGCTCATCTCCACGGTGCACGCAGCGTGTGCCGAAGCCTTTCCTTCTGGATCTACATATATCAGCTCCTCTCCTGTGATTAAATCACATGGAACACCCTACAGAAAGGAGTAAATACAGAATAGATACTATCTGAATTGTTTCCAACATCTCACACTGAGAAAAACACAGGAATAATGAAAGCTCTGCTAGAAGCAATACGTCAATTCTAGCCAAATAGATAATAAAATATAATATTAAAGAGAAAAAATTCTTACCGCATCATTGCTCTTCTTGTAAATCTCATGCGCAAGAAGTTTTAATGGGCCACAATATATCCCAGATTTGGCCCCCATGTATCTCTGGATCGCATGATATGTTTTGCCACTGTTTGTGGGTCCAGCATGAAAAATAATCTTGCGCTGAATTGCTCTCGCTTCAGGATACCTATATCAAAATCACAGAACGATGGTTCACACTGATAGATCTGAAAACAGCATATTAGCAAGCTAACGGACACAAGTGTCTGTTCATACATAGAATATGATGTGTTCAAGACTGTCAGAAGACAAAGCATTCATAGAGATGGCACCCAAATGGAAAAAACAAACAAAAACAAACACATACCAATTAGGAGGTAATCTCAAGTCGCTTATTTTCCGAAGATCGTCCATGCAATCCAGCATTGGGAAGACCTGCCTCGCATGCCTCATGAAGAATGGGAAAATATCATCCAAGTGACCTAAATAAAGAAGGCAGTCACTATGAAAGGACACCATGTTTCAAGGGCAGCTTCAATGCAAGCAACGTAGCAAAGAAGTCAGCAGTGGCACACGGAGTTATTGCCAAAATGTTTGTCCGACGCCTGGCGATCAGCCGTTATCTGTCGGTGGCCAGAAATGCTCACATGGAGAGTTAGCAGTCTTCTGATCGTGGCTGCGACCGGGTACTAAACTTCCAACACCTATTGATTTGAATAGGAGGCGGATGTATAGCACCCAGCCACGGCCACTATACGAATATGGCCATCTCTGCAAGAGAGCATTTTAGCCCGGCAGATGCCTATAGCAGCTGATCGGTGGGGGTGCCAGGTGTCACACCACGACCGATCAGACATTGATCACCCATCCTAAGGATAGGTCATCAATGCTAAAGTAGTGGACAACCTCTAACTTTTCTGAAAAATTTCATTTACAGAGGTCAGGGACTTTGATTCTCTACCAATCATTAGAACGGAGAGGTCCCAATGGATTTTTACTTTAGTGATTCAGGCCACTACATTTTACAACACTCCATTTATGTCTTTAAAAAGTCCAACAACATTTACTTTGGAGATCTCTCAGATAAACGCCAGAAGTATGTACTTCTTCAATGGCTCCACATTACAGTAGTCTCTGTTCACAGAACTCCAGATGACAAATGTGATGGGGTACACATACCAACGCCACAGCAAATATCGTTCAAGACGATGTGCAGGTCCACTTGAAGAGCGTCACTTTCCATAACATATCTCCTGAAGCTGATAAAAGCTTGATGAAAGAGACGAGCTACAAGAAAATAAGACTTAAAATCAATTTGTGTGAACTGCTGCTTGCGTCTCTTAAGTTACATCGTGTCTTCACATTCAACACAACGCCATGTGTTCTGCTTGGAATCTGTCATTCCTAGGAAATAAAAGTGTAAAATGCTCCTTACAGAAAGGGAAAGAAAATGGGTTACTCAGAAATGTGAGATCAGATCATCAAGCAGCAAGAAGAAGTTTAGTTGCACTCCTGTACATAGACAAGAAGTCAAGTACACTTTACAATCTGAGACTCAAGATGAGCCCCTTTTGGACAAATTTTTATCCCCAAGTCTAATCAATACCACCCAAAAAAATAAAACAAACTGGATGTTACTAGAGGTTTTTTCCAAATGTGGACTCCAGTCATATAAATTATATCAGCAAAGGAAGCAAAGCATTCACTGACTCAGAAGAGAATAGTAATTTCCACATCAAGTCCTTCCTCAATTGTAATCAACTTATGTTATATACACTGCTCAAAAAAATAAAAGGAACACTCAAATAACACATCCTAGATCTAAATGAATGAAATATTCTCATTGAAGACTTTGTTGTGTACAAAGTTGAATGTGCTGACAACAAAAATCACACAAAAATCATCAATGGAAATCAAATTTATGAACCAATGGAGGCCTGGATTTGTAGTCACCCACAAAATGAAAGTGGAAACAAGTCAAAATGAAAATCAAAACAAGACAAAATTAAAGTGTAAACAAGTCAAAATAATGCTCAGTTTTGTGTATGGCCTCCACGTGCCTGTATGACCTCCCTACAATGCTTGGGCATGCTCCTGATGAGGTTGCGGATGTTCTCCTGAGGGATCTACTCCAAGACCTGGAGTAAAGTATCCGTCAACTCCTGGACAGTCTGTGGTGCAACGTGACGTTGGTGGATGGAGCGAGACATGATTCTCCAGATGTGCTCAATCGGATTCAGGTCTGGGGAACGGGCAGGCCAGTCCATAGCTTCAATGCCTTCACCTTGCAGGAACTGCTAACACATTCCAGCCACATGAAATCTGGCATTGTCCTGCATTAGGAGGAACCAAGGGCCAACCGCACCAGCATATGGTCTCACAAGGGGTCTGAGGATCTCATCTCGGTACCTAATGGCAGTCAGGCTACCGCTGGCGAGCACATGGATGGCTGTATGGCCCTCCAAAGAAATGCCACCCCACACCATTACTGACCCACTGCCAAACCGGTCATGCTGAAGGATGTTGCAGGCAGCAGGTTCACACTCAGCACATGTAACAGACATGACAGAGTCTGGAGACGCCGTGGAGAACAATCTGCTGCTTGCAACATCCTTCAGCATGACCGGTTTGGCAGTGGGTCAGTAATGGTGTGGGGTGGCATTTCTTTGGAGGGCCACACAGCCCTCCATGTGCTCACCAGAGGTAGCCAGACTGCCATTAGGTACCGAGATGAGATCCTCAGGCCCCTTGTAAGACCATATGCTGATGCGGTTGGCCCTGGGTTCCTCCTAATGCAGGACAATGCCAGACCTCATGTGGCTGGAGTGTGTCAGCAGTTCCTGCAAGATGAAGACATTGAAGCTATGGACTGGCCTGCCCATTCCCTAGACCTGAATCCGATTGAGCACATCTGGAGAATCATGTCTCGCTCCATCCACCAACGTCACGTTGCACCACAGAATGTCAAGGAGTTGGCGGATGCTTTAGTCCAAGTCTGGGAGGAGATCCCTCAAGAGAAAATCCGCAACCTCATCAGGAGCATGCCCAGGCGTTGTAGCGAGGTCATACAGGCACGTGGAGGCCACACACAATACTGAGCATCATTTTGACTTGTTTACACTTTCATTTTCGGAGTATCTCCAAATCCAGGCCTCCATTGGTTCAAAAATTTGATTTCCATTGATGATTTTTGTGTGATTATGTTGACAGCACATTTAACTTTGTACAGAACAAAGTATTCAATGAGAATATTTCATTCATTCAGATCTAGGATGTGTTATTTGAGTGTTCCCTTTATTTTTTGAGCAGTATATATTATATATATATTAGAATGTACAGCCTGTAATGTAAAATGTCGGAAGTACCAAACAGCAACTAAAAACTAGAACCAGAGAGCATTTACATGATAAGTAGCGATCTCGCTATGTCTGACACATACCAGCGATCAGGCGCCTGCTGTGAATCGCTGGTCGTGTCAGAAATGCCAGGACTTTTTTTGATCGCTGGTCTCCCGCTGGCCAGCACGCATCGCTGCGTGTGACAGGCGGGAGACCAGCGATCTACTGGTAACCAAGATACACATCGGGTTTCCAGGCGCGGGGTTGTGCCTGGAAACCCGATCTGTACCTTGGATACCAGCGTGCTGCTGCAGGGGAGCTGGTAACCAAGGTACACGTCGGGTTTCCAGGCACCGCGCAGCGCCTGGAAACCCGATGTGTACCTTGGTTACCAGCTCCCTGCATCAGCGCGCTGGTATCCAACGTACACTGCGGGTAACTAGGCGACGTTACCCGCAGTGTCACTGTGCTGATCGCTGCTTGTTTGGCAGGTCAGCAGCGATCATGTAGCGACACACCAGCGATCCTGATCGTTGTCGGGATCGTTGGTGTGTCGCTATGTGAGACGGGGCCCTAAGTCACCACAACAGCCATTTATCTACCATTAAAATGTATGGCATTGAAAAGATAAGAAAATCAGCAAGAGGTGGAGAAGCAGAGGGGATATCGGGGAACAGAGAGGCTTAATACCACAGCACCTCTAGGGTTAAACCTAAAGCAGGACATCATGCTGCACTATTAGTTTCCACCATGTCCTATCTGATTTGTTAATGTTCCCTCTGCACATATGACTAGGTAGTAAATGAAACCGATCAATAACAATGTCGATAGCCAACTGTTGAACCATACGGTATTTGAATAATAATATTATTATTATTATTATTATTAATAATAATATTGTGGCTAAATATTCCTAAAGCCTTAACACCATCTCAACTGAAATAAGCAATATCTCATGATCATTTATATTTATCATTTCTAGAACCATAAATACATCTGCTCTTATCTAATTGTCAGGAAAAAAAAAATCACAAACTGTAATCTCCCTATAGATGGCTATACTTTAATTCTATATATTTATTATAATAATACTAAGTACTGTAAATCCTAAATATCCTAATATCCAGGTATAATCTCAGTTGGATTTATCGCTACAATTGTGGACATATGATATGATCATCTTCTAGGTTATCAGTATTATTATAAATATCTTAAAAACAAATCATTTATCTAGAACCTGATCATATGGACGTATTATTTCATAATTTAGATTTAAAACCTTTTTTGTACAAGTGTTAGCAGTGTGTGTTTTGTGAATGAAGGTTTAATTATTAATGCTAATTAATTAAGCAACGGGTGGCTACACCGGAGCAGAAAATGGCTTAAACACACTGTTGAGATTAGGCATCATGATGAAGGGTGCTGCGACATCTGAAATGCATAGATACCAATGTCAGCGAGATAACACTATCTTAACATGAAGGTTTGCTATATGTCCTAGCCTCTGTGTCACATTTATGTGAACAAAGAAGATTGCTTGTTCGTCAGAGCCGGATTCTCTCTCCTTTTTGTTTTTTTAGCACAGGACTAAGCAATGGTGAGCTGGAATATCCCTTTTTCTTTTCCAAAATCTAAGAATGACAACAAAGTTAAGACTATGTTCACACGCTGTGTTTATGTAGCATTTTTTAATGCCAAGTTTAAGCAGGTTTTGCTTAGTTTTTACTGCTTTTTGTGTCTCTTGTGCATGCTGGTAAAGTTTAGTGTATGAAAAAAAAAATCTATTTCAGCTTCATCAGGTTTTGGCAGAACCTGATACCTGCATTTTTTGCACTACCAATTGCTTTCAATGGGTGAAAAACGCCGAAAAAATGCTGAAAAGTCACATGCTGCATTTTGCAAAAAATTAAGCTCTTCTGACAAAACAATCAGGAAAAAAAAGCAAGGTGTGTGCATGAGATTTCTGAAATATCATACACTTTTCTGGTACTGTGAAACACAGCTGAAAATTTGCAGGAAAAAAAACCCAAAACACAATACAAAAAGACACGTGTGAACATAGCATAAAGGGAGTCTGTCATGCCCAAAACACCAATTAAAACTACTTCTACAGGTATGTAGGGGGACTTAGCCCCTATAAATATCATACCTGCAGGATAGATTTTAGTAATTTAGTTGCCAGGAAACAAATATTTATTTAGTATGCAAATAAGGGTGACCAAGGGCCTAGTGCACAGTTAACCCCCTGATTTTGCATACTGAGCACTTTGTCATATCTTGAACTCAATCAGTAGATCTGCACCTCAGCAAGGTCACTGCAAGAGCCCAGCAGAGCTCACGCAGGAGCCAGCGATGAGAGCCTGCAATGACACTGTCTGAGAAGTGCAGTACAGTACCACGCAGCGGCTGCAGACAGGAGCCAGCGATGAGAGCCTGCAATGACACTGTCTGAGAAGTGCAGTACAGTACCACGCAGCGGCTGCAGACAGGAGCCAGCGATGAAAGCCTGCAATGACACTGTCTGAGAATTGCAGTACCTTAACACGCAGCAGCTGCAGACAGGAGCCAGCGATGAAAGCCTGTAATGACAATGTCTGCTAAGTGCAGTACAGTACCAAATAGTAGCTGCAGTAGGAAGCCAGCAATGAGAATTCACAATGATACTGTGTGGGCATGGCTGGGCTCTTGCAGCCTCAGTGCTGAGGTGCAGAGCCACTGATTGAGTTCAGGCAGTGCTTGCATAATCACTGTCAATCAAGATATCACAGCACTTAGTATGCACATTAAGGGGAGTAAGTGCATTGAGCCCTTGATCATGCCAAAGGAGCACCAAAGGCCCCTCATTTGCAAAAAAACATTTTTCTTGCAACAAAACTATTAAAACCTACATACACTACAACTATGATTTTCAAAATGGAGAAGTCCTCAAACTTTTTTTTTTTTTTTTTTTAGCTTTTTGGGGGTGACAGATTCTCTCTAAACGCAACTGACGAACATTAAATATAGACTGAATAGTAGAGCAACAGTCAGGTAATATTGAGGAATTGGTTCTGCCTTATCTCATAGAGGACTTACTAGAGACTGCAAGAGCCAGCGAAGCTATTTTACTGGCCTGTTGAATAATTCTGGTAGCCAGGAAATACAATTGCCATAAATGTCACTACATAACACCTAATGTTCCAGAGGGGAAGTTCAAGGGGCATTAGCTACATGGCTGCCGGGGTTACTCCTCACCAGTCTAGTAATAGCACAATTACATTACTGGGTCATTCCATGGAAACTTGCGTTACAGTCACAAACCAAAAACTGGCTAGACTGTTCTTTGAAGGCAGCCACAAAAATGAGTGAATGTATATTGTACATTAAACTATTCTCAATAGATTTCAAAACAGTTTGATTTTTCAACAATAAAATACAAAATACAGTGTTATTACTTGGTAACTTACGTTACAAAAAAAAGGAAAGGCAATTTGTCCATCATGAGACTGCCAAATTATCTGTTCTGGTAAACAGGGGAGAAGCACTATTTTTATTGCATTAAAACAACATAGTCCAAGCAACTTTAACAAATTTATTTTAACCTCTCAAGATAAATGCAACAGTTTTTATAACAAGAAATGTAGGTAACTTACGTTACGACACAATATAGTAACTTACGTTACAAAGCTTATGGTAACTTACGTTACAATGAATTACCTTCATAGGAAAAATACTGTTTGTAACGTAAGTTAGTATATTATGTTGTAATATAAGTTACCATGGAATGACCCTACTGATCAATAATTTGTCCTCAGTCAAGAGATGAATTTCTTACCATCCAAACCATTCTCTGCAGCCAGTTTTTGTATTTCTTTTCTTCTGTAAAACTTGTTTAAAATGTTCAAAACTTCGCCTAAAAACAAGTATATTGGATTATAAGGGATATGTAACAGTTCAATAACCTTGGGTAAAGAAACAATGTACAATGTAGCCCTCTTGGGAAAAAAAATAAAGAATTCCCTTCCCCACCCTCCCCAAGATTGCTTAGTGACACTTGTCCATAAAGTTCCATGTCCCACATTCAAAGACAAATCCCACATCTATAAGTGTATATAAACAGTCACTGCCAACCGGTGTACTTTCAGTTGTAAATATCATTGCGCAGGGAGTAATTCTAGAGATGACAACACTAGGAAAACAACAATGCATGCAAGTAGAACAGTATAACGCATGTGATCACTCACAAAAGTCTTTGGATTAAACTTTTAAGTAACCCATTTTAGCTGAGACAAATTACGGTGGGCTCATAATGAAATCCACAACCAATTGTACAGTTTTTGGTGCAGAATGTGCCAGGAAGCAACAGCACAGAAATAAGACTCTTTCTTCATGTACAATGTAGGGCGGCCTCAGACATTGATGTATAGGCCACCAGCCATTGAATGTAATCTTTAGGCCGGGGTCACACATGCGACGAAATCGTCCAACACTCGCATGTGAAATCCCAGCTCTGGCGCCGGCACTCGGGAGTGGAGCGAGCGGCTGCATAGAACTACATGCAGCCGCAGACTCCACTCCCAAGTGCCGGCGCCAGAGCTGGGATTTCACATGAGAGTGTCGGACAACTTCGTCGCATGTGTGATCCCGGCCTTAGACACCAAGTCTGGTTTGACCGTTAAGAGACTTGTGCCAAAAACTCCCAATCAGATCCAAATGAGGGATGAGTTGGAAGAAAAACCCACTGCACCTTTGCTACGAGCAGCAAACCTGTGGCTTACTTTGGGATTAAGGACTATTTGTTATGCTTTGTACCAAATTATGGCCCCAATTCCTCAAAGCTTTTACCCAGAAAGCTGGAGTGAAAAACCTTTAATTTTGGTGTTTTCAGTGCATTTTCACCCAGCTCTGACAAATGGAGACACAATGCAGACACAAAAGATATCCATCATTAAAAGGGTTGTCCTGTCTAAAGCAAAGTCTGTGGTCACTCTACTATCGATTGCACAATCGTGACACGATTCCCTTTGTATGCCCAGTGTAAACGGGTGGTCACGTGACCGCATGTATGTGATCTGCAAACTTGTGGTAATGTTCAGACTAGCATAGAACGGAAAGATGCCGGAGGAGACTAGTTCACACATGACTGCGTATATAAAAATCACATACATTGGATCGCATCACTGTCCACGTGCACTGAGAATCACAGGTCATTGTGACAGCAGGAATGTCACACACTGTCACGATTTGGCAGCCTGCAGTTACGTAGAGTGAAAGCAGCCTTTGCTTCTTAGACTGGAAAACCCTATTAAAGGAATGATCCTAGATTAGATACAAGGTCTGCTCTATAGGCTGATATTGCAGCTTTTCCCCAATTGGACTGAGGTGCAATAGCAGAGACAGCCCATGGACAGGCAGGGGAGTATTTTCAGGAGAGAAAGATCCTATTTGAATCTATTTAGGCTGGAGTAATGAGCGGTGACTTTGGCAGTGACACGGCTTGTGCTGCTAAAGATCTCTGCTACATCACAGCAAAGCCACGTGAATGGGAACGAACTGCGACAAGTCGCAAACAGTTGAAACTACTCTGATTTTGTGAGGGTTTTGTACAGTCGTGGTACCTCATGAGTCACAACGTGGCCCCCCTGAGATGCATTATGTCACTGCGGCACACAGTGGCCTTTGTCCACACGACCTGTGCTGTGGCCATAGTCATCAGAGTGCAGATAGAAGGGGGGAACATTTTCACCACTTTCATCTTTTCTGGAAGTGACAACACAGGTAGAGCTTATGTCAGCACCATAGCCCCCTGGGGTGTCCTGCAGTCCTGTGCTGCACACCAGCGAGCTCCCCACGACCGGACGCCAGCGAGCTCCCCACGACCGGACGCCAGCGAGCTCCCCACGACCGGACGCCAGCGAGCTCCCCACGACCGGACGCCAGCGAGCTCCCCACGACCGGACAGCCAGCGAAGCGACCCCACGACCGGACGCCAGCGAGCTCCCTACGACCGGACGCCAGCGAGCTCCCACGACCGGACGCCAGCGAGCTCCCTCACGACCGGACGCCAGCGAGCTCCCCACGACCGGACGTCAGCGAGCTCCCCACGACCGGACGCCAGCGAGCTCCACACGACCGGACGCCAGCGAGCTCCCCGCGACCGGACGCCAGCGAGCTCCCCGCGACCTGACCTGACACCAGCAGCTCCCCCACTTACTCTTATTTAGAGGCTGGGTCAGCTCAGCCCCAATGTCTCCCTCCGAGCTGTCTGTGTTCTTCAGCTCCACTGGTATGAATAATGACGTATCCAGCCTCTTGCCGTTATCACTGGAGAACGTCCTGTACAGGGGCCGTGTCCTCGCCCATCCGGTCACCGAGCTGGGGACAACACTCCCGCGGTGAACAGGTGGCTGCAGGCTCCGTACAGGCAGCTGCAGGCAGCACCGAGCCAAGGCAGACGCTCTCTTCGTGTACATTGCGGGGAGGCCACATGCACAGCACTACAACTCCCGCCCGGCGGAGGCTAACATTCCTGGCCGCAAGTCCCCGGCGTGAGCAGCATGAGTGCCTTGGCGCAGAATAATGACGTAGTGACCCAGCAAGTAGAGAATGGGCAGACGAGGCGCGGCCTGATGACGTAATGTTACAAGCTCCAGAACCCAGAAGAGGAACCACTCAGGGAGCGCTGCGGGTGATGACGTCAACTGGAAGGCCCCAACATCTAGGTGGCTCAGATAACGCCTGCATGACATTGACGGCTACGGGAGCCGCGTATAGGTTACTGCTGGGGAAACAAGCGGAGGTCAGAGCAGGAGACATGGATGAAGCGTGTAAAAGCGGGTGGAAAACAAAATGGAGCCGGTGTCTACAGCAACCAGTCACGTCTCGTTTTCTAATCTGCCCTAATTCGACTGTTCACACCTGTTCTTTTCCACCGCGTTTTTGACGGGGCTAAGTTGGTTTCTTATTCGGCAATTTTTTCTTTTCTGTTTTTTATAGGTTTAACAACAAAAAATAAGCATTAAAATAATAACATACAATTCAGCGAGGAGCCCTGATGTGGGCAAACAGCCGATTTTGGCCATTTGAATAAACTGGTGTTTTTAAGGGGTTAAATGACTTTGGGCCATTGATCTCACACTAAGAATACAGACATTGATGCCGTGACGAGGCTGAAGTTGGTTTCTTTTTCGGCAAATTTTTCTTATGTTTTTTATAGGTTCAAAAACAAAAAATAAGCATCATAATAATAAAAAACAATGCTGCGACGAGCCTTGATGTGAATACACTTAAAATCAGCGCCAAAAATTAAGAAACTGGCACAAAAATGGGCATCAAAGTGGGCACCACAGGGCGTTAATGAAAGGGTTAAATGACTTTGGGCCACTGATCTCACACTATGAGTACACAGATAGTGATGCCCGCATCAAACCCAGGTCCCTCCTGCCTGGCCCAAATGGGTTCTGGGCATCACAATTCGCATCAAAGTGGGCAAACAGCAGATTTTCACAGATTTGAATAAGTAACAGATGTTCTGTATGTTTGCAGTGTGAGATCAGTGGCCCAAAGTCATTTAACCCTTTAAAAACACCAGTTACTTCAAATGGCCAAAATCGACTGCCCACTTTGATGCCAGTTCTGATGCCCAGAACCCATTTGGGCCAGGATGGAGAGACCTGGTTTTGATGTGGGGCTCCCTGTTCTATATGTCTGCAGTGTGATATCAGTGGCCCAAAATCATTTAACCCTTTCATTAACACCTTTCGGTGCCCAATTTTGTGCCAGTTTTATAATTTTTGTAGCTGTTTTTAAGTGTAATCACATCATGGCCCTCGCTGCATTGTATGTTATTATTTTAATGCTTATTTTTTGTTGTTAAACCTATAAAAACCAGAAAAAAAATTGCCAAATAAAAAAAATTGCCGAATAAGAAACCAACTTCAGCTCTGAATAAGAAACTGGACAAATAAGAAACCAACTTCAGCCTGTAAGCTTCTGACTGTCAGAATAGTGGAACTTGCTGCACTTTAAATGACCCTAGTGGAGCTTCCATAGTAAGCAGTTCTGTCTTCCTTTATAAGTTTTAGGGGTTGTCCAGGGAAACATACCCGCATAGATAACTTGCAGATCGGTGGGGTCCGGCCGCTGAGACCTGCCCAGTTACAGTGGTGTGGAAGGGCACTTACTCCACTAGTGCTCCATTCCTTCTCTATGGGGCTATCAGAAAAAGCTGAGCAGCCCCAAGGAAATGATCGGATTGGGGGGGGGGGGGTTGAGCATGTGCACTGCCGTTCCATTCTAACTGGGCAGGTCTGAACAGTGGGATCCCCACCAATGACCTATCACCTTTAGGTGAGGAATTGTTTTCACGAGGCAGCCCTTTAAACGTGTGTCGGGGCTGAAGGTTCATGGTTTGGACACGGAGTAATGGGTGAGGCGCTAGTACTTATACTAGAGTAGTACATTCAGTGTACATGTGTATAATTATTAAAAAAAATGGTTTCTTTACCTCTGAATATGTGTAGCTCATTATCTGGTTGACTGCTGTTACCACCCCTCTATACCGTATGTACAGACTGCACCATTTAGTTTCACTTATGTCTAATACTGTATATGTACATTGTGAGCCACTTTTTGTTTTGTATTAATAAAATTTACTATTGAACTTTGACTTCATGATTTTTTTTTGTAGGATCCACAACTAGAGTTGAGTGAATTTGTTCAGATTCGGTTCCAAATATGATCGGCATCGAATATTGTTTTTGCAATCTTCGTCGAACTTCATTCGAGTCAATGAGCAGAAATTTCCAAATACGTTCGGAAACGATCATCAAACATACATTCGGCATGAATTGGGTACCAATATGGCAAATTCAGATTCGGCAACTGAATCCAAACAAATTCACTCAACTCCAACCACAACCCCTTTAAAGAAGTTGTCCCGCTTCATACCATGTTAAAACCACACGACCATGGCAGATTTCTGACCTCCCCTAAAAAGCATTAGGAAACTCGCATCAACACCAGTCACTGCTGCCAGCACTCGGACCGGGGCATGCGGCTGTATAGAATTACATGCAGCCGCACGCTCCGGACCGGGTGTTGATGCACGAGTTTCTCGCATTGCACTCGCAAGTGTGACCCCAGCCTTAGAGACACGCACATACATTGCAACCTCCTAACCGCAGTGTGCGATGGGATTCTGTTCTCAAGATTAAGGCCGGCGTCACACTAGCAAGTTTGATGCGAGTTAGTCGCACGACTTACTCTCATCAACACCCGGCACGGCCGCCCGCCCGCTCTCGGACCAGAGTGCGCGGCGGCATAGAAATACATGCAGCCGCACACTCAGGCCCGAGAGCTGGATCCGACCTGAACTTTTGAACCCAGAAAAAGAGGGTTTCTGATGCCCGGAGACACTGGAAAATGTAGTAGTAGTAGTAGTAGTATCTGTATCAGACTTTTGCCGGATTGCACAAAAGTCTGATCCGCTTCCATTGAATTCTATTGTTTCCGGCCACCTGATGCGCTGCTTCAGGCACATCAGGCGGCTCCGGCAAAAAAAAAAAAACGTTGCAGCAACCGTCTTGTCCGACAGCCGGAATGTACAATTCCGACGGATCCGGCCAAAAATGGATGCAACGCAGTGACATCAGGCGCGATCCGGCGCTAATGTAAGTCAATGCTAAAAAAACCGCATCCGGTACCGGATCTGATTCAAAAGGCCTGATGTGTGAAAGCAGCCTTAGTCGGCCTAAAGGAGGTTACGGTGAAGAGATCCACATCTAGTATAAGCTAGTAAATGTAGCTTATGGTAACCAGGCCGGCTCCAGGTTTATGTGCGCCACTCTTTGAATTCAATGTTTCTTCTTTGCCTTCCAAGAGCTGTAACTTTTATTGTTCTGTTCCATAGGGTTGTATCACAGCTTGTTTATTCTTGGGCAAACTACTTAACAATATTAATTTTGGGTACATATGATTTGGGTTTTTTTTTTTCTATTTTTTGAGATCCGTGACAAACACAACGCTGCCATTTGTTTTTGTTTTTTTCATTTTTAGCATTCTCTATATGGTATGTTATATTTTTTAAACAGACATTTACATACACAGCAATACCAAATTTTATATTTTTCTTTACATTACAGTTAAAGGGAAGTAATTAAATACATAGTTAAATATAAACGTTTGCAAATTCACAATCCATTGGGGAAATCATGCAATCGCTTATACTACATACTAATATTGTCAATATGGCCAAAGTGAACAAGCGTTTATATGCTGCATGTATACCAACTTTAACCAAGCTCAATTTTTGTGTTTTTTCTTTGTACTTTTGCATTCTGTGCAAGCCGGGGTGTGGCCTCACCCTCGTGAGCTGTAAATTACATTTAAAAGCCTCCCCAGACTGGTGTTCTTAGGTCGGGACCTGATCCTTTGTCTGCCCTTATTCACACATTGAGGTCGACTTTGACACATGGTAAGGTTTTTAATATTAGACAGTGTAGGACCGTCCCGATCAAGGCCCCTTGATGATGGCGAGATGGCTTTCATGCTATTTTTGTTCAAAAACAGTAAAGAACCCTGCATAAAGTAAAAAAGCAAAAATGCATTTAACCCCTTAATGTCCACTGACGTGCAGAGTCCGTCATGGCAAGGTGCCAGTTCCGGCACCAGGACGGACTCTGCACGTCATGCCTTTGATCTACCACTGCGTGTAAACACGCAGTGGTAGATCAGTGCCGACAGCTGTCACAGACAGCTGACAGGCACGGCAAGCGGTGCGGGGACCTTTGCCGTCGGTCCCCGCATTCACAGCGCTGTGATTGGTCAGTCAATCTGACTGACCAAACACAGCAGCGATCGCGCAGGAGAAGCTGAAATTTCAGCTTCCCCAGCGCGATCAGTGCAGGAGCCGGCGCTGCAGTGGCCAGGCTTCCTGCACTGACAGCCAGGAGCGGAGCCCCCACCGCCCCTGGCTGTTAACCCCCTGACTGCTGCGATCGAGCGCGATCGCAGAGCTCAGGGGGGAAGCAGAGGGTCGGGAGCTCCCTCTGCCTCAGATCAGCGCCACCGCAATGTATTTGCAGGGCCTGATCTCTGCCTTGATGACCCGGGGGTTGTCATGACAACCTCCGGGTCATCTAGCTACGGGAAGCTGCTGTGATCATGTCACAGCAGCTTTCCCCATAGGTACAATGCATTGCAATGCCAGAGCATTGCAATGCATTGTAACTGCAATAAAAAGTAAAAAAAGTGAAAGTCCCATAAAGGGACAAGTTAAAAAAAATCATTTTTTTAAAAAAATTGTAAAAAAAATATTAAAAAATAATTTTAAAAAAAATCCCCTAAAAAATACACATTTTTATGTAATAAAAAAAATAAAAAACAAAAAACATACACGTTAGGTATCACCACGTCCGTAAAAATCCCATCTATAAAAGCGTAACCCTAGTTAACCCCTTCAGTGAAAGCCGTAAAGAAAAAACACAAAAAAGTAGTAAATTATACTTTTTCCAAGCGGTATCATTATACCGCTTGGAAAAAGTGCAATAACACGCGATCAAAAAGTCAGATATAAATAATCATGGTACCGCTGAAAACGTCATCTTGTCCCGCAAAAAACAAGCCACTATACAGCATCATCAGCGAAAAAATAAAAAAGTTATAGCTCGCGGAATAAACTGATGCAAAAATAATTATTTTTTCTATAAAATTTTTTATTGTGTAAAAAACGCCAAAACATAAAAAAAATATATAAATGAGGAATCGCCGTAACCGTAGTGACCCGAAGAATAAAGCTGCAGCAATTTTACCACACACGGAACGGAGGAAAAAAAAAAAAAAAAACAACAATTCCTGAATTGCTGGTTTTTGTTCATTCTGATTCCACAAAAATCGGAATAGGAAACGATCAAAAAACGTTATGTGCCTGAATATGGTACCAATAAAAACGTCAGCTCGTCCCGCAAAAAATAAGCCCATTGATAACTCTGTCGGCCGAAATATGGAAAAATTATAGCTCTCAAAATACGGCGATGCAAAAATTTCTTACAAAAAATTATTCCAAAAAAAAGCATCTTTTAGTGTGTGACAGAAGCTAAACATGAAAAAAAGAGTATAAATCTGGTATCGCTGTAATCGCACCGATCCGAGGAATAAAGTCGCCTAATCACTAACACCGCACGAGGAACGGCGAAAAAAAGAAAACCAATTCTTCACCTTTTGTGGATTTGTTCATTGTGCCTCCCAAAGATCGCAGTAAGGCGATCACAGTGGTTCCCCCCCACATATGGGGTATCAGCGTACTCAGGACAAAATGCACAATAGCTTTTGGGGTCCTATTTCTCCTGTTACCCTTATAAAAAATAAAAATTTGGGGCAAAAAGATTATTTTTGTGGAAAAAAATATGATATTTTTATTTTCACGGCTCTACGTTATAAACTTCTGTGAAGCACTTGGGGGTTCAAAGTGCTCACCACACGTCTAGATAAGTTCCTTGGGGGGTCTAGTTTCCAAAATGGAGTCACTTGTGGGGGGTTTCTACTGTTTAGGCACATCAGGGGCTTTCCAAACGTGACATGACACCCGCAGACCATTCCATCAAAATCTGCATTTGAAAAAGGGCTCCTTCCCTTCCAGCTCTGCCATGCGTCAAAATAGTGGTTTCCCCCACATATGGGGTATCAGCGTACTCAGGACAAATTGCACAATAACTTTTGGGGTCCTGTTACCCTTTGGAAAATAACAATTGGGGTGGAAAAGATATTTTTGTGGAAAAGATATGATTTTTTAATTTTACTGCTCTACGTATAAACCTTCTGTGAAGCCCTTGGGGGTTCAAAGCTTTCACCACACATCTAGATAAGTTCCTTGGGGGGTCTAGTTTCCAAAATGGGGTCACTTGTGGGGGGTTTCCACTGTTTAGGCACACAGGGACTCTCCAAATGCGACATGGCGCCAATCTCATTCAGCCAAAAAAGTCAAATGGCGCTGCTTCCCTTCCAGCTCTGCCATGCGCCCAAATAGTGGTTTACCCCCACATATGCGGTATAAGCGTACTCAGGACAAATTGCACAATAACTTTTGGGGTCCTTTTACCCTTTGGAAAATAAAATTGGGGGTGGAAAGATCATTTTAGTGGAAAAGATATGATTTTTTAATTTTACAGCTCTACGTTATAACCTTCTGTGAAGCCCTTGGGGGTTCAAAGCTCTCACCACACATCTAGATAAGTTCCTTGGGGGGGTCTAGTTTCCAAAATGGGGTTACTTGTGGGGGGTTTCCACTGTTTAGGCACACAGGGCTCTCCAAATGCGACATGGCGTCCAATCTCAATTCCAGCCAAAAAAGTCAAATGGCGCTGCTTCCCTTCCGAGCTCTGCCATGCACCCAAATAGTGGTTTACCCCCACATATGGGGTATCAGCGTACTCAGGACTAATTGCACAATAACTTTTGGGGTCCTTTTATCCTTTGGAAAATAAAAATTGGGATGAAAAGATAATTTTTGTGGAAAAAATATGATTTTTTAATTTTACGGCTGTACGTTATAACCTTCTGTGAAGCCCTTGGGGGTTCAAAGCTCTCACTACACATTTAGATAAGTTAATTGGGGGGTCTAGTTTCCAAAATGGGGTCACTTGTGGGGGGTTTCCACTGTTTAGGCACACAGGGACTCTCCAAATGCGACATGGCGTCCAATCTCAATTCCAGCCAAAAAGTCAAATGGCGCTGCTTCCCTTCCAAGCTCTGCCATGCGCCCAAATAGTGGTTTACCCCCACATATGCGGTATAAGCGTACTCAGGACAAATTGCACAATAACTTTTGGGGTCCTTTTACCCTTTGGAAAATAAAAATTGGGGGTGGAAAGATCATTTTAGTGGAAAAGATATGATTTTTTAATTTTACAGCTCTACGTTATAACCTTCTGTGAAGCCCTTGGGGGTTCAAAGCTCTCATCATACATCTAGATAAGTTCCTTGGGGGGGTCTAGTTTCCAAATGGGGTTACTTGTGGGGGGTTTCCACTGTTTAGGCACACAGGGGCTCTCCAAATACGACATGGCGTCCAATCTCAATTCCAGCCAAAAAAGTCAAATGGCGCTGCTTCCCTTCCGAGCTCTGCCATGCACCCAAATAGTGGTTTACCCCCACATATGGGGTATCAGCGTACTCAGGACTAATTGCACAATAACTTTTGGGTCCTTTTATCCTTTGGAAAATAAAAATTGGGATGAAAAGATCATTTTTGTGGAAAAAATATGATTTTTTAATTTTACGGCTCTACGTTCTAACCTTCTGTGAAGCCCTTGGGGGTTCAAAGCTCTCACTACACATCTAGATAAGTTCCTTGGGGGGGTCTAGTTTCCAAAATGGGGTTACTTGTGGGGGGTTTCCACTGTTTAGGCACACAGGGGCTCTCCAAATGCGACATGGCGTCCAATCTCAATTCCAGCCAAAAAAGTCAAATGGCGCTGCTTCCCTTCCGAGCTCTGCCATGCACCCAAATAGTGGTTTACCCCCACATATGGGGTATCAGCGTACTCAGGACTAATTGCACAATAACTTTTGGGTCCTTTAATCCTTTGGAAAATAAAAATTGGGATGAAAAGATAATTTTTGTGGAAAAAATATGATTTTTTAATTTTACGGCTGTACGTTATAACCTTCTGTGAAGCCCTTGGGGTTCAAAGCTCTCACTACACATTTAGATAAGTTACTTGGGGGTCTAGTTTCCAAAATGGGGTCACTTGTGGGGGTTTCCACTGTTTAGGCACACAGGGACTCTCCAAATGCGACATGGCGTCCAATCTCAATTCCAGCCAAAAAAGTCAAATGGCGCTGCTTCCATTCCGAGCTCTGCCATGCGCCCAAATAGTGGTTTACCCCCACACATGGTATATCGGTGTACTCTGGAGAAATTGTACAACAAATATTGTGGTTCATTTTCTCCTGATACCCTTGACAAAATTTAAAAAATTGTGTCGAAAGAAAAATTTTGGGAAAAAAAGTTAAATGTTCATTTTTTCCTTCCACATTGCTTCAATTCTTGTGAAGTACCTAAAGGGTTAATAAACTTCTTGAATGTGGCTTTGAACACGTTGAGGGGTGCAGTTTTTAGAATGGTGTCACTTTTGGGTATTTTCTGTCATATTGACCCCTCAAATTCACTTCAAATGTGAGGTGGTCCCTAAAAAAATGGTTTTGTAAATTTTGTTGGAAAAATGAGAAATTGCTGGTCAACTTTTAACACTTATAACTTCGTAACAAAAAAAAATTTTGGTTCCAAAATTGTGCTGATGTAAAGTAGACATGTGGGAAATGTTATTTATTAACTAATTTTTGTGACATATCTCTCTGATTTAATGGCATAAAAATTAAAAGTTTGAAAATTGCAAAATTTTCAAAATTTTTGCCATATTTCCATTTTTTTTCATAAAAAAAACGCAAGTTATATTGAAGAAATTTTACCACTATCATGAAGTACAATATGTCACGAGAAAACAATCTCAGAATTGCCAAGATTCGTAGAAGCGTTCCAGAGTTATAACCTCATAAAGAGACAGTGGTCAGAATTGTAAAAATTGGCCTGGTCTTTAACCTACAAAATGGCTTGGTCATTAAGGGGTTAAATATTTAGTTATAGCAGGGTTTTTATTTTGCTTCTTGTAGATTTTTGTATATACCAATATTGCAGTGTGTTGTAAAATTACCTATCTCCTACAAGACAGGTGTATAACATGGCAGGCATAGGGCCCTTAAGGGTATGTGTACACGTTGTGGATTTTGATGCAGATCCGCAGCGTTTTTGGACACGCGGAGTTGCATCAAATCCGCAGTGTAGTGCAGTACCAACGATAGTCAATGGGAATTTGAGAATTTTTTCCACAGCATGTCAATTCTTTTTGTGGATCTGCAGTGTTTCTGCACCCATGCCTATACATTGAGTAAGGCAAATCCGCAGAACAAAAAAATGCCGGACAATCTGCAAGAAATCCACACGGATTTTTACCTGTGTTTTCGGCCAAGAGAGGAAGAATCCACACAGAAAATTCCACAGGCAAATCTGCAACGTGTGCACATACCCTAAAGGGAACTGGTCACCAGGAAAAATAAAAAAATCACTAAACCTGCAGATATGGGGTTAATCTGCAGGTTAATAGCGTTACTAACCTGCCCGGCGCCTGTACTTAACAGAATGCTGCGGGGAGAAAATTAATTTTATTACCCCTCGATTTCAGTCATGGGGCGACGCCAGTATCGGTTCAGTTACCACTCTGAGTATGCACAGCAGCGGCTCTAACTGCACCCCGGCCCCAATGCAATGTTACCATCAGCAGCCGCACTGCATCCTCACAGCGGTGACAAACCAGAACGCTGTGGGGGGAATAAACTTCATTTTCTCCGCGCAGCGTTCGGCTAAGTGGGGCTACTGGGAAGTAATTCCATTAACCACATATCTGCTGTGAATAGCATTTTGTTTTCTGGTGACAGGTACCCTTTAAATAGCCCTCAGTCTAGCTGCAATACAGTACCATCAGCACCCTGCAATCTTGTTGCAGGGGCCGAATAGACATCAGAATGGATAGCCTCCACCATTTCCAACCTTTTAAATAGCACTGTCATGATTGAAAGTGGCATAAAAGTAAATTTAGTGTAAGGGGGTGGGGTGTCTGTCCCACACCTCTATAAAGAATAAGGGACAGGTTTCAATATCTGTGTACGGATCACATTTTACAGACAGGCCCTCAGCTCAGCAGCTTCATATACTGTTGAGTTTGGCTCAGATCTACGCTGGGGCCTGTACACAGACTTTATACTTGCAGGTGTGAAGCCAGTTGAAAATAGGGATTTTTGTGTGTACTCACCGTAAAATCCTTTTCTCCGAGCCAATCATTGGGGGACACAAGACCATGGGTGTTATGCTGCTGCCACTAGGAGGACACTAAGCAATACACAAAAAAAGTTAACACCTCCTCCTGCAGTATACACCCTCTGTTGGCTCAATCCTGAACCAGTTCGGTGCCAAAGCAGTAGGAGCTCATAACAGAATGCAATATGTCAAATCCAAAAAACAACGAGGCTACTGGCTAAACAAGGGTGGGAGCTGTGTCCCCCAATGATTGGCTCGGAGAAAAGGATTTTACGGTGAGTACACACAAAAATCCCTATTTCTCCATCGCCTCATTGGGGGACACAAGACCATAAGACATCCCAAAGCAGTCCCTGGGTGGGAGCCATGACAACAGATGAAGCCTCATGAGCCAAGTGCATAAAACGCTTAAACAGTCAACAGAAGACTTACAGATGTGCAACAGCTGATTGCAGAATCTGTCTGCCCAGTGCCGCATCTGAAGAAACTTGAGTATGAATTTTGTAATGCTTGACAAAAGTATGAAGACTGGACCAAGTCGCAGCCTTGCACACTTGTTGTGTTGAAGCCTGGTGCCGAAAGGCCCAGGAGGCCCCCACAGACCGAGTGGAGTGTGCCTTAATCCCAGCCGGGATAGGCTGACCTTTGAGACGGTAAGCCTCTTGGATCGCCAAGCAGATCCATCTGACTGACGTGGCCTTAGACGCAGGAAAACCCTGTCTGCGTCCCTCCGGAATCACGAAAAGGGCGTCCGATTTACGGAAAGATGCAGTTCTAGAAATGTACCTTCGGAGAGCCCTCACCAAATCCAAAGTGTGAAGAGACTTTTCCGTACGATGAACTGGCGCCGGACAGAACGAGGGCAGGACTATATCCTAATTGATATGAAAAGCCGAAACGACTTTTGGCAAGAAAGAAGGAGAAGTCCTAAGGACTACCTTGTCCTGGTGGAAAATGAGAAAAGGAGGTTTACAAGACAAGGCTGCCAATTCCGATACCCGCCTGATGGAGGTAATTGCGACTAGGAAAACGACCTTCCAAGAAAGAAGGAATAAAGGCACGTCTGGCAAAGGCTCGAAGGGGGATTCCTGTAAAGCACTGAGAACCAAATTAAGATCCCAAGGTTCCAAACGCCTCTTGTAGGGTGGAACGAGATGTGACACTCCTTGGATAAAGGTCCTAACCTGAGACTTAGAAGCAATCCGTCGTTGGAAAAGTACGGACAAAGCGGAAATCTACCCTTTCAGGGAGGATAGTGCTAACCCCGAGTCCAATCCTGTTTGGAGGAATTCCAGAATGGAAGGGATAGAAAAGACCAGGGGGGGGGGGGGCGACCTTTATCCTTACACCAGGAAAAGAAGGTTTTTCAAACACAATGATAAATGCACATGGAAACAGTTTTCCTGGCATTGATCATTGTAGAGACAACTCTTTGAGAAAAACCAGCCTGGCCTAGGATCCAGGCTTCAATGGCCATACCGTCAAATTCAGCGCTTTCGAATTGTGATGGTAAATTGGACCCTGCGAGAGAAGGTCCGGACGATCCGGTAATCTCCAGGGTACGTTTGCGACCAGACGGATTAGTTCCGCATACCATGGTCGGCGAGGCCAGTCTGGAGCGACAAGAATGAGAGGAACGCCTTCCGCCTTGATCTTTCGGATTACCCTGGGAATTAACGGAAGAGGCGGAAAGATGTAAGGAAGGCGAAACTGACTCCAAGGGAGAACGAACGCATCCGAGCCAATGGCTAGGGGATCGCGGGACCGGCTTATGAAAGCCTGAACCTTGGTATTTAGTCTGGATGCCATGAGGTCCACATCCGGGGTTCCCCAACGCTGGCAAATGATCTGAAACACTTCGGGGTGCAGAGACCATTCTCCTGAGGCTAAGCCCTGGCGACTGAGAAAGTCCGCCGCCCAATTGTCCACTCCTGGAATGTGAACCGATGAGTGAGCGGTTTGACTCGGCCCAGCGCAGAATGTGCGATACCTCGAGCATCACCGTTCTGCTCCGAGTGCCTCCCTGACGGTTGATGTACGCCACGACCGTGGCGTTGTCTGACTGGATCCGGATGGGACGACCGGCCAGAAGGTGATGGAACTGCAAAAGAGCTAGTCTGATAGCTCTGATCTCCAGGATGTTGATCGGAAAACGGGTCTCTGGAAGAGACCAGCGGCCCTGAGCTGTGTGGTGAAGAAACACCGCCCCTCATCCGAGGAGACTGGCATCGGTGGTCACCACCAGCCAATGGACAGGCAGAAAGGATTTTCCCTGATTCAATGATGAAACGCTTGTCCACCATTTCAGCGAGCGTTTGACTCAGAGAGAGATGAAGGCGGCGATCTAAGAACGCTGGGTTCCTGTCCCAGACTGATATTAACTCCTGTTGAAGAGGTCGGAGATGGAATTGAGCAAACGGTACTGCCTCGATGGAGGCTACCACCTTCCCCAGAACCTGCATGGCGAACCGTAGAGAGTGGGAGCGGCCTAGAAACAACAGGAGCACTCCCTGCCTTAGGGAAGCAATCTTCTCTGGAGGGAGAGATACCAACCCTTGGGAGGTGTCCAGAATCATTCCCAGAAAAGGAATATTCTGAGAGGGAATGGGAGAGGATTTGTCCAAATTCACTAGCCAACCAAGGCGAGAGGGTGTTGATAGTGATCTCGACACTCTCTGCGCAGGCCCGAAAGGTCGGTCCTTTGATGAGCACGCCGTCTAGGTACGGAAGGACCACCACACCCCGAGAGTGTAAAATTGACATAACGGCCACAATGACCTTTGTGAACACTCTGGGGGCGGTGGCGAGACCGAAGGGCAGAGCGGCGAATTGAAAATGATCGTCTCCGATTGCAAAACGCAGAATCTTTTGATGGCCCCTGAAAATTGGAATGTGTAAATATGCGTCTTTGATGTCGACGGACGCCAGGTATTCCTTTTTCTTTCTAAAGACGCGATAACAGAACGGAGAGATTCCATTCCGAAATGGCGGACTCTGATGAATTTGTTCAGCAGTTTTAGGTCCAGGATAGGACGCAAGGAGCCGTCCTTCTTGGGGACCACAAATAGGTTTGAGTAAAACCCTTTGAACCTTTCCTCATGAGGAACTGGGACGATAACCCCGCTGGTGCGGAGAGCGTGTAAGGCCTGAAGAAAGGGAGTTGCGAGAGCATTGGACCTGGGAGGGGCGAGACTGGAAGAAACGCCTTGGGGGAAGAGACAAGAATTCGATCTTGTAGCCGGAGTCTACGAGATCTCGGACCCACCGGTCGTGATCGACCGACCACCAGACCTCGCGAAACAAGAGTAGGCGGCCGCCTACCCTGTTTGGCTCCCCCGGGCCCAGCAAGGAGTCATTGGGAAGATAATTTTCGAGAAGAGCTCTTGTGTCTCGACTGTGAGAATCTGTTTCTCCATGGCTAAGAGGGCTTGAACGATGGTTGCGGGCCCCTGTCTCTGCGTGAAGAAGGGGGTGCACGGGACGAGGTAGAAGCAAAGGACCAGTTAAAAGAGATGCGAAATGGCCGGGAACGACTTTGGTACTGGGACCGAAAGGGTCGGTTGATCCTGCGCTGTGGAAGAAATTTGCTTTTGCCTCCGGTAGCGTCAGAAATAATCTGATCAAGACGATCTCCAAAGAGACGCCCTGATTGATAAGGCAGCGAAGTTAAAGACCTCTTGGAAGCAGAGTCTGCGCGCCACTCTCGGAGCCAAAGGGACCTTGTAATGGCGATGGCATTAGCGGCTGTGAGTGCAGCGCAATTAGCTGCATCTAAGGACGCGTGGACTATGTAGTCGCATGCCCGAGTAATCTGATAGGCAAGATTACGTGCCTCGGGGGAAAGAGGGATATCGCTACTAACTTTAACTAGATCCTCAGCCCAGGCCACCATGGCCCTTGCCACCCAGGTGGCTGCGAAAGAAGGAAAGAGCGATGCTCCAGCAGCCTCAAAGACCGATCTAGCGAGGTTGTCGACCTGTCTATCGGAGGGATTTTTAATAGATGAGCCATCTGAAAGGGACAGGAGTGTTTTTGAAGCCAAGCGAGATACAGGCGGATCTACTACCGGAGATTCGGTCCACTCCTTTGATAGTGTTGCCGAAAATGGGTATCGCGCTTTTAGGGACTTCTGTACTGAAAAACGTTTGTCTGGCCGATCCCTATGTCCCTGAACAATGTCCGTAAACTCGGGTGGTTACCGAAAAATTTGTGAGGACGCTTAGTTATTTTGAAAGAGACAGGGTGATCCGGGTTAGAACAGGGTTCTTCATCTACTTTCAGGCCTTATTAACTGCCTCTATGAGTGAATCTAGGGACTCTTGAAACTCTGGCGAGTTCGGGTCATCTACTATATCCGACTCGTACTCAGAATCATGATCACTGAGAGCTCTTGGAGAGGGGTAACGGGAACCTGAGCTCGCGGATGCCGAACCACTAGATGGATTAGGCCGGTGTCACACACAACCACAAAAAATCGGTCCGTTTTAGACGGTCGACAATCGGATCAAAATAAAAACATCACACATCCTTCTGGCATCCGATTTTCCTTCAAAGATGCGATTTAATCGCATGTGTGTGAACCTTGTAACATCCGATTTTCATCCGACTTGCGAGATTTTCTCGCAGGCTTGCAAAACTGACATATAATGGATCCAAAAGAATAGTATTTAAATGCCAAAAGAAAGAATAGATATATACACATAGAGCACATATATATATATATATATATATATATATACACATGTCATTGTGACATATATTATAGATTTGCCCTTTCTGGGTGTCTGGGGGCAGATGTTAGTAGCCAGGGGGGCACAAAAAAAATGCACCCTCCTGGGCTATTATTATCTGCCCCCACTCGCTTTGCTTTGTCTGTCTGGTGGAGAAAATACAGCGGGAGCCCACGCATTTTTTTTCAACGAAATTACACCTTTAATTAACCCCTACATGTCTGAAATTTTGCACAAATACACTCATGTAATTGTATGTTTCAAACATATATAAAAATACATGAAATTACATGGTTAAATGTGTGGAAACAATGTATCATTTCATGTCGGCTTCTGTGATTTCACAAAACCCGGCAATTGAATTAGCGGCTATTACAGTATGTAGAAGTCTAGGAACTATAAATATATGTATATGTACATGTCACAATGACATGTATATATATATATATGTGTTCTATGTGTATATATCTATTCTTTCTAGTCTTTATTAAAGCTGTCAGTGTGATTTTACAGTATAGCCGGGGATGAATTGCCGGCTTTTCTAAAGGACACCGATGCGATTTCATCGCAAGTCACACAGTGTGGTCCGTTTGTAATCAGATTTTTCATCGCTCCCATAGACTTGCATTGGCGATAGTCGACCCACAATCGGTGACAATCGCAGCATGCTGCGATTGTACACGGACGTTTAAAACGGACCACAAAAAATCTGATACTGGGAGCTGCTCCATAGATTAACATAGGTCCGACTGCAATGCGATATTTCATCGCATTGCAGTCGTCCATTTTGTCGCCAGTGTGACTCCGGCCTTAGGAGATGTATTATGAGGGCGTTTCCTAGATGGCCGCCTTGCTGATGCCGTGGGTCGGCCCCTGTCTGATGAGGTCTCTCTGAAGGCTGACGGACCCCTTTCTGGAAAAGGGACGCCCTGGCTAGAGGAGGAACCACGGAAAGATTCCAAAGCCTTAGTCAGAGAATCCATGGACTGTGCCAGAAACGCAGGCCACCGGAAGGGACCGGCTCACTAGGATCAGGAGTAGTTAGGGGCTCCTGAACGGTAGAAGGGGGCTCCTGAGCGGTAGAAGCAGAGGGCTCTTGGACATATGTTGCACAGAATTGGGAACCATACTTTGATGGCAGGGAAGCGTTGCATGAGGCACAGGCGGCATACACCACAGCGTGGTTTTTGTCAGTCTTTTTAGAGCCCTTTGATTGAGACATTTTTGCACCTGTGAGCCTGGAGAGAAGGGGAAGGGTTAAGCGCTGTGTAAGCTTACCCAGGTCCTTTGTCCGAGCCCATGAGAGGAAGAAGAGGCGCTGAAGAATAGGCTGTTCAGGTGACAAGACACCCTAGTACTGCAGCGTTGAGAGTACTGACTTCCCGGAAGATGGCGACCAAGATTAGGAGTTTTTGCGCTTCTCGTGGGTCACGAGAAGCGCCAGAAATTGTGGGAGGGAAGTGAAGGAGAAACTAGGGAGGAGTCAGTCGCTCCCAGCCAATGCCTGGGGCCTGTGGACAGCGCGCGATGTGGGCGGAGCTAGATGGGAGCGCGGTAAGCCCGCCCTCACTCTCGAGGCCTACCCCGGCTTGAAGCCGGGGACTAAATTTGCGGCGCGGGCTCTGCGACGCGATAGGGATCGCAAGAGCGGCCGCAACGGTGGAATGAAGAAGGGGAGCCGCCACAGTGGCGCCGCTGACAGCGTAGTAGGCATCGCTGATGGGGATGGAAACAGAGTGAGCGGCAATATCCACCTTTGGACTGGGATAGGAGGAGCGCAGCTGTGTCAGATATACTCAGTGCGGAGCCTCCCGGCTCAGAGTTCCTACGACCGGCGCGGCCGTACCTCCTCAATCCACCATCCCTTTGATAGGGAGGTGGAGAGGGTTTCTTCCCTGCGTCCTAGCACCAGCCGCTTTCAGTAGTGGTGGTGAGGGGTTTTTGCTCCCGAAAGATCTGGAGCGCGTTTCCAGCAGTCAGGGACATGGGGAGAGAGGGCCCATTGAAGGGATCCGTCGCCCGATGGTAGCGTTGCAGGAGGGGGTACGTGGAGGCGACACTCCGCGTTCCCGCCTGTTGATGGTTGTGGGAGATTGGGACTTTTCTGCAAGACCTGTCACCCTTCCGAATCGTGGAGAAAAATAATAAAAATAAAATTGGAAAAAAATAAAAATAAAATTGGGGTCTGAAACCAGACCCTAGTGCCTCCTACAGACACTAAGCAAGAACTGGTTCAGGATTGAGCCAACAGAGGGTGTATACTACAGGAGGAGGAGTTAACCTTTTTTTGTGTATTGCTTAGTGTCCTCCTAGTGGCAGCAGCATAACACCCATGGTCTTGTATCCCCCAATGAGGCGATGGAGAAAAATAAGCTTCAGAAAGCGTATTGGGCAGAGAACCGGATTGCTCTTGGGTATGTTTTTCAGGCAGATCAGTTTTGAAACTCACTTGAAAGAGTACCCACAAATAGTAATGCATATGTTTATGCTATTGAGCTATGTAAAAACGACCTGCTTTTCACATGTTCAGTCTTTTACCCGCTTCAGGTTTCCAAATCTGCCAAGTGGTTAAAAGTGATCTGACCATCCTTCAGGTGTTTAGTTTTGATTATGCACTATATTTTACAATACAAGTCAATGTGAAGGCTTAAAAAAAAACAAAAAAAAAACACAGGAACAGGAGCACTGACAGAGCCCTGGAAAATTAACTCCAGCAGGCCACAAATGTGCATGTGTCTGCACAAACTGTTAGAAATCGACTCCATGAGGATGGTCTGAGTGCCGGACATCCAAAGATGGGGGTTGTGCTCACAGCCCAACACCATGCAGGACACTTGGCATTTGCCACAGAACACTAGGATTGGCAAATTCGCCACTGGCGTCCTGTGCTCTTCACAAATGAAAGCAGGTTTACACTGAGCACGTGACAGATGTGACAGAGTCTGGAGACACCGTGGAGAGCGATCTGCCTGCAACATCCTTCAGCATGACCGGTTTGGCTGTAAGTCAGTAATGGTGTGGGGTGGCATTTCTTTGGAGGGCCACACAGCCCTCCATGTGCTCGCCAGAGGTAGCCTGACTGCCATTAGGTACCGAGATGAGATCCTCAGACCCCTTGTGAGAGCATATGCTGGTGCGTTTGGCCCTGGGTTCCTCCTAATGCAGGACAATGCCAGTCCTCATGTGGCTGGAGTCAGCAGTTCCTGCAAGATGAAGGCATTGAAGCTATGGACTGGCCCACCCGTTCCCCAGACCTGAATCCGATTGAGCACATCTGGAGAATCATGTCTCGCTCCATCCACCAACGTCACGTTGCACCACAGACAGTCCAGGAGTTGATGGATGCTTTACTCCAGGTCTGGGAGGAGATCCCTCAGGAGAACATCCGCCGCCTCATCAGCATACCCAGGCGTTGTAAGGAAGCACGTGGCGTCCACACACTCTATTGAGCATCATTTTGACTTGTTTTAAGGACATTACATTCCACTTTAATTTTGCGGGTGACTCCAAATCCAGGCCTCCATTGGTTAATAGATTTAATTTCAATTGATTTTTGTGTGATTTTGTTGTCAGCAAATTCAACTTTGTACAGAAGAAAGTATTCAATGAGAATATTTCATTCAGATCTAGGATGTGTTATTCGAGTGTTCCCTTTATTTTTTTAAGAAAATAAATTCTTAAAATAATATATATTATATATATATATATATATATATATATATATTTATTTTTTTTTTTTATTTTACATGAGCCAGTTTCCTTGAGCATTTTCTGGATTGATAATAATAACTGAAGAAATTTTGATTGAGTAGCCAGATGGGCCTCATCACGCCTTGTGCCTCCCCAGCTCCGTCCCCTTGAGCAGAGCTGGCTTTGATGGGTGTATAAACTTTTAAAAGTTACAAAAATGTTGCGACATTTGTAAATGTTTTACATTAGAACACACTGATCAGACCCAATGAGCTTTTTTTTAGTATATTAAAAAGAGCACTTGGCATTTGTAATATATTTTATTTAAGGAGTATTTTTCCCCAAAACATGTAGATATAAAATACTTTTAACAATATAATAAAGCAGTTTATATACACTGAGAATGTGAAAATTATACTGAATTTTTTAACCAAATAGAAAATACAGAGCTACAGATGACATTATGCCTTATAACTAAAGATATGATTCAAGCAATCTACCAATGTTTTAAATTAATACGGATATCTTACAGAGAACATACAGATGTCAGCAGAGTTACATGTTGTGTTGTGGGTGCACAGATAACTGCACAGAAGATGCCATAACCTATAACAATGGTGTACTAGACAAAGCAATTTTGGTTATATAACACTTGCTGCAGTAATCTGTACACTGGTTTCTATTCCCTGTATAGCTGTAACAGTAATTACACATCGGGAACCCTTATATACTGGATTATAATTTGTGACGCTTTCTTTTCAGATATAAAACAGCAAAATCAAAGAGCAAAGCCAAACCAGGAACACATGGCAATGACGAGAAGACAAGTTCATTTTCAGAAGCAGATGAGGAATATTCTTAAGTGAAAAATATAATTTCACCTAACATTTGTTTTTTTTAGACTTTTAGAGGTTGTCTCATGGCTACAACTCATTCAGGTGCCCTTGTATGCAACTCATAGATTGAGATTGCCCATTTAGGACCCTCTTAAGATTTGCAGATTGGGGGGCTTCCATGGCAAAATCAGCAGTTTGCCAGGCATGCCAGAAGCAGAACACAAGGCAACCAGTGAATCGCTGCTCAAAGGCCACTTTGTTGAGAATTAAACCATACTAAGACTAGCTGAACAGCAAATTCTAACTTTAACTGTTACCTAAATTCAGGTTTGAGTACAAATATAGAACAAAAAAAAAATCATAAGAACAAATTGCTGATCCAGCATTGACTACTGTGGTCCTCCCATCTTTGCTTACATGAGATCAGTGTGTTTCGGCTGCAGACAATCAGTGATCGGAGCAGTGATGACTACTGTGCATGTGACTGCTGAGGCACTGTGTATTGGCCACTTGAAACCAAAGACTGGGAGGAAAGCAAGTATTGGTCCCTGTGGAAACTCCTTTATGTATTATCAGTTCTGATGAAAAATTTCTTTCCCTATCTCCATTAAGTCATCAGACCGCAGCTAAAAAAGGGTCTCAGACATAGGACCTCTCCCAATCAGTTATGTCCAGTGTCACCAGGATGTTAATCACAAGGAAAACGAGCAAAACACTTGGTCGCGGTGCAAATTTATGTTTCTGCTCGTCATACCCAGGACAAAGAATCTGTATTAATGATTGAGGGGCCCTAGAACCGAAAGGCTGGTTTAGCTGAACTTGTTCTTACAGAACTACCACACAAGTAAAGCTTTGTAAAATGGGCAACAAGTTTCCTAATAACCAACATGATCGAGGATTCAAGAATAGACAAAAAACTAAAATTTTACTAGTCATGGAAACTACTGTCTGTTTCAAATAAGAGTCTTCTTTCTAAGTAGATGAACAGCTAAAGTTGATCCTTCCTCCAAAGGCCATGCACTTACACTCACAAACATCCAGCTCAGAGCAGAGTTGTGCTCAAACTTGTTTTTGACTACAAGGTTTTCCAGTTTAGAATACACTTTTAACATACCCTTTTAGCATTAAGGAGAGAGGGAGTTCCCGTCCAGGACCCTCATCTATCGGCTAGAATGAATAGTATCTACAAAACGTCTTGTACTGGAGGATCTGTAGCATGCATGCATTATGTGAACAGCATACTGACTGTGTATTTTCCCTTGTGGTGGTCCTACATGGCAATCGAACACTAGCTGATGGCTTGTCCGATCTTTTACGGTTTTGTGTGCATGCTAAAGGGGTTTTCCAAAGTGTCACTTGTGCAACAGGAGGCAAGAGGCACTAGTGATATTGTGTCGACAGCTGCCTGCTAGCAATCAGCAAGTCTTGTTCACTCATCCAATTAAAGTAGGACATGTGCTCAATACTTGCTGGCTGTGTACGGACCTGGGAAGAAGCAATCAACGCAACCCCGGCAGCGCCTCTCACCTTCCAGTGCGGAAAGGCGCAGGATGAAGTACTGTGCTGTGATCAGCTCAATAAGGCGATTCCTCTATGAAAGAAAAAAATTAAGTGAATAGTGGACAAGCCCATTTAAAACCACACAATAGTTGCTTTTCTAAATGCTTCTCCAGTATAGGTGTGCAGAAGATCTGAGTATTTCTTTTGGAGTATTTAATCGCACCCTCATAAAGGATGACTTCAGAGTGAATTTAAACAGCTTGGTTCAAGAGAGATTTTACTTTTGCAAACTGTAAAACTTAACCTTATTACCCAGAATCGAGTCTGTCAGCCCCTAATACACAAATAATCAGCAGTGATCCGACAGGAATTGGGGAGCCCTACATTTATCTCATGCGTTGCCTTTCGGCAGTCCAAAGTGGCGGCTTATCTCTTACCTACATGGTTACTGAAGATGTAGCTGGATGTGCACATAGGAACAAAAAAAAATAGAATGTGTACATCTTAAAAGCCTATGGATAATATGAACAGCAAATTATATTATTTTGCCTAATGACTTCTACTCTTACTCCTATGTTACACAAGTCAATATACATAAAAATAATAAGTGGCCACAGGTGAAAGACAGAATAGATGGCAAAAAAATAAATAAAATTGACGCATACACAGTAATGTCTTCAAAATCTTTAATAAAGCCTTCATTTCTAGAGTGAATCCTACGAATTTTGGGATGATTCACAGTAATCTGAGACCTGCCTTTTCAAAACAAACAGATGGATTTGCAGCACACACAGAATAAGGCCCTGGTTTCAACGGACACCAGGCTACATGCATGAGGATACAGTAAGACGTTGGATTTAGCTTGTTGCATGTTCCAAATGCAGAATCCCAAAATTAAAAATTAAATGAGTTATATAAAATGCTAGTCTGAGAAAGGTCCAGTGTTTCGGCAAAAGCACTTGGTATTTATATATGTACAAGTGGAATTACATACAGACCCGCAGAATGTTTAGTGTGGTACAATGAACAGCAGTGTCAGATGAAGGAAGACGATCTGGTGGAGGTTTGGCCTATCTGGTTCTGTCCTTCATCTGTTGTGGGGTACACACGTCTAAATCTCAGGTTCCTCAGCTGAAGCTTGAGGATCAGGGCCTTCATATCGTTGATGAAAATTAGTTCTTTTCCTTATCTTCTCAGGGGCTTTTCGCCACAAAATGATCTCCTGTTAAAATTTTCAGCAAAACAAAATACGAACATTGAAGTTTTCAGATGTGAATTCTATATGTTGTCCCCTAAAGGGAGCCTATCCGCACAAAATGACTGTTCAAACCAAGCACAGACGCTCATTGTACCCTTGGTGCAGCCAAACAGATCTCCACCTTCCTAAGGTTCCTGTAAAGCCAGAGCGGTCAATCAAGGACGAGAAAGGCAGAGATGAATGGAAAACAAATGGGTGGGAAATTGCCTGTGCTTGTTTGAATAGTAATTTTGTGCTGACAAATCCAATTAAAAAACAAAATACAAATCCGATTAAGAATTTGCAAAATTCTCAAGTGCCCCTCCAGATGTACTGGATGCCAACTGCATGGTCGGTGGTACAGGTGCTGACGCAACAGTTTGGGTATGGGCCTGACTAACAGGACTCCTGCGTGATACATGTCGAGTGTCGTACAGCATACACCTGCAGGGGCAATCCAAGCAGGACCTTTCACCAAAGGTTTCATGTTTAACTGGAAACACAATTTAATAGTGGTCCTCAACCAAGTTGGCACCGCCTGTGCATGCAGAATAGCAGCTGTTGGCGATCTACGAGAGCCGCTACTGCGCAGGCTGTGCCATCTTTGTGGAGGACATTTTTCTTTCTTCTCCAGCAAGATGGTGCCACCAGCGCAACAGCAGCTATCGGATCTATACAAACCAATAGCAGCCACTGCGCAGGTGCCATTTTCAAAATTTCTTTTTTTTCCTCGCTCAAGTAAATCTGCAAAAGGGATTACGTGCACAGTAGCCATGTGATTATGATGCAGTGCAGGTGACACGGCCGGCACCTTCCTGCAGTAGTGTGAGGCTAAGTGCACACGTTCAGGAATGCGTGCAGAATTTTCCTGAGCAAAAACGGACTTTACCACGATTTTTCCCTGAACTTTCTAGGTCAATAATATAGCAGGAAACGCTAGAATTACGCGAAATTAATGAACATGTTGCTTCTTTTTCCACGATGCGTTTTTTTCACGGAAAAAAACGCACCATGTGCACAAAAATTGCGGAATTCATTCTAAATAATAGGATGCTTCTTTCATGCGTTTGACGCGTTTTTTGCCGCGAAAAAACAGCAAATAATCCTGAACGTGTGTACTTAGCCTAAGGGTACATTTCCACGCACCGGATTGTCTGCGCTTTGGACGAAGCGGAAACTTTGCTCCGCCCAAAGTCCCGCCCCCTTCTGAACACGCGGTGATTCCCGGATGTGCTCATTCAACACATCCGGAATCGCCGCACCTTATACATAGGACTGTGTTATTTACCTTGCGGCGACGGAGCGTCTTCGCAAGGTAAACCGACATGCTGCGGTCTAAAAAGACGTGCCGCATGTCCGGAAACGGAGGGCCACTGGATGCTTTTTCGCACACATAGTGGAGACGGGATTTCATAAAATCCCCTCCACTATGCAGGAACATCTGGCAGCTGCGGATTAAACACTGCGGTAGGACGCAGCGTTCAGTCCGCAGCTAATACTGAATGTTTCCGCTACATGGAAACATACCCTTTCGGCAGGAGAATCTCATCAACACAAGACTGAAAATAAAGATTAAGAAACAATCACAAGACGGATTTCATCAACCAAGGTATCATTTTATTCAGTATAATGGCGCTGACCTGACACTGTCTGTAGGTTACTGTGCACAATCCTGCTGACAGGTTCCCTTTAACTACTTTAAAGGGGTATTCCTATCTCCAAGATCCTATCACAATATGTTGAGGTATAATAATATTAGCAAATGCCTCCAATTAGAAATGTAAATGAGGCGATGGAGAAATAGCTTTTCTGATTTGCTGTCTTTTTCCTCATGTGCAGGACCTTTCGTATCCATAGTTACGACCACTGATTGGGACAATTAATTCGTTGCTACTGGTCATAACCATGGATACCTAAAGTCCTGCAATGCCTGCATATGAGGAACGAGACATACTACTAGCACTACTTACTGGGAGAGGATCTTGAAGATGGGAATACCCCTTTAAGGCAGTTAATCATACTAAGGTCTGCTGTGCTTAGTGGTGCTGTGGGGCAGGTTATATCCCCACTATGTTGTTGCCTGCTTACAAGACTGGTCAGCAGTAGAAAGAGGAGTAGGTGCACACCTCCACTAAAATCTCCCTGGTAATGTTCACATGGACTAAAAATCAGGCCACATTTGGGGCGCTGTATTGTCTGCATGCAGAACCCCAACATGGCACTGTACCATGAATGTGCTTGTGCAGCATGAAGACACATGAACGTTTTTTGTGCTCAACTACATGTACTCTGATAATTCAAGTTATCCTACCCTACCCTAAGTAACCATTATCTCAGTTTACAAAAATACTGATAAGGGGTATGCAAAAGCCTCTTAGTAGCCAGGACCCACATGCATCGTACCTTTAGACTCTTGAAGGTTACCATTATTCATTGCAAATAAATCGGCACCAAGATCTCCATATGCGCAAGCGCAGCCCTGGCAGCCATTTTCCTGGAGTTCACCGCATAGTAAACAGTGCAGGGGCTTTGGGCTTTCACAAAATGTCGGCGGAGCCCCTGCACCACCGAACACCTCAAGCGCCACTCTTGCCTCCACCAGCAGCGGCCCTGCTCCACTGCAGCATGCACCACAGAACACCCACAGCGTTGCACATCTGAACACCCCTTTCTCCCAGTCTGGGGTCCGCAGCATCGCCCCACTCCTGCCTCCACTTCACCGCAACCACCACCCCTGGTAAGCAATAAGACGCCTGGATTGTAAGAAGAACCACCATTTTATTAAAAAAAAGGTTTTTTTTTTCTCGCATTTTTCTCCTCAAAATTTGGGGTGCGTCTTATAATCCAGCGCGTCTTATAAACCACAAAATGCGGTATGTTCACATTGCCATTTAAAATGTTAAATATTTCACCACCACAGTATTAATGCAGGGAAAACAATGTACTGAATGTGATAGGTGCACCTCATTAGGAAGCAGAAGTGAGAACAGCAACAGATTCTCATTCACTTCTACATGCATAATTCATATTTAAGCAAGTGCACTGGAGAATGTGGAGAGAGTTTTGGAGAATGCCAAAAGCTACCTGTTGTTTGAAATATCTTCTGTCTTCTTCATCCACAAGGACTAAGTTCAAGAAATATCTCACAGAAAACTTTTTGTTTACATCTCTCATCGTGGGAGTGGGGTCATAACCAGCAAGGAACAGCCGGATGGGAATAGACTCTCCTGCAAAGTTACAAAAAAAAAAAAAAAAAAATCTTTGTCAAAAATCCCAATCATAGAATTGTAATGCAACAAGTAAATGGGGATGCTTAAAAATGAACTGTGCATGAGACGAAGAATTGTACATGGTCACTGGCAACTCTACCACTCCGCATGCTCCATGTCTCACTACAATTGTCAAAGAAGTACTCCTCGCATCAAAGTTTCTATCCACTTAATATACTGCAGTCACCATATTATACAGCACTGTGTACTTACAATTGCTCAGTTTGCGTTTCTACACAGCTAACATGTGATTATAACTGACTAGATGAATCCTTCTAAGCTCTACTGTATGAAGAAACAACGTCAAGTCAAAAGTCACTGCAAAAGTGTCTGGCAGGGGGAAGAGCTGAGCACTTGGGTCAGGTGTTGAGAGTAATGATTTCTGCAGGGACAAGAGCCTTCCTGTTTCCACATGGAGCAGAGAAAATAAGAATTATCTGGGAAGAAAGGCAAAATGAGCAATTGTAAGTACACAGTGCTATATAATATGATGATTGCAATATATTAGATGGATAAAAACATTGATGGGAGGAGGAGGGCTTCTCTATAATCATAAAAGGCACGCAAACAAAACAAACCGTTTTATCTAAGTGTCAGCAGTCTCAAACTAACATTAGCACATTAGGGTCCCTAATGCCTCTTCCGAAGGACCTGAATATCTAGCAAAAGTCGTTCTCAACTTATGATCCCGTTGCCACCTCACCACCGGAGCTGCTGCAACACCCCCCCAATCTACTGTCTCCTTCCCCACCATCCTGTAGAATGTAAGCCAGCAAGGGCAGGGTCCTCTCCCCTCTGTATCAGTCTGTCATTGTAGTTTGTTCACTGTAGTTTATATTTGTATTTTGTATGTAACCCCTACTCGTACAGCCCCATGGAATCAATGGTGCTTTAAGAACAAATAATGTAGTGCAATCGCATTAAAGGACGGCTAAGGAGGTTTATGGGATCCAGCTCTGCATACCAGGATCCCATAACCCGGAAGAGCGGTCCTGTCTTTTGCTAGTCAGTGTTCTTCATTTAAAAAAAAAAAATTATAAAAATTTGAGGCTGTCCACTCTGAGGCTGAGTCTTAGATTGTTAGGACAGAAGCTTGTAGACATGAGCATAGCAGTAGGAAGCTCCACTGCTGTGACCTGAGACACTTTAATTAGTTATTCAGAAAGACATGGTGGCAAAGCAGTGTGAGTAGTCACTTCCCTCAGCACCCTGGTATCTCACGTATTAGATCAAATAGACATGGCAGGCAGCAGTGTGAGCAGCCTCTTCTTACCTCAGCACCTCTGATATCTCTAGTATTAGACCAGATAGACATGGCAGGCAGCAGTGTGAGCAGCCTCTTCTTACCTCAGCACCTCTGTATCTCAGTATTAGACCAGATAGACATGGCAGGCAGCAGTGTGAGCAGCCTCTTCTTACCTCAGCACCTCTGGTATCTCATAGTATTAGACCAGATAGACATGGCAGGCAGCAGTGTGAGCAGCCTCTTCTTACCTCAGCACCTCTGGTATCTCTATAACTGTATTAGACCAGATAGACATGGCAGGCAGCAGTGTGAGCAGCCTCTTCTTACCTCAGCACCTCTGGTATCTCTAGTATTAGACCAGATAGACATGGCAGGCAGCAGTGTGAGCAGCCTCTTCTTACCTCAGCACCTCTGATATCTCTAGTATTAGACCAGATAGACATGGCAGGCAGCAGTGTGAGCAGCCTCTTCTTACCTCAGCACCTCTGGTATCTCTAGTAACTGTATTAGACCAGATAGACATGGCAGGCAGCAGTGTGAGCAGCCTCTTCTTACCTCAGCACCTCTGATATCTCTAGTATTAGACCAGATAGACATGGCAGGCAGCAGTGTGAGCAGCCTCTTCTTACCTCAGCACCTCTGGTATCTCTAGTATTAGACCAGATAGACATGGCAGGCAGCAGTGTGAGCAGCCTCTTCTTACCTCAGCACCTCTGATATCTCTAGTATTAGACCAGATAGACATGGCAGGCAGCAGTGTGAGCAGCCTCTTCTTACCTCAGCACCTCTGGTATCTCTAGTAACTATTAGACCAGATAGACATGGCAGGCAGCAGTGTGAGCAGCCTCTTCTTACCTCAGCACCTCTGGTATCTCTAGTATTAGACCAGATAGACATGGCAGGCAGCAGTGTGAGCAGCCTCTTCTTACCTCAGCACCTCTGATATCTCTAGTATTAGACCAGATAGACATGGCAGGCAGCAGTGTGAGCAGCCTCTTCTTACCTCAGTACAACTGGTATCTAGTATAATTTGTGGAGCGCATTGTCCTATACATGTCGGAAGGCAGAGTTCCTACTACACAGGCTTCTGTGCTAACAATGTAGGACAGGTTTCTCTCAGTGAAACATGGCGGTGGACATTTTGATTTCATACCAATTACCTCTACACAAAGCAATTGTGATTTTCTCATTAAATGTATATAGGAACTTATAATGACATTTTCTTTTAGTTATCCATATTTTTTTCCATTCCAAAGAACCTCTGTTAATAAAACAGGCAGCTATAGACAGGTGATAGGTGCCACAGTATTTCTAAAATATATTACCTTTTACTGGAGCTCCATCCATAATTTCGTATTTTGCAACAGTCTCAGTTTCAGTGGTGGTACTGGGTCCTGGGAAACAAGTTTTTTTTTAAAGGAATGGTGTAGAACAGGTAGATATTTGTCAGCTACCCTTTACTTTTAACATCACATAACCTACTTATGGCATCATGAGCAAATTTAAACATTTTACTAATGCACTTCTATAGTTTTATTAAAAAGGAATGCATCACAGGCTTTTAACTCATCAAACTAATGATATCGCTCGATAGGGTGGTGGAAGACATACCTTCCTGGCTGCAAATAGACAATCACTGAAAAAAAAAAAAAAGATTATTAATGAGGCTGCAAGAGCATCGAGTACTGACCTATTCCAGGCAAATGCCCAAATCTCCCAAACTATTCCCTGCCTAGCGACATCACGCCAGTGTCCTTGATAGCAGTAGCAATGTAGACACCATTCAACCACAGTGGTGTCGCTGGCAGAGGATCAGTACATTTGGCTGGAATCACAACACCCACAGAGATTTTCCCAGCAATAGAAAAATCCATTTGCAGCCAGGATAGGATATGATTGTACTGGTCTTTTATTAGCCTAGCCAGCAATGTAATGAGCGGTGACTATAAAGCTCCTGAGAAGTTCCCTTTAAGACTGTATCGAGCATCAGAGATCATTTTGTTTTCTCCCATGGGACTCCTAGAACCCTTCCCCCCCCCCCCATTATGCCCATGTACATAAATCGATATTTAGTCTGTCGTCGGCAGAATAGAGAGAAAAGTCAGTGGTCTGTATATAATGGGTTCACTTGGGAGATGTATAACAAGAGGAAATACATTTTACCTATTCCAGTTATTTCCTTTTTAATCAGCTGCAATTCCATGTGCTGAATTTTTATTCTGACCAGTAAGAAGTAAATTTTTCCAACAATTACATCTTTTAAGTGGTACCTTAAAAGAAAAAATAAACACTTTTATAAACCAGAATTTTTTATGACAATGTGCCAAATAGGTCTTTTTTTCAAGAACTAAATTAAAAGAAAAATAGATTAAAATGTGTTTGAGAGTAAAAAGTCATGATTTATCACTAGGATATGCAGATTTATGGGGGACTGATGGCTGGAAATCTCAACAATGACATGAATGCTCGCCCTTTAGGTATTTATTACACTTTGCTAATATAGCGCCATCTTATTCCATAGCACTTTACATACATTACTGTCCCCGATGGGGCTCACAATCTAGATCCCCTATCAGTATGTCTTTGGAGTGTGGGAGGAAACCCACAGACATGGGGAGAACATAAACTCCCTGCAGATGTTGTCCTTGGTGGGATTTGAACCCAGGATCCCAGCGCTGTAGTGATAACCACTGGTATTCTTTATTAGTGTGGGTCCCTGTAGTTCTACCCTCATGATCAACAATGGAAGGCATATCCTAGCTGTATGCGGTCATCTGCTGGAATAGCCCCGTACAAATGTCCACAATGATATTTCTAAGCTATATGAATATGATGAGAGACATTGAGGCTTATTAAACCCACACTAAATTATAGTAAGGTTCAAATACAGGCGCTGTCACCACAAGGGGCAGAATATTAAAGTGCAACTCTAGAAAACGTGATCAATATATTAACAGCTGTTAAGAGACAAACATAAGTCTGGAAACATTTCTGGAGAAAAGTGGTGATAGGAGCAGGTATATTTGTGGAATAGTTATCAGTATCAAAAGAACGCTACAGCCGGCCTTTCCTCAGCCAAAGCATAGCTTCTTCTGACTATATACAGTGTTCAATGCCAAAGCAAACCAAGACCTAAGAGCTTCTCAGTAGATAAAGAAGTAAGCCTGGACCCATGGATTTTTTTTCCTTCACATAGATTTACTGAATATTCACACACATGAAAAATAAAAAAAAAACTTGAAGTTGTTTGTCCAAAATGAGAAAAACGTGGCTGTTTGGCTTTTAGAAACCATGCCACCTCTGACCATGGGTTGTGTCCATGGTACTGTACCTCAGCTCCAGTCACTTCAATGGGTCTGAGCAGCGATATGAAACAAAACCGATGGTCAAAATTGGCACAGTTTCTGAGAAGGGAGAGGAAAGAAAAGAAAAAAAAACTTTTTAAATCAATCGTTCAAGATTTTAACATTACATGAATTTTAGGACACAAAAAAAATAAATAAAAATAAAATAAAGATCATTGGGGTAAATTGAGCCAAATTTATTACAAAGCATACCCCACTTAAATTTGGCTCAGATTTAGACTGCCTTATGCCGGGATCACACATGTGAGAAACTCGCACGATTCTCAGGCGAGTCTGTCGCATGACCACCCGGCGCTGCCTCCGGCTCTCAGACCGGAGCGTGCGGCTGCATGTATTTCTATGCAGCCACACGCTCCGGTCCAAGTGCCAAGGGCAGTGTCGGGTGTTCATGCGAGCGACTCGCACGATAATCTTGCGAGTTTCTCGCATGTGTGATCCTGGCCTTAAGGTTATATCAGGTCACCCAACAACTCAACCCATCAGCTGTTCCCAGCTGGGTGTGATCACTTGCGTAGTTGCACAGCATTGTGCTACATAGGGCCGCAGCTGGATGCTGCTCATCCACTCCAATTCATTTAAATATGGACGAATGTGTAATATCCGGCCACAGCTCCACAACCCATGACATCCGGCTGGCACTGGGAACACCCTATTGTTGGGGTGTCATACTCCCACCAATCTCCAGGACGGTTCATTAACATAAAAGTGGAAAGCCCCAAGAGTTGATGGGCACACTTAGTGTACTCGCCCAGTTTTTTTACTTTTGCCGAGCAGGATGCAGAAATTGAAAATTCTGCAGAAAATGTGAAATTCGGGGGGGGATTCTTGATATACAAGATTACAGTAGATTCTTGATATACAAGATATTAAAGTAAATCACTCACTTAGATTTGTTATATTCAAACTCTATGTGTAAGCAGTCTTCTATCCCAACTTCCATTTTGATAGAGTTATTGACATCTGGATATGTGGCAAGCTGGTGAACAATGAGGTCATATTCCTTTATCAGATCGGACAGACGTCTCACTATGGTCACCTTTAAGAAATACCTGTAACACATTCAATATGAAGGATCAGTACAGATTTCATACCGTCCAGAGGGGAGACTTGTCATTATACATCCCCCTGAAAAACAAGGGTTCAAAGGGAAATAATGTAGTACATATATACATGCACAACCGTTGTGGTCACCTAATGACAGCACGTACCTTAATCTTACATTTGAGCCTATGTAAGACTCATAAGGCTTCTCCACTTGCATGAACTCAAAATCATAACTTCTGCTCTGTGTCAGCTCTCCAGGAAGGGCTAGTTCTTTAACAAGGTTTACAAACTCATGTGTATTGCTTTTATCATTGAACAGTTCTAAACAAAAAAAAAATATATATATTATATCAATAAAAAGGGGATTTTTGTGTTACTCACCGTAAAATCCTTTTCTCCGAGACGCTCATTGGGAGACACAGACCGTGGGGGTGTTATGCTGCTGCCACTAGGAGGACACTAAGCAATACATAAGCAAAAGAGATTAACTCCTCCTCCTGCAGTATACACCCTCTGTTGGCTCAATCCTGAACCAGTTCGGTGCCAAAGCAGTAGGAGCTCATAACAAATGCATATGTCATAACCAAACAGAGACTCGAGGCTACTGAGTAGACAAGGGTGGGAGCTGTGTCTCCCAATGAGCGTCTCGGAGAAAAGGATTTTACGGTGAGTAACACAAAAATCCCCTTTTCTCCATCGCCTCATTGGGAGACACAGACCGTGGGACGTCCCAAAGCAGTCCCTGGGTGGGAAGAAACATCACCACAGATGTAGCCTCGTAAGCCAAATGCATAAACGCTTTAAACAGCTTAACAAAAAACTCACAGATGCGCAACAGCTGATTGCAGAATCTGTCTGCCAAGAGTCGCATCTGAAGAGGCTTGAGCATGAATTTTGTAATGCTTGACAAAAATGTGCAGACTGGACCAGGTCGCAGCTTTTCACACTTGCTGTGCCGAAGCCTGGTGCCGAATGGCCCAGGAGGCCCCCACAGATCGAGTGGAAGGTGCCTTAATCCCAGTCGGGATAGGCTGACTCTTGACACGGTACGCCTCTTGGATCGTTAAACGAATCCATCTGGCTAACGTGGTTTTGGAAGCAGGAACAAAAGCTTGTCTGCGTCCCACCGGAAGCACAAACAGGGCGTCCGATTTGCGGAAAGATGCAGTCCTTGAAATGTACCTTCGAGAGCCCTCACCAAATCCAAGGTGTGAAGGGCTTTTTCAGTACGGTGCATCGGCGCCGGACAGTAGGAGGGCAGGACTATCTCCTCATTGATATGAAAAGCCGAGACGACTTTAGGCAAGAAAGAAGGAGAAGTCCTGAGGACTACCTTGTCCTGGTGAAAATTGAGAAACGGAGGTTTACAAGACAAGGCTACCAATTCCGATACCCGCCTGATAGAGGTAATTGCAACTAGGAAGACAACCTTCCAGGAAAGAAGAGATAAGGACGCTTCCGGCAAAGGTTCGAAGGGAGATTCTTGTAAGGCACTGAGGACCAGATTAAGATCCCAAGGGTCCAGGGCCTCTTGTAGGGGAACAAGATGTGCCACTCCTTGGATAAAAGTCCTGACCTGAGACTTGGAAGCGATCCGTCGTTGGAAAAAAAGGACGGATAAGGCAGAAAAAAAAACTGTCCCTTGAGGGAAGAGAGTGCTAACCCTGAATCCAACCCTGCCTGGAGGAACTCCAGAATGGAAGGGATAGAAAAAAAACAAAGGGGGACGACCCTTATCCTTACACCAGGAAAAAGAATGTTTTCCACACACGATGGTAAAAGCGTATGGAAACCGGTAATCTCCAAGGAACGTCTGCGAGCAGACGCACTAGTTTCGCATGCCACGGACGGCGAGGCCAGTCCTGTGCGACCAGGATGAGAGGAACGCCTTCCGTTTTGATCTTCCGAATAACCCTGTGGATTAACGGAAGAGGAGGAAAGAAGTAAGGAAGACGAAATTGACTCCAAGGGAGGACTAGTGCATCCGATCTGATGGCTAGTGGATCGCGAGATGGACTTATGAAAGTCTGAACTTTGGTATTCAGCCTGGATGCCATGAGATCCACATCGGGCATACCCCAACGCTGGCAAATGATTTGAAACATTTCCGGGTGCAGGGACCCTTCTCCTGAGTCTAAGCCTTGGCGACTGAGAAAGTCGGCCTCCCAATTGTCCAGTCCCGGAATATGAACTGCGGAGATGGGCGAGCGGTTTTTCTCTGCCCAGCGCAGGATGTGTGATACCTCGAGCATCCCTGACGGTTGATATACGCCACGTGGCGTTGTCTGACTGGATCCGGATGGGACGACCGGCCAGAAGATGCTGGAAATGCAAGAGAGCTAGTTTGATAGCTCTGATCTCCAGGATGATGATCGGGAGACGGGTCTCTGGAAGGGACCAGCGGCCCTGAGCCATGTGGTGAAGGAAAACCACTCCCCGTCCGAGGAGACTGGCATCGGTGGTCACCACCAACCAATGGACGGGCAGAAAAGAGTTCCCTTGATTCAATGATGAAACAATTGTCCACCATTTTAGGGAGCGTCTGACTGTGGGAGAAGGATGAAAGCGGCGACTTAAGGACGCTGGGTTCCTGTCCCAGACTGATATTAACTCCTGTTGTAGAGGTCGGAAATGGAAAAGAGCGAACGGTACTGCCTCGATGGAGGCTACCATTTTTCCCAGGACCTGCATGGCGACTCGCAGAGAGTGAGAGTGGGCTAGAGACAACAGGAGCACTCCCCACCTCAGAGAAGCGATCTTCTCTGGAGGGAGAGACACTAACCCTTGGCAAGTGTCTAGAATCATTCCCAGAAAAAAAGGATCCTTTGAGAAGAAATGGGAGAGGACTTGTCCAATTTGACTAATCAATCTAGGCGAGAGAGGGTGTCGATAGTGATCTCGACACTCTCTGCGCAGTCCGGAAAGGTTGGTCCTTTGATGAACACGCCGTCTAGGTACGGGAGGACCACCACACCTCGAGAGTGTACAATTGACATGGCGGCCGCCATGACCTTTGTGAACACTCTGGGGACGGTTGTGAGTCCGAAGGGCAGAGCGGCAAATTGAAGATTATCCTCTCCGACTGCAAAAAACGCAGAAACCTTTGATGGCCACTGGAAATCAGGACATGCAGATACGCGTCCTTGATGTCGATTGACGCCAGGTATTCCTTTCTTTCTAGAGATGCGACGACAGAGCGGAGAGATTCCATTCTGAAATGGCGGCCTCTGATGAATTTGTTTAGCAAATTTCTTTTTTTTTTTTTAAATTTTAAATTTTCCCGGGTCCAGAATAGAATGCAAAGAGCCATCCTTCTTGGGAACCATGAAGGGGTTTGAGTAAAACCCTTGAACCTTTCCTCGTGAGGAACTGGGACGATGACCCCGCTGGTGCGTAGAATGTCAAGGCCTTTAGAAAAAAGGAGTTGCGGGGTCCTTGGACCTTGGGGGGCGAGTGGCCGGGAACGACCTTGGTATTGAGACCGAAAGGGTCGATTGACTCTGCGCTGCGGAAGGAATAAAGACTGACCGCAGCCCAATTGGACGGTCAGTGGGGGTTTTAATAAACAGACCGTCAGTCAGAGACAGTAGAAGTTAGTAAGCGAGCTGTGGTATAGGATCCATTGTTGGAGACTCCGTCCGCTCTGTACTAGAATGTGGCCAAAAAGGACACTGTGATTAAACGGTTTTAGCTCCGAGAAATCTTTGTCCGGCAACTACTGTATCTCTGACCCATGTCAGCAAGTCAGGGGGATTGGTAAAAAACCCCGTGAAGACGTTTGATCCCTTTAAAGATCTCAGTGAGCTAAGACTGATAGTTTGGCGAATCCGGATATACCCACAAACGACTCATATTTTGAGTCATGTTTGCTGCAATCCCCAGGAACGGGGGAGCTGGGTGCCCATCCGTTGGACTCCTGTGAGTAAGACAAAACTGCACAGATTAAAGTGTAGAGTCGCCGCGGTAAAATGACATTATCCGTAACACACTAAGCGTCAGCGTGCGTTCTATCGGTCAGTGCTGTAAGGCCATATGTCCGGCCCGGTCAGGGACGGCAGACTGCCTATCGGCGACAGACAAATAGCGTAGGTCACAGGAGATTGCAAACCACTCACCATCCACACTGATTATCTCCTCAATCCACCGCACCTTTGATAAGGGGGTGGAGAGGTTATGCTAGCCACCAGTCAGTATCCGCACTGATTATCTCCTCAATCCACCGCACCTTTGATAAGGGGGTGGAGAGGTTATGTTAGCCTCCAGTCAGTATACGCACTGATTATCTCCTCAATCCACCATACCTTCGATAGGGAGGTGGAGAGGTTTTTGGTAGCCTCTAGTGACTATCTGCACAGATTGTCTCCTCAATCCACCATCACCTTGATAGGGAGGTGGAGAAGTTTTTTCTTTTTTTTTGTTTATTATTATTATTAGCCGCCAATCACCATTCACTTTGGACAGTGGTGACATAGTGGGGGCACACGGGCGTTCTATGGAGTCTGAGACGCGTGGGGCTCCTGGACTTATGCCTTCACTATAGCGAGGTATCACCTGAAGCACACCAGGCATACACAACTGAGTGTGTTTGTCAGTCCTCTTAGAGCTCTTGGATTGTGACATTCTGCAATTAAGCGAGCCTGTAGACTGCTGCAGGGAAGGGGTTAAGCCATTTATAAGCTTACCCCGTGTTCCTGTGTTCGTGCCCGCCAGGAAAAAGAAAAAAATTCAGATGTCTCGGGTCCTACCTGAGAGGAGACATGGCGGCCGCGAGTAAATTCGGGCCGCACAGAACGCGGAGCTGCTTACGCGGAAGCGGGGGGCTCCATGCTGAACTCACTGGGGTAAAGAATAGCTGGTGCTCCTGATCGCAATGTCCGGAGGCTCCTGGTCGCATGTAGCACATAGTGCGGAACCTAGCTTTCTTGGCAGCGAAGCGCTGCATGAGGCACAGGTGGTATACACCGCAGTGTGTGATTTGTGAGCCTTTTTATTGTCCTTGGTTGCGACATTATTACAAATGGGGGTTCGGCAGGAGAAGGGTTAAGCGCTATGGCACTTACCCAGGTACTGTGCCCCTTAGCAGAGGAAGGCGTCTCCAGTTAAAGATGGCGCCCGAGACTAGGATTGCGCTTCTCGTATGCCACGAGAAGCGCCAAAAGGTGTAAGGAGGGACCAAGAAGGAGCCCTGTCCAATCCTGGGCCGCAGAAAGTGCACGCGACGTGGGCGGAGTCACAGGGAGAGCCAGGAGACCCTCCCCCATCGAGGCCTATCCCGGCCCGAAGCCGGGGACTAAATTTCAAGCTGCGGCCTATCCCGGCCCGAAGCCGGGGACTAAATTTAAGGTTGCGGCCTAACCCGGGCCGAAGCCGGGGACTAAATTTGAGACAGGGGCCGCGGCGCAACGGGAAGCGCCCGCGGCGCGACGCTGAAGCTGCGGCGGCGCGACACAGAGGCGGCCGCGGTGCCAGACAGCCGGTACACATTGCATCCAGGTGCATGTACTCACTGCGGGGAGAGACCCGAAGATGGAGAAGGAAGGGACCTCCGCAGGGACTACGGCAGATATGGCCGTACTTCCTCAATCCACCAACCCCTTTCAATAAGGGGGTGGAGAGGGATCTTAAATGCCTCCAGACCGCCACCGCTTTCAGGAGAGGTGGAGGGGGGTATCCATTCATGGTGCCACGCCAATCACATCGCCCATATCGAGGGTATCTCATGGGGAGAGCGGCCCATTCAAGGGATCTGTCGCCCCATGGTAGCGTAGCAGGAGGGGTACGTGGAGGCGACACTCGCACGATGCCGCCTGTTGATGGTTTTTGGGAGATCGTGACTTTTCGTACAAGTCCCGTCGCCCATCCGTGCGTGAAGAAAGCAAAATAATAAAAAGAGGTAAAAAACTGAGAAAAAAAGTGGGGTCTGAGAGCAGACCCTAGTGCCTCCTACAGACACTAAGCAAGAACTGGTTCAGGATTGAGCCAACAGAGGGTGTATACTGCAGGAGGAGGAGTTAATCTCTTGCTTATGTATTGCTTAGTGTCCTCCTAGTGGCAGCAGCATAACACCCCCACGGTCTGTGTCTCCCAATGAGACGATGGAGAAATGGATTTCATTACAGATTACAAAAATACAAGACAAAAAAGGCCAGATTCATTATTGCATTCGCACTTTTTTTTCCATCCCCCCACCTTTTTTTTTTTAAACTCTATTTTATGTATATTTGTTATCGGTTCATGTGCACGGTAGTGGACGGGGTTCGGAGTTTCCAGTCAATTCATCAATCGCAATTTTAAAAAGTCACAACATTTTTGTGCAAATGCATTTTAGTCTACCCTGGAGTGATTTTATGTTTGAATTTTTTTTTTTTGCACAAATAGTGTGACCCAGATGACAATTTACCCTCTTGATGCACAAGGGGACCATGTCAGGTCAGATAACGCCATAACACTTGAGATACAAGGTTACCGTCTGTAGGATAATAGCGTTATGAAGGTGTCTGGCCGCAGTACTGAAATAACGGCACCTGGGAGAAGATAAAATTATTGCTCCCAGGAGTCGCCAGCTTTCCGTCATACAGGTGTGCCAGCACGACTACAGTCACTGCTCACAGCAGTGTGACCAGAGGCCATAAGCAAGCGCCACACTCTGACAAACCAAGTAAAAATGCCAAGACATGCCTAAGGGACACTGCTCACAGTGCTGTGATCGGTGACTATCGCCACGCCAGTATTACTGATAGCCGGCGGATCTTGGGAGAACCAGTTTGCTTAAGGTAGCCGAGCTATCAATAATGTGGCCAGGTACCTTTCTAATCTTCAGAATAACCCTATATATGCAGGCTAATACTGTTATCTGATGTGAAAAGATTTTTTTTGATTTTGCACAAAATGTATGAAGTCTTTGTGCCATTTTGAAGAGTTTGGATCCAGTTGGATCACATAGGTGGGCTGCTGGAGTAAATCAACTCATTAAACACGATGAGAAAAAGATTTTTTTTACTCACAGCATGTTTCAACGCCGTACTGGCGTCTTTATCAAGTGTAAAGCAAAATACTATAATAAAGAATTACTATAGTGAACTGATTGGAGGTCACATACGCACACTACTGATCCATTCACAAGGGGAAAAAAGGACCTGGTTTTCGTGATCAGTGGATGTCCGACACCACTATATTTGGTGCCTGAATTCAGAGTAACTTGACTTGCACAATGGGTTGACCTCCCAAATTTCACTCATCTCTTTCAGACAATGACACTCAAATTTACTCCACAAGGCTGCCACTGGGAATCTCTGCATTGTCAAGGACCAAGCAAGTAAGGTTCTATGGGGGAGATTTTACTAATGCAGCAGAATTCTGGCGTACCTGCCACAATGATATTAAATAGATTTTGTGCCTCATTAAATACTGTTATAAAGTGTTTACAAATGGGGACATGGGTAGGCAGATTAAGAGCAAGTGTCAACTTTTTGGTGCAAAAAGAAAAAATGTTGTAAAGTATGGCAAATATATCAAGACTTTCCCATCAGTGTGCTTCACTGTAAACTGGTTACACTTCTTACTGCCTCCTGTATGGTTACACTGTCTAAATGTCAGCATTTGGAAATCTGCACCTCATGTGAACAGTGACTGGTTAAAATCCAGGTAATATTAGCCGAGCGCACGAAAACTAGGCCTCATACAGACCTGCACCGAATTAAAGCTGGAGCCTGATGAATTACGGTACTATGGGCAAATACTACACTTCCTGCTTACATGACACTTTGCATGCAGGTAGCACAAAATATACTACACGGTACTTGCGCCACCACTATTTTTAATATCTTTAAAATTTACAGAAAACTAAAATGCAAAATGTGAACTATGTAACATATATATATATATATATATATATATATATATATATATATATATATATATATATATATATATATATATATATATATATATATACACACACACATACAGTACAGACCAGAAGTTTGGACACACCTCATTTAAAGATTTATCTGTATTTTCATGACTATGAAAATGGTACATTCACACTGAAGGCATCAAAACTATGAATTAACACATGTGGAATTAAATATATTACAAAAAAGTGTGAAACAACTGAAAATATGTCTTATATTCTAGGGTCTTCAAAGTAGCCACCTTTTGCTTTGATGACTGCTTTGCACACTCTTGGCATTCTCTTGATGAGCTTCAAGAGGTAGTCACCGGAAATGGTTTTCACTTCACTGGTGTGCCCTGTCAGGTTTAATAATGGGATTTCTGGCCTTATAAATGGGGTTGGGACCATCAGTTGTGTTGTGCAGAAGTCTGGTGGATACACAGCTGACAGTCCTACTGAATAGACAGTTAGAATTTGTATTATAGCAAGAAAAAAAGCAGCTAAGTAAAGAAAAACGAGTGGCCATCATTACTTTAAGAAATGAAGGTCAGTCAGTCTGAAATATTGGGAAAACTTTGAAAGTGTCCCCAAGTGCAGTTGCAAAAACCATCATGCGCTACAAAGAAATTGGCTCACATGAGGACCGCCCCAGGAAAGGAAGACCAAGAGTCACCTCTGCTTCTGAGGATAAGTTTATCCGAGTCACCAGCCTCAGAAATCGCAGGTTGACAGCAGCTCAGATTAGAGACCAGGTCAATGCCACAGAGTTCTAGCAGCAGACACATCTCTACAACAACTGTTAAGAGGAGACTTTGTGCAGCAGGCCTTCATGGTAAAATAGCTGCTAGGAAACCACTGCCAAGGACAGGCAACAAGCAGAAGAGACTTGTTTGGGCTAAAGAACACAAGGAATGGACATTAGACCAGTGGAAATCTGTGCTTTGGTCTGACGAGTCCAAATTTGAGATCTTTGGTTCCAACCACTGTGTCTTTGTGCGACGCAGAAAAGGTGAACGGATGGACTCTACATGCCTGGTTCCCACCGTGAAGCATGGAGGAGGTGGTGTGATGGTGCTTTGCTGGTGACACTATTGGGGATTTATTCAAAATTGAAGGCATACTGAACCAGCATGGCTACCACAGCATCTTGCAGTGGCATGCTATTCCATCCGGTTTGCGTTTAGTTGGACCATCATTTATTTTTCAACAGGACAATGACCCCAAACACACCTCCAGACTGTGTAAGGGCTATTTGACCAAGAAGGAGAGTGATGGGGTGCTACGCCAGATGACCTGGCCTTCACAGTCACCAGACCTGAACCCAATCGAGATGGTTTGGGGTGAGCTGGACCGCAGAGTGAAGGCAAAAGGGCCAACAAGTGTTAAGCATCTCTGGGAACTCCTTCAAGACTGTTGGAAGACCATTTCTGGTGACTTAGGCTATGGTTCCACGGTCCGGAACCATAGCGCTTTGGACGGAGCGGAAATTCCGCTCCGTCTAAGCCCCGCCCCCTTTCTGACGCGCGATCTTTCCGGAGGTGTTCAGGACACCTCCGGAACACCTCCGGAAAGAGCGCAGGGCTACATAGCCCTGTGTTAATTCTGTTGCGGCGACGCACCGTCGCCGCAATACGCGAGGACATGCTGCGGTCTAAAAAGACGCGCCGCATGTCCGTTTACGCAGGTTTGCCACCTGCGTATTGTTACGCATAGTGGAGACGGGATTTCTTGAAATCCCCTCCACTATGCTGTAACATCTGGACGCTGCGTGTTTGGCGCTGCGCCAGCGCACAGCGCCAAACACGCAGCGTTTCCTGACCGTGGAAACTCACCCTAACTCTTGAAGCTCATCAAGAGAATGCCAAGAGTGTGCGAAGCAGTCATCAAAGCAAAAGGTGGTTACTTTGAAGCACCTAGAACATAAGACATATTTTCAGTTGTTTCACACTTTTTTGTTAAGTTATAATTCCACATGTGTTAATTCATAGTTTTGATGCTTTCAGTGTGAATGTACCATAGTCATGAAAATTGAGAAAAATCTTTAAAATGAGAAGGTGTGTCCAAGCTTTTGGTCTGTTTTAATATATATTTTTCCCAGTTTTGGACACATTCCATATAGCTAATTTTGTACTTGCCTACTTTTATCACCTGATTATATAGAATAGTACACAAGCTCACCAATTTGTCCAACAAACTCAATTCGTATTCCTTGGTGCTCTAGTCTTTTACCGGGTTGCTTGAAGACTATGTTGACCTGCAGGAAGGGGAAAAAAGTTAAAAATGCAGTTCCCATTTCTCTTGAATGTAAAAGAAATTCAGCTCAAAATCTTAGCTTTGAAATGATGCCAGAATGAGATGCAGCATTCAAGGTGCAGCATTTGGTTGATGTCACTGTATCGGGACAGACATCCAGGCTGGTGACTGGTTTCCATTATTAAAATTCTTAAATTCATTTCATTTAACATGTTGCAAAACAGAAAATGCAATGAGCTAGAATAATATATGCAATCAAGTGGTTACATATTCAAAACAGAAATTATTATTAAAGTCTTGGAGAACATATAAATGGAATAGAGAAATATAAAGGACTCTAGCTAGATAAGACATCAGGACTGATTCAGACACGAAAACCCATGAGCAAAATAAAATTTAAAATGCTTTTTTATGACAAACATGGCTGAACTATACATGACAAACATTTTATCCTTCGTGTCTCCCCTATTTGCTTACAGACTGTAAGCTCTTGTGAGCAGGACACTATCCTCGTTTGAATTGAATACGTTACTCTGCAATGTCTTATTATTTCTACACGTACACCAAGTTGGGATATATAAATAAATTTATTCATTTTCCAATTCCGTATTATAGTCAAAGCTGCAAGTAAAATCTGGAAGAAAGATCAAATTCTCTCACTGTCAAGTCTCTCCCTGTAGACTCTCCAGAGACCCCAGGAGATCAGACAGGAACTTTTCTTTGGGTCATCACCCCTCTTAGCAATCACAGATGATATGCACCCTTTAATGGCTACAAAAGCTTATTGCAGGGTTCGACAAACCCGGGCGCCAGGTCACCAGTGGCGCCTAGAAAATCATGCCTGGCGCCCGGGTTTGTCGGGGCCCTGAGCAGGCGGGGGCAAGTGGCGGCGCTGACACCGCTCTCCTCCGCTAACGCCCGCCCGCTTGCTCAGGGCCCCGGCAGCAGCTGGCACAATACTCACCGCTCCCCGTGCCTCCGCTGCCGCAGCTCCAGGGGGCGCCTGCGCTTCCTCTCACAGCAGCGTCATCATTCAGCGGCCGGCTGTGGCAGAGAGCACGCGGACGCCGGACAGGTGAGATGTGGTGTGTGTGTGTATATGTGAGAGAGTGATTGTGTGCTGCGGTACTGTCTGTGTGATGGTGGTGGGGGAGGGCAGTGATGATGATGATGATGGGGAGCCACTCATGATGATGGGGAGCCACTCATGATGATGGGGAGCCACTCATGATGATGGGGAGCCACTCATGATGATGGGGAGCCACTCATGATGATGGGGAGCCATCATATGAGGGAGCATCATGATGATGGAGATCTGATGATGGGGAGGCGATGATATGATGAGGAGGCAATAATGATGATGGGGAGGCAATGATGATTATGAAATGAAAAAAAAATTCTGGCTCCTAAATTTTTTGGCTGGCTCCTAGATTCTGAACAACTTTGTCGACCCCTGGCTTATTGGATACAAAACTATAATGAAGGCTCAGGTGAGTGTGAAGTGTTGGATGGAATTTCCACAATGTGTCAGATCTGTACATTCAGAAGATCTTTGATAAATCTAGAATTTTTCTAGTTATTTTTTATTTCTTCAAACACTGTGAAAAGGATAAGGTTTTTCCGAAACCTAAAGTATCCACACATGAACGCTAAGAAAATGCATGCTTTATTTTTATAGACCGGTGTAGAAGGACACATACACGTTACAGTATTGATTCAAAGAATGAGCTGCATAGGTGCAACTTCATGAATACTGGTGATGCAGCGTGAGAGGAGTCAGACACTGACGACCTCGCACCTCTAGAAATATACCAGACACTTAGCCACTTCGCTGTCACATTTCCCATCACAATGCAAATATGAAGTAGTTATTAATCACTGTTTACCCATCAGGAACATGTGAAGAGCCAGGAGAGTGACCCACTGCTTCATGTGTGTGTAATGTAAAAAGGAGTTCACCTTTCCAGCTACAGACTCCCCATCGTAGAACAAGAAATGTTTTTCAATTTTGCCTTCTTCAGTTTTAATCTCGGAGAGCTTCCTGGTTTCTGCATCGTTGAGCACAACTTCAATCTCACAAATCGGACCAAACAAACCACTCAGAAAACTCTGCAAAGAAAATGAAGAAGTTAAATGGCAGAATTTTAGGACCAAAAGGATCGACAAACCAGTGATTTATGCAAAACTCTACAAGAATGCTGGACTCCTGATTATGTGCCAAGTGCTGTGTGACCTCAGTGTTCGGGCTCACTCACTAGCGATGGTTAGAGGATAGCACTCGGAACAATGTTATACTATGGGGCAATGCAGATTAGCGACTTTTCGCATTCCGATTTGGCATCAAAACACAACTGCAGCATGCTGCGAGTGGCTCTGATAATCAGATCACATGCACCGATACAAGTCTACGGGTGCGTGTGAACCATCAGACTGAACTCATTCAACTTCAGTCTGATGTATGTGCACAAACACTGGAGAAATTAAGTTCTATGTCTTCTCCACACCTAAGAGGATACTCGGATCAGAGAGTTTGAGCCCAATGTCATTAGCATAATCAGCCCGATTCTCTTGCCGGAGAGAATCTGCAACAGTGTCGGCAAGCCCTAAAAATGGGGGAAGCATTTCAACTGCAGACTTTGTAGCGAATCCATGATAAATCCATAGCAATTTTTCCTAATGGAAAGGGTGAAAGCAGTGAAAATCTGCAGCAGCGTAAAGAGCATGCTGCGTTGTAAATCAGTTTCCTAAAGTAGCTTTTCAGGCTTTCCATATCAAAGAGCTTTCCCTAGGATAGGGCATCAAAATCAGAAGCGTGGCAGCTGACACCCGGTACTCCCGCCGATCAGCCATTATCGGCTCCAGTGGTGGCCACATGAGAAGCCCCCTTCACTGTGTAGTGAGGTTTCCTGGTTGTTTTAATCCCAGATTCAACCATAAAAAAAAAAAAACTTTAATTACTTTTATGGATCTATAATCAACCTAAAATAACAGCAAACTAGTAAAAAACTAACAATTTTGCTTCAACTCCCAACCAGGTTCACCACCAATAAATCAATGATTAGAAAACATGAACAAAAATGATAAAAGTCACTAAAGACCTTGGGACTGAGCGGCAATACCAGTAACAGCCACTACTTAAAGAGTGGCGCTGTGCCTAGTAAATAATGAAGACAAGAGGATAAAGCCCCCTCCAGAGCGCTACAGCCCCTTCAGCTGATCATTAGGGGAGAACCAAGAGTCAGACCAGACCCTACCCTCTATATTTTAAAGGCATGTCCTACAAACAAGCCATCAATATTTAAATGCTAGACCATTCATATGGGTATTATAGAAACTATCGTCAGTTGAAAAATCTATTCTATTATTTCTAAACACTGTTTTTCGGTGATTACTTTGTATCTCCATTCATGCTCCACCCACACACACAAATGATACACCACTTGAAAGGTAAACTTGCCCCCTTCAGCAAGAAAATAGCCAAACCACACATTCACGATTTGATCACAAAATACAGTTTAAACATTAATTTTCATAAACCTGCAGTAAGGAAAAATGACCTGCAGGTGGCAGCACAGTACCCCAAAGCAAACTACCACAAAGCTGCTTACAGACATCCCAAACATTTGCCTTGGGGGCTTTCCAGCTTGCCCAAGTGCTTGCCCAGCCTATTTTAGCCAAATTGGAGGATTGCACACTTCACTGCAGGCGAGTCACATATGCAAACACATTTGTAAACATGCACTGCTTTTTCGCTGATTACTTCGCCCACACACAAATGATACACCATTTGAAAGCTAAACTTGCCCCCTTCAGCAAGAAAAGAGCCAAACAAACCACACATTCACGATTTTATCACTACAGTTTAAACATTTATTTTCATAAACCTGCAAAAAGTAGCAATGACCTGCAGGTGGCACCTCAACCAGAAGACATTTTTGGCCTCTACTTATCAAACCAATTTATTGTATTACCAATCTACATATATCGGTGTTCATCATCTGATGAAATAAATTTACATTTGACCAGCTTGCTTTTTCTGAAATTGCCTGCGCCCCCGATGACCAATGTGCGAAAATTTCACACGGGCCAAGGTACCGCGGTAGTTCATTATAAAAAATAAAAATGCGGTCTCTTCACCAACACAAATAACAACTGACAAAGAAGAATGCTAATGACTCTCACAGTGACCGCAGTATCAGGACCTTTATTAGACCAGTTTCACACTTCTGACATTTATGGTCCACGTATGGATTCACCATGTTAATCCTATCTCGAAGGCCGTCCTGACTTCCGGGTCAACGAATGGTCTTTGAGAAAGGTAAACCCCCTGGGAAAATCTTATCTTGGTCTGGAAGTCTGAAGAGAATTTTCCTGCCTGCGTTACTTTGTGAATACAGTCTTGTGAATCCTCAAAGTGCACTGCGCTCTGAGAAATCTCCGATGCCGGAAGCAGATGGTCATTCTGACTAGACGTGACCGGCCTCAATGCACTTCTATTGAGCTATGCTGCACAAGTCTAGTCGGCATGTGCAAACCTCATACTTGCAGTCATATGCCCGCGAGATCCGAGAGCGCACACGCTGTGAGGATTCCCAAACTGCAGACTTGTACCCTAAGCTTGGACGACCACTTTAAAGTGTTTGTGGGAAGTTACATAGGGAAATAGTAGATATTTGTGCCAAGTTTGGAAGTTATTTCCCAACTGTGAACATCTGACAGCTGGGACCCCCACCAATCCTGAAACCATCGGAATCTCCGGACAGCCGTGGGAGGCAGCTAACTTCCAAACTTGGCACAAGCCACCAGATTTATCAGTGTCACATGATGTCACACACATTTGGTGGGTCTTTGGATAACACTTGTCTGGAGTCAGTTTTACACCTCCCCGCTCCGTACCAGGTAATCAGTGACCTGTCACTCAGCCTCCACTGTGCTGTGCATTAGTGCTGCACGAGCTCTAATAAATTACAATGGCACAATCCGCTTTCTGAAAGCCGCCTGTCACCGGCAGATTTACTTTAAAAAAATAAATATTAGGTCAAAAACAAATCCAGACCCAATCGCCCCTGTGCAGACCATGTAGGAGCAGATCCTGTACAGCGAGGGACTCCAACTGGCAGCTCTCTAGCAGTTGCAGAACTAGAACTCCCAGCATGCATTGCCGAACGTGGGACAAACTGGGAGTCGTGGAAACGTCACTGGTGGGAGACCACAGTATTACAGGATGAAACCTCTCAAGGCCTCATTTCACAGCAGACCCCCAGCAGCCTGAACTCTTAATAAAGAAGTTTTTGGTTTTGATAAACTCATCCTCCCCAGGTCCAGCGCCGAGTCGCCACTGCTGATCCCAGCAGCTGGTATTGTCTGATGCACTGACATGACATCAGCGCTGCAGACAATGACAGCCACCGTGACATTGACAGCACTGCAGCCAATCGGTGAATTCAGCAGCTCTGAGTGGCACATACCATCATACTGGGTAGAGCTGCTAAGCTCGCTGATTGGCTGCAGCGGTGCTGATGCGATGTCAGAGCTGCAGACAATCACAGACTCCAGTGGCAAACACTTAGCGCTGGACCGGGGAAGGGTGAGAGCGGCGCAGCGACTAATAGTGTGAAAGCTCCAAGAGTGGCTGACATGACTGTACTCCTCCACCAGTCTCTGTTGTCAGGTTCCGCTGCCGGCACCGGACCGTGCATGGGTGCAGTCAGTTCCGGGGCCCGGCTGCAGCAGCACCACACGCACTCGTCACACGTCTATGGGAAGTTGTGCCGTACTTCCACCCTGACAGCTCCGGCCGCACTAGGCCCGAGCTCATCCCCGGCCTATCGTCCGCTGCACGCAGCTGCGGCCGTAGCTGTCCTCGGTCTATGGAGGAGGCCGCTCTCCCAGCGTCTCCGCACACTCACCATCTTCTCCCGCCGACCAGAACGGAGCGGACCCTCTCCACCGACCGCACAGCTCCACCCGCTGCCGCCGTCACGTGACCTCGGGGGCGGACACCGCCTGACGCCGCGACTCCCTCGTGACCGGTCAGCTGACTGCTGCCCCGTGTGATGTACCCAGCGCGGGGGGCGGCGGCCAGTGTGCAGGAGGAAGCCTGAGGGGAACTCCACCCACGGTGTCCCCTCACATACGGAGGCACGGGCTTGTACTTAACCCCTTCAGGAGCGGGGGCCGCTTCTCCTTCACCCATCCCGCCATTCTCCCGGTGCGGCTGTGTGGAGAGCGGGGGCCGCTTCTCCTTCACCCATCCCGCCATTCTCCCGGTGCGGCTGTGTGGAGAGCGGGGGCCGCTTCTCCTTCACCCATCCCGCCATTCTCCCGGTGCGGCTGTGTGGAGAGCGGGGGCCGCTTCTCCTTCACCCATCCCGCCATTCTCCCGGTGCGGCTGTGTGGAGAGCGGCTCTTTGCTTCTCCTTCACCCATCCCGCCATTCTCCCGGTGCGGCTGTGTGGAGAGCGGGGGCTGCTTCTCCTTCACCCATCCCGCCATTCTCCCGGTGCGGCTGTGTGGAGAGCGGGGGCCGCTTCTCCTTCACCCATCCCGCCATTCTCCCGGTGCGGCTGTGTGGAGAGCGGGGGCCGCTTCTCCTTCACCCATCCCGCCATTCTCCCGGTGCGGCTGTGTGGAGAGCGGGGGCCGCTCCTCCTTCACCCATCCCGCCATTCTCCCGGTGCGGCTGTGTGGAGAGCGGGGGCCGCTTCTCCTTCACCCATCCCGCCATTCTCCCGGTGCGGCTGTGTGGAGAGCGGGGGCCGCTTCTCCTTCACCCATCCTGCCATTCTCCCGGTGCGGCTGTGTGGAGAGCGGGGGCCGCTTCTCCTTCACCCATCCCGCCATTCTCCCGGTGCGGCTGTGTGGAGAGCGGGGGCCGCTTCTCCTTCACCCATCCTGCCATTCTCCCGGTGCGGCTGTGTGGAGAGCGGGGGCCGCTTCTCCTTCACCCATCCTGCCATTCTCCCGGTGCGGCTGTGTGGAGAGCGGGGGCCGCTTCTCCTTCACCCATCCTGCCATTCTCCCGGTGCGGCTGTGTGGAGAGCGGCTCTTTGCTTCTGAATTCATGTTACCGTATAATAGACTCAAAAAGGGGGAAAAGTCCGGGAGGAATAAACTAGTGAAAAAAGAGCAATGTCGAGCTTGTCTGTGGGTGCTGTGAGGTAAAGATGTCCCCAGCCCATAATCCCCGGTCGCTGCAGTCACAGGGCCACAGACATAATATATAGTTTATAGGTTAAGTGGCAAAAAAAGAACTTTGTAAAAATTGGGTCAAAGTGGTTTATTGAGGGGGATTTGTAATCTGAGAGCAGCATGATGTAGGGGCGGAGAGCCTGATTCCAGCGACGTGTCACTTACTGGGCTGCACACTGTCTTTGATAAAATGACAGTTTTTCAGCTGTTGGTCTAGCAGTGCTCTGACTGCTGAGCTGTGTGCAGCCCCACCCACACCACCGATTGGCAGCTGTGTACGCTGTGCATAGGCAGAAAGTTGGTAATCAGTGGTGGGAAGCTGGGCTACACAACTTAGCCTGGCACAGGACACCTTATTGCTTGTAGCAAAAGTACAGCACACAGCCTAATAAGAGACACATTGCTGGAATCAGGGTCTCAGTCCCCACATTATACTGATCTCAGATTACATAGCAAAAACCAGCTGACGGATTCCATTTAAGTTTTCCAGGACTTGCAGCTTCTTTATTTTTCCGTCCGTGCAGCTGCGCTCGTCAGTGTCGTGCATGGAGCTGTGTGATTTGGGGTATTTACAGAGTTTTTTCTTTCTTTGTATTGGAGATACAGCAAATAAAAAATTCTGGAATTTTTATTTAATTTTGTTCTTTATTAATGTAAGTCATATGCTTTTTCTCTACTTTTGGATGTTAAAAACAAGGGTGATTCACACTACGGCTCCAATGCACCAACTGCAGTGTATATAGCGTGTAAAGGCCGCTAATTCCCATATTGTAATAGATTCTCTACAGAGAGCAGGACCGATAAATCACTGCACGCAAAATGCTATCACTTTTTATTATGTTATTATCCAAGTATGAACTCTTAGCACTCATCATTCAATACAGATTTCTAACTACTAACCTCTCATACACAGATGTGTGTTCATACAGTGCCTTGAAAAAGTATTCACACCCTGTGAATTATTCCACATCTTTTCATGTGACATCCACAAGCTTAAAGGTATTTTAGATGTTCAGATACAGATTTTTTACGTCATTAGAAAGTCATTTCCTTTACACTTCACAAATACTTGTCACTGTGTTGGTATATAACACAAAATCCAATAAAATACTTTGAAAGAGCTTGTCCACTACTTTTTCATTGATGACTATTCTTAGGATGGGTCATCAATGTCTGATCGGTTATGGTCCGACACCCGACACACCACCAATCAGCTGGAAATACTCGATTGTGGAGCTGCTCCATCTTCTGATAGTGGCCACAATTGGGTACTGCACGTCCGCCTCCTATTCAAATCAATAGCTAGCGGAAGATTACAGTGAGCGGCATTAGTCCATTTACTTTCTCCAAAACTGCCCAATAATCAGTTTCATTATGATTGTACCAAGGGGTATAATTTGTGAGTGGTGAATAAAGTGAATGGACAACAGCCGCTGACTTTAGTACATAAAAAATGCCAGTTAAAGGGTAAAAAGCGCAATCGTGGGAAGCCGAACGCCGTCTATGCGATTCACAGACGGCCATATGCAAGAGATGCCGAGGAGCGGGGGGAAAGGAGAGAAAACGCCGCCCTCTGGACCGGACCGCCCTGATTAGCATACCAAAATACGAAGTTTACAAAGGTATTTTGGCATCAAAACGGGGGTATCAGGATATATGATACATACTGATAGGTTACTTATGGGATGCACTATTCAGTTATATCTTTATCTGATATAGCCAAATGGGGTGACCGATTCCCTTTAACAAATGTTTAGATTTTGACTATAATCTGGCTTTTTTTGTTTTTGTTGTGATGAATGTGATTTTTAGGCCAGATTCAGGGTATGAGTGCAGTATGGATGAAGTACAGTTGTAAGTTCAGGCCTATTGATCCTAAGTGACAGCTTCATAGATCTTTATGAATACATGCACTAGTGATAGACTTGTCTGAGCCTTAAGGCCCCCATAAATTTTAAACAAATTATGTTTGAACCCGCCAATATCAATGAGCTCAGCTGTCAGTCTAATGTGTATGGGGACAACGTGCGACTGAAGGTCGGGGTCGATGTTGATCGCACATATCCGAATTTGAACTGCCGATCACATTATTCTACGGCAGACATGCTGCCGGGTAATGTATCGAAAATTATAATGCCATATGTATAGATTGTGATACGGACTTGTGTGTTGCTGAATGGTATGTTTGTGAGCTACCGCGTTCCTCCTTTGAAATGAGGTCTAGGGGCGCTTACCCTGGGGGTACTTTTTCCATAGACTTTGAAGCAGATCCACAGATGAAAAAAATCCTTCAGTGCGCCTCCTTAGGGAATCACTGGTACAGATGGGCACATAGCACAGTTTATGGCCCCATGTAACACAGACCTGTAATATAGCCATTAGCCTGAGTCCTTAGAGATGCATCAAGAAGAACATTCAGATCTTTTTTTGGTGGGGTGGGGGAGTGTTATTCAGAAGAAGTATAGTTTTACCTTTTTAGGCCTTTCTGATGCTGAGTCCTCCTTTATTCGGGAATATATACATAAGCAGTTTTTGATGCTTTGGTTTTGTCTTTTATCCTAAGTCATGTGGCAAGGCTCGTTAAAGTGTCAAAGTTGAAGTTTAGGACTGCTAATTCCAATAGGTGGCGCTAGAGTTCTAGTCTTCTTCCTCTCTGAAGAGGCAATTTACATATTTAGTCCATGTAGTATTTTACAGATGTGACCTGATGTAGTGACATTGTAGTGACCAGGATCTGAGAAAATTCCATCTATACTGCTAAAAATTGAATTTTTTAGGGCATGTTGTGGGTATTTAATGGACTTCATGTGATGATAACAGTTGTGGTTACTTATAAACTTTGGGGGAAGGTGCTGCTGCTATTGTCACTTTGGATAACTTTAAAATTGGGTGATATATCCTTATTAGTTTTCTTGATGTCTGTCTTCAATGACATTAAGTGGGGTTTTCCTCTACATTTATACTGATGACCTATCCATGGCATCTACATATATAATTGCCAGTTGGCCGCTGTCACCGAATCCTATAAGGCACCGGGGCAGTGTCACTTGCGCAGGCGCAGTTCGTGGCCGCAAGGCAGCCGGGGGTCCCTCTTTCTCCTTCCGCACTGGCTCCTGGTTTGTGGGAGGGGTTATCCCCCGAGTCACACCTGGCATCCACCGCGCGCCCATTCATTGAGAAAGCGCGGTGGATGCTAGGTGTGACGCGGGGGGTAACCCTGCTCACAACCCAGCAGCCACCGTAGGACCCAGCGCTGACTCACGCCTCACTTGCCGTGACATCAGCGCTGGGTCACGTGCTGCCTGTGAGCGGCCAGCGATAGCACCGCTCACAGGCAGCATAGACAACATGAGGTATTTACAAATTTTATTAGGGCCCCTGGGGGATACATTGGGTGGTTAATTTAAAATAGTGGACAACCCCTTTAATGTTTTCAGTGTTTTCACATATCTTGGCTTATGCAGAGTGCTGCTGTGTTTTCTTTTTCTATATAATGCAGCGATCCCAGCTTGCACCTGTTCACACTTGGGAGGTGCTGGTCAGGTTTTTCCTGTATATACAGTATAGACCAAAAGTTTGGACACACCTTTTCATTTAAAGATTTTTCTGTATTTTCATGACTATGAAAATTGTACATTCACACTGAAGGCATCAAAACTATGAATTAACACATGTGGAATTATATATTACACTTAACAAAATAGTGTGTAAGGCTACTTTCACACTTGCGTTTTTTTGCGCTGCGTTTCGAGCGCACATGAAGCGCATTAAAAAAAGCATGCAAACGCTTGTAAACGCTGCGATATTTATTCGCATCAGTATGCGCATTTCGATAAAAAAATGCAGCGTTTGTCTGCGATTTCATGCGTTTTTGCATGCGTTTGCGTTTTCTTGGCGCATGCGTTGTCTATGTGTCACATTTCTATCATCTCTGTCTCTATCATCTGTCTCCATCATCTCTGTCTCCATCATCTCTGTCTCCATCATCTTTGTCTGTTTCCATCATCTCTGTCTGTCTCCATCATCTCTGTCTCCATCATCTCTGTCTCCATCATCTCTGTCTGTCTCCATCATCTCTGTCTGTCTCCATCATCTCTGTCTGTCTCCATCATCTCTGTCTCCATCATCTCTGTCTCCATCATCTCTGTCTGTCTCCATCATCTCTGTCTTCTCCATCATCTCTGTCTCCATCATCTCTGTCTCCATCATCTCTGTCTGTCTCCTTCATCTCTGTCTGTCTCCATCATCTCTGTCTGTCTCCATCATCTCTGGCTCCATTATTTACAAAAAAATCGCGTGCGTGCAAAAGCGCTGACAAGCGCAAAGCCATGCGCACGCCAGCGCCCCCATAGACTGCAATGTTATTTTTTGCGCATAGCATGCGCACACGTGCGCACGCGTTTTTTTAAAGCGGTTGACCGAAAAAAAAAATGCAACATGTAGCATCTAGCGCGTATGGGCGCACACCGGGAAAATGCGCAGCGCACGACAAACGCACATGAACGCGTGCAAGCGCTAGACCCTGCGCCCGCCATGTTAAAGATAGGGGAATATTGCGCATGCGTCCGATAGCGCAAGATACGCTGCGCAAAAAAACGCAAGTGTGAAAGTAGCCTAAGAACTGAAATTATGTCTTATATTCTAGGTTCTTCAAAGTAGCCACCTTTTGCTTTGATGACTGCTTTGTGCACTCTTGGCATTCTCTTGATGAGCTTCAAGAGGTAGTCACCGGAAATGGTCTTCCAACAATCTTGAAGGAGTTCCCAGAGATGCTTAGCACTTGTTGGCCCTTTTGCCTTCACTCTGCGGTCCAGCTCACTCCAAACCATCTCTATTGGGTTCAGGTCTGGTGACTGGAGGCCAGGTCATCTGGCGTAGCACCCCATCACTCTCCTTCTTGGTCAAATAGCCCTTACACAGCCTGAAGGTGTGTTTGGGGTCATTGTCCTGTGGAAAAATAAATGATGGTCCAACTATACGCAAACTGGATGGAATAGCATGCCGCTGCAAGATGCTGTGGTAGCCATGCTGGTTCAGTATGCCTTCAATTTTGAATAAATCCCCAACAGTGTCACCAGCAAAGCACCCCCACACCATCACACTCCTCCTCCATGCTTCACGGTGGGAACCAGGCATGTAGAGTTCATCCGTTCACCTTTTCTGCGCCGCACAAAGACACGGTGGTTGGAACCAAAGATCTCAAATTTGGACTCATCAGACCAAAGCACAGATTTCCACTGGTCTAATGTCCATTCCTTGTGTTCTTTAGCCCAAACAAGTCTCTTCTGCTTGTTGCCTGTCCTTAGCAGTGGTTTCCTAGCAGCTATTTTACCATGAAGGCCTGCTGCACAAAGTCTCCTCTTAACAGTTGTTGTAGAGATGTGTCTGCTGCTAGAACTCTGTGTGGCATTGACCTGGTCTCTAATCTGAGCTGCTGTAAACCTGCGATTTCTGAGGCTGGTGACTCGGATAAACTTATCCTCAGAAGCAGAGGTGACTCTTGGTCTTCCTTTCCTGGGGCGGTCCTCATGTGAGCCAGTTTTTTTGTAGCGCTTTCATGTTTTTTGCAACTGCACTTGGGGACACTTTCAAAGTTTTCCCAATTTTTGGACTGACTGACCTTCATTTCTTAAAGTAATGATGGTCACTCCTTTTTCTTTACTTAGCTGCTTTTTTCTTGCCATAATACAAATTCTAACAGTCTATTCAGTAGGACTATCAGCTGTGTATCCACCAGACTTCTGCACAACACAACTGATGGTCCCAACCCCATTTATAAGGCCAGAAATCCCACTTATTAAACCTGACAGGGCACACCTGTGAAGTGAAAACCATTTCCGGTGACTACCTCTTGAAGCTCATCAAGAGAATGCCAAGAGTGTGCAAAGCAGTAATCAAAGCAAAAGGTGGCTACTTTGAAGAACCTAGAATATAAGACCTATTTTCAGTTGTTTCACACTTTTTTGTTAAGTATATAATTCCACATGTGTTAATTCATAGTTTTGATGCCTTCAGTGTGAATGTACAATTTTCATAGTCATGAAAATACAGAAAAATCTTTAAATGAAAAGGTGTGTCCAAACTTTTGGTCTGTACTGTATATATATGAATTAAATCAACAATTAGTGAACATACATTATTTCATACAAAGTTCATATATAAAGTGCCTAACTGTCATGTGTGCATCGCCACGAAGATCGTCGCGGTTGCACATTCTGACTTCTCACAGCTGAGTTGCTGTTTCTTTGTGTTTGGCAGTTAGGGAGTTAATTCTGTCTGTGCTCAGTTCTGGGACTGGGTGCAGTTTCTCCCGGCTGCAATTAATTATTTGTTGATTGGTTTCCTTTAAATCTCTGGTTGTCTGTTTGGGAGTTGCCAGTGAAATTCTTCATGCAGACCACAGATAGGATTGTATCTGTATAGACTTAAGTTAAAGAGCTCCTTAGTTGTTTTAAGCTCACCTTGCTTAGTGTTTAATATCCCAGATCATTTATGTTCCTTCTGTGTTTGAGTGTGTATGCAAGTCTGTGTTTTTTCCAGTCTGTCTTATATTTCTAATCTGTGTATTTAGCAGAGATCAGCCCATATCCCTTTGGTGGTAATCAGAATCCTTCTTAGGACTGATTACAGGGTTCAGGGACTGATAGGAGACAGGGTTAGGCTGGAGACTTGGACCTCTGAACCATTATCAGTACCTCCAAGGTGAGGGATTAGTTAGGACCCCAGTTTAGGGTCAGGTTAGACCCCGGTCCTCTTCTTTCCTGTGACAGTGTATCAAGTCCTCAAGATTAATCCTGAGTTCAACGGATATCGTGTCAGGTAAATCTATTCTATATTTACATGCTGATGTTGCTAATCTATATGTTGTATAGAGTGTTGTTCTTTTAAGAATAGTTTACTGACATCGTACACATATCATAAGACCGCGTGACATTTTCACTGGCCCATAAAATTATTCCCAGTTGCCATGGATCCAGTAGCCCAGCTGGCTCTGCAGTTGCAGGGATTATCCATGGAGCTGACGGACATTAAGTCCAAAGTTTTGTCTCCCTCGGAGCAAACCAGATTTGAACCTAAAGTAGCTCTCCCGGACAGGTTCACTGGTGGGCGAGACAAATTTTTTACCTTCAGGGAAGCATGTAAATTGTATTTTCGGCTTCGGCCTCGATCATCAGGGAGTGAAGAGCAGAGAGTGGGAATTGTTATCTCGCTCCTACAAGGGGACCCTCAATCCTGGGCATTTTCCCTTCCTCCGGGATCCCCGGCTCTACAGTCAGTAGATCGATTTTTTACTGCCCTGGGTTTGGTATATGATGACCCAGATCGGGTCTCTCTTGCTGAGACAAAATTACGTAAGATACAGCAGGGAGATCGTCCGGCGGAGGAATTTGCTTCTGAGTTCCGTAGATGGGCCACAGATACTCAGTGGAATGACCCAGCTCTTAGGAGCCAGTTTTGTCATGGGCTTTCTGACAAATTAAAGGACGTTTTGGCTCAGTATGATTCTCCTCCATCACTGGAGGCTGCTATGGCCCTGGCTATCCGTACTGATAGACGGCTCCGGGAGAGGTGCGAGGTAACTCCGCCCCTGTTGTTACTCCACCTACTACTAAAGTCCCTTATGTTGAGGTTCCCCTTGTCTGTTCGGAGGAGCCTATGCAGTTGGGAGGGACATCATTTCGTAGGAGGGGATTGGCGGTACGCCGCAGGACTAGAAGGTGTTTCTTCTGCGGGAAAGAGGGACATTTTGTTGGGGGATGTCCATCCCGTGCCTTGTTGAACAAGAAGTCGCCGGAAAACTGTTAATCCCAGGTTGTGTGGTGGACGACAACCTGGGAGTATGTATTTCGTCCGCTAGTTCTTCTCAGTTCCTTATACCAGTGGAGGTGGTGGTTGGTACGAGAGTGGAGAGATTTTCTGTTCTTCTTGATAGTGGGTCCGGGGCTAATCTGGTTGACGCTCAGTTTGCTCAGGCTCAAGGTATGCATCTGAGTGTATTGGTCAAACCGATCCCTATATTCTCCATTGACGCCAGGCCTCTCGGCCAAGGTAGCTTTGTTCATGAGGTTCATAACATTGACCTTCGGGTAGGGGCAATACATAGGGAACTATTATCTTGTTATGTGTTGGAGGGTCTACCTACTCCTATTGTGTTGGGACTTCCTTGGTTGGTTAAACATAACCCTGTGATTAATTGGCAGTCCAGAGAGATAAGCCAATGGGGTGAGTTTTGCAAAAGTAACTGCATGAACACAGTCATCAGTGCGGTCGTGCCTAGTACTTTGCCTCCTTTTTTGGAGGACTTTGGGGATGTGTTCTCTGAGGAGGGGTGTCAGGAGTTGCCTCCTCATCGCGTGTATGACTGCTCTATTAATTTACTTCCTGATGCTAAGTTACCTAAAGCTAGGTTATATAACCTTTCTGGTCCTGAGAGGCAGGCTATGAAAGATTATATTTCGGAAAGTCTGGCCAAAGGGCATATTAGACCTTCATCTTCCCCAGTGGCCGCGGGGTTCTTCTTTGTGAAGAAAAAAGATGGAGGCCTACGCCCTTGCTTGGATTTCCGCGAACTTAATCGGATTACTGTTCGAGATCCGTATCCACTCCCTCTGATTCCTGATCTCTTCAATCAAATTGTTGGCGCCAAATGGTTCTCTAAATTGGATCTCAGGGGGGCGTATAATCTGATTAGGATAAAAGAGGGGGATGAGTGGAAAACGGCATTTAACACGCCGGAGGGACGTTATGAGAACCTTGTCATGCCTTTTGGTCTGACTACTGCACCAGCAGTATTCCAACATTTTGTTAATGACATTTTTCGTCATCTGGTGGGGCTGTTTGTGGTTGTATATTTGGATGACATTTTAATTTACTCGCCAGATCTTGTGTCTCACCAGGAGCATGTGAGACAGGTGTTGCAGATCTTGCGAGACAATAAACTATACGCCAAACTGGAAAAGTGTGTATTCGCCGTACAGGAACTTCAGTTTTTGGGTTTCTTGGTGTCAGCCTCCGGTTTCCGTATGGACCCTGAAAAGGTGAGAGCAGTGCTTGAATGGGATCAGCCAGAGGATCTTAAGGCTCTGCAGCGTTTTCTGGGGTTTGCTAACTACTACCGGAAATTTATTTGTAATTTCTCATCTGTTGTCAAACCTCTCACTGACATGACAAGAAAAGGGACGGATTTTTCTAAATGGTCGGACAAAGCTTGCCAAGCTTTTTCCTCTTTGAAAAAATGTTTTGCTTCGGCACCCGTTCTCATCCAACCAGATGCATCACAGCCGTTCGTTGTGGAGGTGGACGCGTCTGACGTAGGGGTGGGTGCAATATTGTCCCAGGGTCCGTCCCCTGGTAAATGGCATCCGTGCGCTTTCTTTTCTAAGAAATTGTCGTCCGCCGAAAGGAATTATGATATCGGCAATAGGGAACTTTTGGCCATTAAGTTGGCTTTTGAAGAATGGCGTCACTTTTTGGAGGGGGCAGTCCACCCGGTCACCGTCATTACTGATCACAAGAACCTGCTGTATTTGGAATCTGCTAAGCGTCTGAATTCCAGACAAGCTCGATGGTCGTTGTTTTTTACCAGGTTTAATTTTGTTGTCACTTATCCCCTGGATCTAAGAATGTTAAGGCGGATGCCTTGTCTCGCAGTTTCCCAGGGGCCGGGAAAATGGATGACCCGATTCCTATCCTTCAGGAGGGGGTGGTAGTGTCGGCTGTATGTTCTGAGCTTGAGGAGGAGGTATTAGAGGTTCAGGGGGATGCCCCTGCAGGACCTCCAGGGAGACTGTTTGTCCCAAATCAGTTGAGACAAAAGGTTATTGAGGCACATCATAATTCTGCTTTAGCAGGACATCCAGGGAGTAAGGCTACTTTAGATCTCCTTTCTCGCCGGTTTTGGTGGCCTAACATTAATAAAGATGTTTTAACTTTTGTCGCGTCCTGTGGGGTTTGTGCTCTCTCTAAGACCCCTCATACCCGTCCGTCTGGGACCCTCTTACCCTTGAAACTTCCGGAGCGTCCATGGACTCATTTGTCTATGGACTTCATCACGGACCTTCCTCAGTCGTCAGGGAAGACTGTCATACTGGTGGTTGTTGACAGGTTCAGTAAGATGGCACATTTTATTGCTCTTCCTGCCCTCCCTAATGCTAAAACTCTGGCGCAGGTGTTCATTGGGGAGATTGTGAGACTTCATGGGTTGCCTTCTGATGTGGTGTCAGATAGGGGGTCTCAGTTTGTGTCCAAGTTTTGGAGGGCATTTTGTTTACGTCGGGGGATGCAATTGTCATTTTCCTCGGCTTTTCATCCGCAGACCAATGGTCAGACAGAGCGTCTGAATCAAAGCCTAGAGACTTATCTTCGGTGTTTTGTCTCAGAGAACCAGGAGGACTGGTCTTCTTTCTTGCCTCTGGCAGAGTTCGCTCTTAACAACAGGCGGAGCGAGTCCACTGGTAAATCCCGTTTTTTGGGGCATATGGTTTTCATCCCCAGTTTTGTACTTTCAATGGGGGGGGCCCTTCTGGGGTTCCTGAGGAGGAGCGTTTCTCGTCGTCACTTGCTTCAGTGTGGAGAGGTGTATTGAATAATCTGAGTGCTATGGGGAACCGTTATAAACGTATTGGCTGATAGGAGGAGAGTTTCTGGTCCAGATCTTAATGTGAACGATCTGGTATGGTTGTCTACCAGGAATATAAAACTTAAAGTTCCCTCCTGGAAGCTGGGCCCCAGATTTATCGGGCCGTACAGGATCAGTTCCATAATTAATCCTGTGGCATTTCGTCTGGACCTCCCTCCTACGTTTAAAATTCATAATGTGTTCCACAAGTCATTACTTAAGAGGTACGTGGCACCAGTCATACCATCACCTCTACCTCCTCCTCCAGTGGTGGTCAATGGTAACTTGGAGTTTCAAGTGTCAAAGATCATTGACTCACGTCTGAATCGCCGGTCCCTTCAGTACTTGGTGCATTGGAAGGGGTATGGTCCAGAGGAGAGGACGTGGGTTCCTGCGTCTGACATTAACGCAGATCGTTTGGTGCGGACCTTCCACAGAACTCACCCGGGCAAACCTGGCCCTGAGGGTCCGGAGGCCCCTCGTAGAAGGGGGGGTACTGTCATGTGTGCATCGCCACGAAGATCGTCGCGGTTGCACATTCTGACTTCTCACAGCTGAGTTGCTGTTTCTTTGTGTTTGGCAGTTAGGGAGTTAATTCTGTCTGTGCTCAGTTCTGGGACTGGGTGCAGTTTCTCCCGGCTGCAATTAATTATTTGTTGATTGGTTTCCTTTAAATCTCTGGTTGTCTGTTTGGGAGTTGCCAGTGAAATTCTTCATGCAGACCACAGATAGGATTGTATCTGTATAGACTTAAGTTAAAGAGCTCCTTAGTTGTTTTAAGCTCACCTTGCTTAGAGTTTAATATCCCAGATCATTTATGTTCCTTCTGTGTTTGAGTGTGTATGCAAGTCTGTGTTTTCTCCAGTCTGTCTTATATTTCTAATCTGTGTATTTAGCAGAGATCAGCCCATATCCCTTTGGTGGTAATCAGAATCCTTCTTAGGACTGATTACAGGGTTCAGGGACTGATAGGAGACAGGGTTAGGCTGGAGACTTGGACCTCTGAACCATTATCAGTACCTCCAAGGTGAGGGATTAGTTAGGACCCCAGTTTAGGGTCAGGTTAGACCCCCGGTCCTCTTCTTTCCTGTGACAGTGTATCAAGTCCTCAAGATTAATCCTGAGTTCAACGGATATCGTGTCAGGTAAATCTATTCTATATTTACATGCTGATGTTGCTAATCTATATGTTGTATAGAGTGTTGTTCTTTTAAGAATAGTTTACTGACATCGTACACATATCATAAGACCGCGTGACACTAACAGTACAGATGATCTGTGTACATATAGTAGATAAATATCATCATTTCATATACGATATGTAATAGTGCCCATAATGGGTATCACAACACATTGAGCTTAATTGCTTATAAGGTGACACATGTGCATATATTTATAATCATAACTCACCCCACTAACATGCATGATTAACGAATATTCGTGCTGCAAACAGCGTCTCAGATTATTATTATCATTATTCATTTTTATAGTGCCATTTATTCCATGGCGCTTTACATGTGACAAAGGGGGCATACATAGACAAGTACAATAAACATGAGCAATCCAAGGCACATACAAGTACAGAAGGAGAGAGGACCCTGCCCGCGAGGGCTCACAGTCTCAGATGTACTAATGCTCATGTCAATATGAGACTAAACATAGAGAGAGAACGTATTCCCGACTGTGCATACGCCATGACATTTTGAAGCCTAATGCGCCATATAGTCGTGCATACACAGAGCTTGCATGTCTGCACCTGCGCAATTGAGATCTTGGAGGTACCAGACACCATTTTACTGTAGTCTAGCACTTACTTACCCATAAGTACGTATTTAAAGTTATAAATGTATCCATAATTAAGGGAGCATTGTTCAATGATTACCGTATATACCCATGTATAAGCCGAGATTTTCAGCCCATTTTTTAGGGCTGAAAGTCCCCCTCTTGGCTTATACGCGGGTCATATACGGGGGTCGGCGGGGGAGGGGGAGCGGGGGTGTCGGATCATACTCATCCCTCCGCCGGTGCGGTCTCTGCAGCCCCCTGCTTCTCCCACGATCTCCGGCTCATTCCTGCAGCTGTCACATGGCACCGCTCATTAAAGTCATGAATATGCACATATTCATGACTTTAATGAGCGGTAGCACGTGACCGCTGCAGGACTGAAGCGCTGCGGAGAGCGCCGGGAGAAGAGAGGCTGCAGGGACGCGCGGCAGAGGGGTGAGTATATGCTATATTTACCTGTCCCCGTGCCACCGTTGCGCGCTGCTCCCTCAGTCCTGGCTGTGAATGTTCAGGCAGAGGGCGCAATGACGTCGTTAGTGCGCGCCCCGCCCCCTGCCAGATCATTCACACACAGAGGAGTCAGACCGAGGGAGCAGTGCGCTGCGGTGGACCGAGGGACAGGTAAATATCTCAGGTGCCGGGGTCCTGAGCGAGCGGTGACACCCCCCGCCTGCTCAGGACACCGGCACCTGGCCCCCAGCGACGAGAGGTGAGTATGTCATTTTTTTTTGCAGCAGCAGCAGCATATGAGGCCTATACTATGGGGCATAATTGTGCAGCATATGGGGCATAATATGGAGCATATGGGGGCATAATATGGAGCATATGTGGGCATAATCTGGAGCATATGGGGGCATAATATGGAGCATATGGGGGCAAAAGCTGTGGAACATATCGGGCATAATCTGGAGCATATGGGGGCATAATATGGAGCATATGGGGGCATAAGCTGTGGAACATATGGGGCATAACCTGGAGCATATGGGGGCATAAACTGTGGAACATATGGGGCATAATCTGGAGCATATGGGGGCATAATATGGAGCATATGGGGCATAATATGGAGCATATGGGGGCATAATATGGACCATATGGGGGCATAAGCTGTGGAACATATGGGGCATAATCTGGAGCATATGGGGCATAATATGGAGCATAAACTGTGGAACATATGGGGCATAATCTGGAGCATATGGGGCATAATATGGAGCATATGGGGGCATAATCTGTGGAACATATGGGGGCATAATCTGTGGAACATATGGGGCATAATCTGGAGCATATGGGGGCATAATCTGTGGAACATATGGGGCATAATCTGGAGCATACGGGGGCATAATCTGTGGATCATATGGGGGCATAATCTGTGGAATATATGGGGGCATAATCTGGAGCATATGGGGGCATAATCTGTGGAGCATATTGGGCATAATCTGTGGAGCATATGGGGGCATAATCTGTGGAGCATCATATGGGGGCATAATCATTTTTCACCCTAGGCTTATACACAAGTCAATAAATTTTCCCAGTTTTTTGTGGCAAAATTAGGGGGTCGGCTTATACACGAGTCGGCTTATACATGAGTATATACGGTAAATCATATTTGTACTATGTAAGTATATAAGTACAAGCATCTAAGTATCTATATACTATCTAAGTGTATAATATGGAATTAATAAGGCATAGCTCCCCATAAGAAGGGCATGGATGCTGTAAGACTTGTCCGTACCTTTGGCTGACTAGAGAAGTAGATCAGCCGCACCCAGCCATTGTTATACTCCACCCAGGTACGAACTGGGACTGAAATTCAGCCCTGGCATTTGAAATCACACAGGCCCATGCTGTCCCCGTCCCTAAGCACCAGATGGGATATATTACTATTATTACCCTGGACAGAGGAAAGCAAGATTCACTACAAGACCAATATTTCTAATGATACCCATGGACTGCTGGGTAAGTGATGGGGTCAGCTACTTTGTGCTTCATCACAACTCTTAACAGTATGAGTGGTGTTAAGAACACCGATTCTGTTAACAACGTAGCAGACAAGGCAGCCCACGACCAGACAAGCCCTTCTGGCACTTACCAGAATTGCCAGATGGCCAGTCCGGCCCTGCTTGTATATAACAGTTGTGTTATCAAATTACCAATAGATGGAGGTTGAATTGTAGGGAAGAGTCTCAGTGTTGGCTATTCTTAGGGCTGTGAAATAACTGAGGGCTGTTTGACCAGTGTCCACCACAAGTGCACTACGAGCAGTAGTGATATGACAACTGGACACTGGACACAGTCAAGGTCACATCTTGTCTCGCAGACATCCTAATATATAGGAGCTGTGCTACTAATGGAGTTATAAACGAGGCTGATGCAGAACGACGTACTGGTCCTGAAATGTTTTGGGTAAGACCTCTGATGACTGGTAATGTGTATAGCACCAGGTTCTGAAGCTGAGGATTTCTAATAAGAAATTACTCTTGTAATAAGTTTTATGTGTGTCACCTGTTATCTGGAGCTGGTGAGCTCTAATCACCATGAGATGGGTGGGAACACAATAAATCAGGTCATTTAATACTTTATTCAGCTTAGAAGTTAAATTTTATTATGTTTGAATTATTGTTATGGCTCACAATCTAATTATTGATATTGTTGTGGCTCACAATCTAAACTCCCTATCCGTATGTTTTTATAGTGTGGGAGGAAACCGGAGTACCTGGAGGAAACCCACGCAAACACGGGGAGGACATACAAACTCCTTGCAGATGTTGTCCTTGGGATTGGAGTCCAGGACCCCAATGCTGCAAGGCTGCAGTGCTAACCACTGAGCCACCATGCTGCCCCATACTAAATCCAGACAAGTTGTTTCTGTTACTACAGATTCATCCATCGCTTCTTCAGCCTTGTGCTATATAGCGTGGAGAGCTGTCCACCTTGTCTCTTCACCCTGAGTTGCTCTTCTTGGTGTAACATCCTTACGTGGTGGCCAGTTGGTGTAATCGGCCTTCACATCAGCAGCAGTAACATTGATTCTTGGCTACTTTTCTAAAGCGCCCGAATCTACAAAGATAGAAGGAATATTGGTTTAACAGACTGCCATGAATGTTGGTTAGTACCATGGATTGTATAAAAGAACAAATTGTAACCAATATATGAAGATCTGTCTGTAGAGGACAAAATATAATATGTAGCATCCTTAACCCTACAGCTTCCAGACGTCAATTTAAACAAAAGGTGTCCATATAAGTGAATTCAACGGCACTTCAAAGTAGAAACATAATAACCATTTGGCGTAAAGTTTCTCCAAAAAACACGAAGAGATCTATTCAAATAACACAGAAATAATTTATTAATTCCAAGTAAAAAAGCAGAATGGACTCCCCAGGAAGAAGCCAGCAGCGAAATGCGTGTCGGGGTGGGGAGACGCCATCTCCATTTTGCATGCGGTAATGATATAAACATTTTTGTGCATGTTTTGCGTTTTTCTCGGACTTGTAACTTCTCCCCATGGTGGGATAACTGTCTATTGGCTACTGGGTTACAGCAACACGCAGCTTTGCACCGCTTGCTCTTTTGGCATAGATGTTTAGGACTAGTGTCAATTGCCACACACTGTTATTTGCTTACTTCTTTTATACAGGGATTTTTATTTGTGTACTTCCTGTTGAATATCATTGGGATTATATATTGCAATTTTAGCCCTTATTTATGTATTGAGCTCTGCTTATATTTTGATATGGGAGTCTATCTCCTTACAGTGATTACTGGGAATATTTGGCGTTCTCCTTATGAGTAGAGTTGAGCATTCCGATACCGCAAGTATCGGGTATCGGCCGATATTGGCTGTATCGGAATTCCGATTCCGAGTTCCGATATTTTCGTCATATCGGATACCGGAATCGGAATGTCACTGTCACTGTCAGTGTCCGTCGGTCGGGTCTGTCAGGAGTCAGCGGCACTTACCCGGCAGAAGATCTCCGGCGGTCACATCCCGGGCTGCTTAATGGCCGCCATCCTCTTCTCCCGGCGGTCACATGCAGTATCTCGCGATAACTGCAGTGACTGCTGGGTTTAAATCGCGGCCGTAAAGCAGTCCGATGACGTCACCGCCGGGGAAGCTGGTAAGCAGCTGTGCTGCGCCGGGATGTCAGGCTCTGCCTGTCATTCCGATGTAGCAGAGCTGGATCGTCGTGGGACAATCGTTACTATGGACTGCGTCGGACAGGTGGTATACTGTTGGTTTTTTTTTTTATTTTTTTACAGGAGATCGATGGCGTCGCAGGAATGAGAGAGTAATAAAAAAATGAAAACTGTGTTGTCTCTTTTATTTCATTAAAAGACTTTTTTCTTGCTGTGTCTTTTTTTTAAACATTTAATAACTTTGGGATTAATAATGGATCGGTGTCTTATTGACACCTCTCCATTATTAACCGGGCTTATTGTCACCGTGCAATCAACGGTGACATTAACCCCTTATTACCCCGCTTGCCACCGCTACAGGGCAAGTGGGAAGAGCCGGGTAATGTGCCACAATTGGGACATCTTTTGATGCGCCAAATGTGGGGCTGCTGTAGCCTGGTATTATCAGGCTGTTGAGGGCCAAAATCCATGGGCCTTGACAGTCTTTTAATACCAGGCCGCAGCAGTCTGCATTTTACTTGGCTGGTTAACAAAAATAGGGGGGATCCCCACGCCGTTTTTTTTTCGAGGGGATCCCCTATTTTTGTTAACCAGCCAAGCTAAGCAGACTGCTGTGGCCTGGTATTATCAGGCTGGCAAGGTCCATGGATCTTGGCTCCTTAACAGCCTGAAAATCCAGGCCTCAGCGGTCTGCTTCATCTGGCTGGTTAACAAAAATAGGGGGGACCCCACGCCATTTTTTTTTCGAAGGGAACCCCTATTTTTGTTAATCAGTTCCCTCTGACGTCACTGATGGTGTCCCTGGCCGACCTGAAGTGAAAGTGGAAAGCAATCAATTAAGCTTTCCACTTCCTCTCCTGTCAGCCAGGAGAGGAACTCATTCATTTGGGGGTTTACTGTGAGGCTGCAGCATTAGCTGCGGTCCCTGCAGTAAACATTAACCCTTTCTGAAGGATTACACCGTGGGACCTGACTGTGCATCGGATTGGTAAGAATAATTTTGCTTTATTATTTTATTTTTATTACAGGAAATGGTTTTAGCAGGTAAATAAAATATGGTCAAAAACTGTGTGATTATTTCATTAAACTTCTTTTTTATTAAAGTGTGTGTGTTTGATTTTTCTTTCATACAATAGGATTAATAATTGATAGTTGTCTAATTGACAGCTCTCAATTATTAACCTGGCTTAAAGTGACCTTTCAATTGCAAGGTCATTTTAACCCCTTATTAACCCATTCGCCACCGCTACAGGGCAATGGGAATAGACGGGCAAAGTGCCAGAAAGGGCAAATCTAATTAGAGATTTGCCCTTTCTGGGGTGTCTGGGGGCAGATGTTAGTAGCCGGAGGGGGCCAAAAATAATGGTCCCTCTCTGGGCTATTATTATCTGCCCCCACTCACTGGCTTTGTCTGTCTGGTTGCGAAAATAGGGCGGGAGCCCACGCATTTTTTTTCAGCAATTTTACACCTCATATATATATATATACATGTCATTGAGTTTGTGACACATATATATATATATATATTTTATAGTTCATACACTTCTACATAGTATAATAGCCGCTAATTCAATTGCCGGCTTTTGTGAAAATGCAGAACCCGACATGAAATGACACTTGGTGTACATAGGGTTAACCATGTCCTTTGCTATCTGATTTGCACAAACAATTAAATCAGTCTATGTGTGCAAAATTTCACACCTGTAGGGGTTAATTAAAGGTGTAAATTCGTAGCAAAAAAGTCCGTTTTTTTACAACGAATTTACACCTTTAATTAACCCCTACAGGTGTGAAATTTTGCAAACATAGACTGATTTAATTGTTTGTGCAAATCAGATAGCAAACGACATGAAAAGACATGGTTAACCCTATGTACACCAAGTGTCATTTCATGTCGGGTGCTTCTGTCTTTTCACAGAAGCCGGCTTTACCCGGCAATTGAATCAGAGGATATTTTACTATGTAGAAGTGTATAAACTATACATATATGTATATATATATGTCACAATGACATGTATATATATATATATGTATTCTATGTGTGTATATTTAGTGTTTACAAGGAAAGAATGGGTTTTTTTTAGTTCCGATATTTTGTTCCCATAGACTTACATGGGACTTCCGGTATCGGTATCGGGTATTGCCGATATTTTAATGGTATCGGCGATACCATTCCGATTCCGATACTTTGGGATATCGGAAAGTATCGCTCAACTCTACTTATGAGACATTCTGCTTTTTTTACTCTTTAGTTACCTTTTTTGTGGTTATATTTTTAATTGGAATTAGTAAATTGTTTATGTTTTATTTGAATGGATCTCTTCGTGCTTTTTGGAGCAACTATACTCCAAATGGTTATTAAGCTTCCAGACGTCAGTCTACTCTGAAAGTACTAAAATATAAAAGCATAATACCAACAGAACCGCACTGGTGTCATTCCACACTGATTGTGTTTCATGAGACATGAGTCATGAGATTTACTTACCTGTTATCACATAAAGTACGTCGATTGTAGAAGTCATATGATTTATTATAATTATGAAACTTCTTCACCTCTGGCAGCTCAGGATGGATAGCAGTGACGCGTCTTGCATAAGCCTCCCATAACGGACCATGATTGTCTATCTTGACTCCATCGAGTAACCAGCAGGCAGCATGACACATCTCGTGTGCAAGTATGTATCGTAATCGCTCTGAAAATAAAAGAATTTATACATGCATGAGATGACCTAACTACAACCTGTTTGAATATTTGTGCTTTACATATCAGGACATAATAAAAAAAAATGTGGTCATTAGAAGGTCTTCATATAAGGGAAATACAGATGTGATGGGAGCAATTACAGTCACCACTTAGCGCCCTGAAATTGGTAGCTGTAAAAACGCCCCGACACTGACTGAGAGCCACATTGAGCTGTGCACTGTCGAGCTGGCTGTCAGTCAGTGCCGGGGAGTCCTTACATCTCGCCGCTCTCAGTGACCGCTGACTGTAATTGCTTGGGCCACAACTGCATCACTGAAAGCCAGAAGCTCCTGGATAAAGTTCATTTTCTAATGGGTGCTGCACTTTCAGTACTACGGCTGGGCACCTTCATAACGCTATTAACCTGCACATTAACCCTATATCTGCAGGTTAGTAGCATTATTGGACCAGATAGGCTCCCTTTAGGTCCATATTATTAACAGCTCATGGCTGCTTCTGCCCTGTTAATTTCTATGAAACCAGCAAAGGTGTAACCAGCAAAGGTGTACATAATTTTTCACACATTGCTTTTTCCATGTTGGCCTAGTTTTTGTCAAATAGGTAATAACACAGTGATATTTATCATGAATTGTTGTTTCATGAGGTTGTATTTAGCTAATTTTAAGACATTCTAAGGACCAAATGCATTTTTTTATTTTGTCCTGGTGTGTAAATCCATAGAATTCAAAGAGGGTGTACTTAGTTCTTCATGATTGTATGTACACTCAATATACAAGATGTATTACAATCCAGGTAGCAGCTCTTTACCATGTATACACTTTATCTTATGAAGCTGCTGGAAGTGATGTGAAACCTACCTGCAGAATTTAAGAGTTTCTCGGAAAGTAATATCACGGTGTAACGTTGGTTATTCCTCGTATGCTTAAAGGTTGCACCGGCTAATTTGGCGATCACCTTATTCCACACAATTTTCATTTTATCAGGAAGCTGAAAAGAGAAATCAAATTCCATTAAATCTGTAAACTCTTAGATCCCAATAGATAAGATGACGACTTTCATGGGATTTTCAATAACCAAATTACCGAACAGTGACAAACGTGTTAGGGTGCCCTCCAGAAAGCTAAAGCTGCTTTTCTTGGAAATAATTGTGGGAGGAGGGAGATGATGGATTTGTCATGTATAACCCGATACTGATGAGAGCATACCTGATTCCTGAAGACGGTTTCGTTATACAGCTTATACAGACGTTTCACTAGCTCCTCTTTATTCTCCTGGAAGTTTGTCACGTAGATGGAACTGGGTGATACGATTTCTTCCAGGAAACAGCCAGGGATTTTGCACATTGGCATTCTGAGAAAAAATAGGAATCATCTATAAATTCACCGGAAACATTTCTTACCTATTTCATGGTTTAATATTGAGATATTTATGTACAACATAACTCACCTCTCGTCTTTGTCTGAGCTCTCCTCAGATGGTTTATTATCTGCACAGAAATATGGAGAAGTGAAAAGATTTTATTTTTGAGGCTCAAAACTGATGATTTTGCTGGGGACATCATTACATGATTGTTTACATCATTGCAGAACAGGGACATTTTTACAGGTTAGGGGCCCAATGGATCAATTGGATCAATTTATGATTTTAATTAGGGGATCTCACATATGTGTTTATGTTTATTGTGCCATGGTGCAGTTGTAATATTTATTGTTTAGTTTTCTCAACTAAACTTACTCTTAAATGTAAAATTACCCTTGTAAGGTATGGCTACTGGTATCTAAATATGTAAATTTATATTATCCCATAAAGGGGTGCATTCAATTCCTGTGTTAACATTTAATATCTTCTTTAAAGATCTTAAAGTACATTGCTACTAACTCACTATCAATGTATTCCCATAATCTAAGCTATTTTCTATCTAACAACTAGTGTATTTTTTCCTGTTTCTGGTCTTCTGACCATTCGTTTGACTAACAACAGAGGCTGCAGTCAGTGTCGCTAGAAAAATGCCTGAAGGAATTGAGGTATACTAATGCATTGAAAATGGGAGTGCAAGTCTCAGTCTATGAATAATAATCCAATGATTCAAGTGTTGGGGAGGTGCTGGACCTGTAGAGTCAGTGTCATGGATTTATCGCAACAGAGAGAGGCCAAAAGACCACGGTGTCTGATTCCACACACTCCAGAACTGATTAGAAGCACTTCACATCATATTAAACAGTGCTGGTTTCTGCTAGCAATGCAGGGCTTTCCTGCTTTGATGACCTATTTTCTTGTTCCTTCCTTTTACTTCAAGGTGTTCCACTCTGTTGTTTGTGAGTGCATATTTGTATGATTGGTACTTTCATTTATCCCTTTACGTCTTCCCTTGTTAGTCTGGTTTGTGTATTCTTACAACTACTCCCCACTTCCCTGGGTGGGTGAGTGGACAGATAAGGGCTTATTCAAGAGCTCATCAAGGTACATGGCCCCAGCATCTTCTCCAATAGAAGTAATCCAGGGAGCAGGGATAGCTAGGTCGCCCCTAGCTTTAGAGACAGGGAAGGAGCCCCAAGCCCCGGGATATCAAACTACAGTCATGTGACAGTCAGTGTGAGTGTTAATTGATTTATCTGTAATGTACTATCGTAACAGGAGCTTCATAGCAGCATTTTTTTTGTTCGTCACACATTGAAACAAGGAGGGTAGTTGAATACCCCTCTGTTCTAATTGTCCTACTAAACAAAAATCCTTAAACTGGTGTCACACAGTGCTTCTCCTGGATTGTAAGATGGTCGCCATCCATTTTTTCATAGCCCGATAGATTGATTTCACTTGGACATTAATAAAAGTTGTGATATCATTGAAGAGCGCTACGCTGTATTTTCTAGGCAATAAGAGGCTTTGTAGAATTGTGAATCATAGCTAATTTAATTGCAGTGAATACAATTTCGAGGATTAAGTCAGCGAAGCTGGAGAATTCTAATTTCAAGTGATTCACTCATCTCTACAAACCAGTAGGCAGCAGATTCCACAAAACCTTTCCCTATAAAAATACTGAGCAATGCAATGTGGTCCAAATATTGCTCTGCAGCCCACAGCAGACATCAGCTCTCACTGCAACATTCTGCTGATTTCCAGAGTAATAGAAAGACCACTCATGTGTGACACCACCAGTAATGACGGTGACATAGGCTCTGCCCATGCCTTATAGTATTTTATATTAATAGTTACATGGCTTCAAGACGACAATAACTTCGTTCAGGTCTGCCTTCTTCAGTTTGCCTTGACGTCTCCGGACCCTACACAAGTAATTGTGATAGAGAGAAATGTCTTTATGTCAACTGGTACAGAAGATAATATTCAGTTACCCACCAGAATATACCCCTGCCCTCCCCACCACAGAGGGCAAGATATACAGTGTACACCGGTCCTAATATATTACACCATAATACAGCACCAGGATTGGCAGCTACAGATTATATCACAGCCCACACAGCCCTGTAGTATTGCCCATCTGCTGTAGTTACTGCGCCCCCCTGTAGGTCAAACATTCACTTATATAGCACCATTAATTTCATATGACTTTATAGACATCATCATTGCTGACCCATTGCGACTCACAATCTAAATTCCCTATCCTTATGTATTTGGAGTGCGGGAGGAAAGTGGAGTACCGGGAGGAAACTCACGCAAACACGGAGTGAACATACAAACTCCTTGCAGATGTCCTTTGTGGGAATCGAACCTAGAACCCCTGTGGTGCAAAGCTACAATGCTAACCACTGAGCCGCCGTGCTGATTTACAGAATAGTAACATGCAGTATACTGTATATTGCTATTGTGCAATTTGAAAAGTTAATTCAAAATTTAATGAAAATAATATTTTAATGCAATAGCTGGTGATTAGTGATGAGCGAGTATACTCGTTGCTCGGGGTTTCCCGGGTAGCCGGGTTGTCTCCGGTATTTAGAAGTGCTCGGAGATTCAGTTTCTGTTGCCGCAGCTGCATGATTTGCGGCTATTTGACAGCCTGAATACATGTGGGGATTCCTTAACAATCATGCATTCCTCACATGTATTCAGGCTTGTCCAGCAGCCATAAATCATGCAGCTGCAGCAACAGAAACTAAATCTCGAGCATTTCCAAATACTTGGACACCACCAGAGCATGAGTATACTCCCTCATCACTACTGGTGATCTATTACCGTCAGCATACTTTCATCCCTGTGTCAGATACAATTGTGTCTACTTGTAATAGCTTAAAATGTCTGAGCCGACGTCCACAAATGTTGGCAGACGTCACTATATTGTCTTTACCCTGAGAGGTGGCACCGTGCAGCCATTGTGACTTATCTGACCTGAAATGTTAATGGAAACTGCGAAGCTCCATCATCCTATTTACTCATCAGCTGGCATGTGATTAAGCCATGTCCCATTATATTAAAGTGGATATCTGGGACTTAAAAAAAGGCAAGTAGTTGCTAACCAGTAGTCTCACCATGTCAACAAGGCATCACGTGACATTAGCAGAGTCCTGTGACTGCTATCTTCCAGTGGAGAATGGTGCGGGCACAACAGGCAGGTGGGTAGTAACTGGTTAGATCTTAGGAATATTTTTTTTTAAGGCTAAGTTCACACGTTGCGGAATTGCCGCGGAAATTTCCGCGGCAATCCCGCACTTCTCTGCCGCAGGAAATACGCATTTTTTTTGTATGCGTATTCCCGCCAGAAACTAGCGTTTTGCAAGCGTAATTAGCTTGCAGAATGCTAGCGTTTTCCTAGCGATCTGTAGCATCGCTTGGAAAACTGATTGACAGGTTGGTCACACGAGTCAAACATAGTGTTTGACACGTGTGACCAACTTTTTACTATTGATGCCGCCTATGTCACATCAATAGTAAAAAGATCTAATGTAAAAATAATAAATAAATCAGCGACGCTCCCGGCCAATCGCGTACCCAGGCGTCCTTTGCGACAGACCCCAGATGACGTAGCATCACGCGAGACCGCTACGTCATCTGGGTGATTCTCGCAAAGGACTCCTGGGAACGGGAGCGTCGCTGAGAGGCGGGAAAGCTGCGGGGGCCGCCGGAAGGTGAGAATATCATTATTTTTTATTTTAATTATTGTTTTTCGAGGGATATGGTACCCAGGGCCTGGAGGAGAGTCTCCTCTCCTCCAGACCCTGGGTACCATCGCACATGAACCGCTTACATTCCGCATAGCCACATGCGGAAAGTAAGCGGTTCAATTCATTCCTATGGTGGCGATTCCGCCGAGATTACGCAAAATTAATGAACATGTTGCTATTTTTTCCGCGAAGCATTTTTTTTGCGGAAAAAAACGCAACATGTGGCCAAAACATGCGGAATCCATTAACATGTATAGGATGCTTAATGCTTGCGTTCTTTTCGCGTTTTTACCGCGGAAAAAACGCAAATATTCCTGAACGTGTGAACTTTGCCTAAACATGGATATCCCCTTTAAATTCCATGGGGAGAACATACAAATTCTTTGCAGATGTTGTCCTTGGTGGGATTTGAACCCAGAACCCCAACACTGCAAGGATATAATGCTAACCACTGAGCCACTGTGCCCCTGTATATAGTACAGTGCTAACCACTGAGTCACCATGCTACCCTGTATATAGTACAGTGCTAACCACTGAGTCACGGTGCTGCCCATTTATATGAAAAGAGAATAATGTGATATGCAGAGGAGAAGATGGAAACTCACCAGCAGCAGATGCAGATCCCGACCAAAACGGTAAACACGATCGTCAGACATATAGGCAGGACATAGCGAATAATGACTGGTAAGAAGAAACAAGATGCCGAATATTAATTCCTATCACAGACAGAATATTCTAGAAGACGTCAGGATAAGGGGCGCCACATTATATATATAACTGCGGGCAGGACTTGGTATAGGATGATGGGAGTAGAACTAGGAGATGAAGGAATCGACTACTCACTGTTATTATCATCGCTGATATTCGATGTCACTGTGGGGGACATCACAGTCCCTGGTCTCTGGGAAACCACTGTCCAGAAGAGAAAGAAGGAAAATGAAGACATGAAACCCATGATAGCAGCAAGTGACCCCAATACTGTAACATGAGGGGGATAGAAGACCCTTATAACTGAACCCTACACAGTCCCCAGTGATAACGTCCATTAAGATTTTGCTCCTCAACATCTAGAACACTGGTCCCAGCGCTGTGATGTCACACGGCATCGGTATTCTGTAGTCTGGGGGCTTCTGAACGCTGCTGGTGATCAGAGATGACCTGACTGATGGCGGTGTATGGGAATATAATATGTACAGGGGGATTCAACTCTCTGTGAAGCCGTATAGATATTAAATCATTATATCATCAGCTTAGTGTGAATATTTGGCCATAAATGCTATTTAAAATGTAAATATGTTAAAATGTCTCGCTATTTAAACTCTGCATATTCCTTTATAACGGCCAGAGCTGAGTTTTCTGATAAGGAACTAACAATCCCTGCATAGCCATAGAGGTAAATGACACAATTGTCTCTGCCACCACTAGAGAATATGGGAACTTCTACAAGCATGGATGCACTCAGCTCAATAGTAAGCAGTATTCAGTGAGCTCCCCTAGTGGTGGCTTCAGATATCCACATTTTTTTCTATAAAGGGAATTATTAAAATAATGGCTAATTTCTTCATACTACAGCTCCACTCCTACCCACAGGCCGTGTCCGGTATTGCACCTTAATGACTTTCAAGCAAATGGTGATAAAATGCAATATGACACACAACTGTTCTATAACCAAAATCCATGAACATATAAAGAAAGATACAATATTTAATCCTTATTTATCAATGTCTCTTACCTTCTGGTGGTTTAGTAGGTCTCCCTTCTACGCAATAGAAAAAAATTGTAAACAGCACTACAATAACTCTCCTCACATCCATTCTCTCCAACATCAAACCCTCAAAAGACTCCAGTGCCCTCCAGCCCATAGAACACTGAACGCAGCATTGTGATGTCACAGAGCGTCAGAACTGCCAGCTGTGATGATGTCATCAGTGATGTAATCTGAATAAGGAGCAGTAGATGCAACAATGATATTTAAAGGGAACATGTCATATGGTTTATACCTCCTGAACTGCCCCCGGTAGATTATGAGTCATGAGACAGGCATCACCAACGTGTTACTAGAATCCTAAATGCCCCAAAAGATGGCAGAAAAAAGACCTTTAAAATTTTATCACTGGCTATGAAAATTAACTGGCTGCTAGAGATGAGCGACTTTCTCAAAAGTCGAGTCGAACTAAATCGACCGACTATTGGGAAAAGTCGGAGGTCCGACTGAAACACGAAACCCAATGCAAGTCAATGGGGAAGAAAAGTTGGCAGGGAGTGGAGGACAGTAAACACACCTACAGTGCCCATTTCAATGCCAATGACATCAATTCTTATTACTTAAGCTTGTCAACCTTAATTTACTTTATAATAATAGTTACGCATTGAAAACTGGGGGTTATGGGGCGTGGCCTGCTGCTCAATGGAGTGAGACGCTGAGTGCAGAGCTCCTGGAACCCTTTGCTGAAAGCTACTTCCAAAGCTACTATTTCAAGCCAATTTGGATCTAAAAGTTTGCTTTATAGCCTCAAGATCCCCTCTGGAACAAAACAATCCCCTTTTTTGTGAGTATCTTACTTTTTCAGAGGTGAAACAGCTCCTTGGCCTGTAAAAGATCGGCATAGCTGAAGCCCAGCACTTGGATGACTCAGCGTTTCCTGCAGCTAACAGACCTTAATTGAGCCAGTGTCTTGGACAGAAAGGAAAGCTGGTGATCGTCCTGGGGACTTCTTCTCTTTTCCAAACTTGCTGTTTGGTTCAACTTA